>CAXDIV010000208.1:86877-278280 GCA_963989385.1 Ctena decussata | reverse complement strand
GCATCGAGGTAAAATATTAAGAGATCTTGCATCCTACCAACATGGTAGTTTTCTAAAGGTGAACTGATACTATTTCAGGGAAGCAATTTTGTCGTCTTCCCAGCGGGCACATGACGTTGAAATGACGTCATACTGACGTCGATGGTCGTATCAACGTCAGTATAACGTGATTTTGACGTAATGTTCCCGCTTGGTATATTCTACCTCCCCTGCAGTACGGAAAATACATTTGTTTCCCATTGAGAAAAAGAGTAGATCCTTGTGTTGGCAGGGGTCCTTTATTCAGGGAAAAAGATGAGGTCATAAATGGTGTTTCCCTTTGTAAATAAAGGTGTATCGCAGCAAAACTAAAGTTTTGAAAATAATCGTTAATGTTGTTTCTGCCTGTTTTTTTTTTGTCAGTTTCCATGTCTTGCTGTTATTTTGAGCTTATGCGCAATCTACCTGGGTAAAACGCTGTTTACTGGGGGCATGTTTGGCATACATGAGATGACTTTGGTAAACCCAAACAAAAAGCAATATACCGCGATATTTTTCGAGATAGTCGAAGATATGTATATATATCTTCGACAACTCTGACGAAAACCCGGGTATTGCTCGGTTTTACCCAAGTAATTATGGCGAAGGTGCCCAGTATTTCGTGTTGACTTAGAACTGAAAGGTACCGGTTTTACATATAGTATATTTTACTTTAGCAAAGTAGTTTTTGCTTGCCTGGTAAATCACTCCTTTGAATGATCTAAGGTCTTATAAATATTTTTTTGAATGTAGACCTGATTGACCTCCTTCTTTACTTGAATATATTTTAGTTTTGCTAATAAATGCTTAGCAGTTAAAGGTTGCTACACGTTATTTAATAGGTTGCACAGAACACATGCCATCCGTGCAAATCGTGCCCTGAGGGTTATTACAACGATCCAGCTTACGGACAGTATGAATGTATTATGTGTCGCCTAAATTGTGCAACCATGAACAGGAAAGAATACGAGCCTTGCGGAGGCACCAAGCCGGGAACCTGTGGTGGCTGTATCGACAGGTAATTAAAGTTGGAAACCATGGCGTCATTCTGTTACTCTGCTTTATCGAAAGGCTTTAGCTATATTGGTGTACAGAAACACTTTGAGGAAAAGCAGCTATGTCATTTTCTTTCATAAGTATCTTTTGAATTGGGATTTAATCATGAAGAAAGGAAAGGATTTGTTTTAAGCGAAGCTTGCAAGAGTAACTAAATTTGTTCCCCTTCATAACAAGGTATGAACACATGGTAATCAGTGCAAAAAACACATCTAAATTAAATATATGATCTAATTCATGAAAAACAAAATTCACGAGAAGTTTTCAGTTAACCAGATTTTTCATAATGGAAGCGATCAAATAAAACTTTACCATCAATATTTGATCCTCATAACAAATGTCAAATTTGATGCCTCGTCGATATTTTGACGGCATTTTTTTACCTATTCTTCAGCTTATATGAAGATCGCGAGAATAATCTCGATAGCCCTTGTACTAAGAAAAAAGAAACAGTCAAGCGTATACAGCCAGAGACAAATGCAAAAGTCCTGTCACAAGAAGACAGTGATTCCAAAGGTGAGTATTGTTACTTTTTCATCTTAAAGTTAGATAAACCAACAAAAGGGTTACTGTATGCTCATCTTTGGTTTCGTCATCAGATGTTGCCAGGGCACTGATAAGGCTTTATTAGCCGAAACTACGTAGTCTGTCACATGTTCCTTCGTCTCAATGTATTCTCTGATCTTGAAGGAACTCTTTAAAAATTTTAAAACTTTGAGGGACAAAACAATAGCATTGAATTAAGTTACCTGTATTAGTTCATATAGTGCAAACATACAAGTTGACTTTAAAAATTCACAAACTGATTCACACCACGTGACGAAGGGATACATTTAATAACTTCAACTCTGAAACAGCTTGACCTACAATTGAAAATAGTCATTTTTATTTTTTTTTAGTAGTTAGAGACATTAGAGAAATTATATAATGCGTAACTTTTGGTTGTGTCCTGGTAAAAGCGGATTATTCATTTGTGGATAATTGTAATTTGATATCTTGTATATATGATACTTAATTAAACGAGTAAGATATATTAATGATTTAACACAAGCATTTTTTAACATTCGATGTTTTCTTAAATACAAAAAAAAAAACAAAAAAAAAAAAAACAGACACAGATTCATTGGTGTGTGTTAGATAGCTGCATAATTGAACTGCAACACGACAAAACCACTAAAGTAGCATGTGCGCCAAGCGCTGACTCAGAAGAGCCTGGGCGTCCGCCAAGTCTGATAAGAGTCTTCGCTGTCCCCTTGGAGGTACCTTAGACCCTTAGCTAACCGGGAAGAGTTTGATCAGACTCAGCGGATGTTCAGGCTGATCTGAGTCTTTGCCGAACTCACATGCCACTTTGTTGGTTTTATCGTGTCGCAGCTCAAAGGAACATGTTCGTCATATTCCAGGTCTGAACAGTGGCTCGATTGAAAATATTCATAAAGAGTTGAGTGGTGGTATTGTTTTTGCTGCTGCTGCTGCTGCTGTTGGTCTGTTTCTGATGTGTGCCATGGTGATTTATATCATTAAGAAAAGGATAAAACGTACATCTAGACATAATAACATTGCCCCTGGTGAGTTTTGCATCAAGTATTTTACTTAAAGGTTCGCATTGACATCGCACAAGTCATCGCTTTTCTATATTATTTATATCTATAGAAAAAAAAAACATTCACATGTAGACAAATAAGGTAGTCGAAAACACATTGAAGTTCTTTTACAAAAAAAAAATCCTTTGTTAACACAACGACTATATAACGATTGAAACGTCCTATATGTGTCGAAGCAAACGGAAAACATTGCAAAAATCTTAGATACTAAATTGATTTAGGACTGTGAGCATACTTGGTGTCATAAACGATTAACGTCTTCTCTCCAAATTCTGTATGTCACATGTATATTTTCAAGACATATGTTGACATTTCTCAGTACGTAAATACAGTCTATGAGCAATAAGTTCGGTATTGAGGTAGTTGAGTGTCCGCTCACAGGTGCAGGACAAAACTTCAATACGCTTCCACGAATTTCAACCCTTCGTACACATGTGACTTCCAAATTATTTCCCTAGAATATCTATCCCTCTCAAGATCGGATGTAAGTCAAAGTGGTTGCTACTCTAAGAGCAAATTGTTATCCTTAAGGAGTATATCTCATAAAAGCGGGACAAAAGAAAACGACAGAGAAGCTTCCTCTTTAAGTGTCCAGCCCCTATTCAAGGAGAAGGAATACACCTTAAGTGGCAGCAAATAATAGTTTGCTGTTGTAAAACTGGAAGACGATTCATTCAAGATGTATACACATTCTTTCTTAAGAACTTGAATTAACGAATTAACACCTGATACATGTATAATATGAAAGTCGAAATGTGGTACTACCTATTTTTCGCACTCAGAACAATCAACAACACTACTGGAGTCCACTTGTCGAATAAATGAAGGTGTCGAGAGGGAGCAGTACAACAGTGTGGACATCGATTTAGAAATAGATGGCCCCAGCAATAACGGAACAGCTAACGAGCGCAGCGCATATGGAGAACTACAGACTTATAATTCATCTGGCCCCAGTGAGTTTAATCGTTTAATTTTATATGCGTTGAAATTCATAATCTTTAAAAACACATAATATGGATTAAATACAAAATACAGTACAAAAGTAAAAAGTATGCAAAGACCAAGAACTGAAACAATCAAAATCCAAATCCAGCCCTCAAACCATAGTTGGAAACAACTAAGATTACAAATAATCAAGATACAGAGAACATATGGCCAACCGAGTGAGCTGCTTGTTCCCAAAAGGTGGCCACTCAGCAACCCAAACCGAACCAAAAATAATAAAAAACATACATAAGGTAACCTGCTCATGTGGTCACTTCTATTAAGGGATCACCTGACTTAAACAGCCATATATTTTGGATCCGTTGAATCAAAATACAGTGCAAATGAATGTATATCAAGGGGTCCCCTGTCTTAAGCAGGCAAAATGTGTCTATCCCTTGGGTGATCCTAATAGACAGGTTTGACTGTATGTCTCATTATGGTCTGCAGCGTAGGCAAATCCTAGTAGTCGTATAACGGTCCATTGACGTGACCTTCATATGGCGATATTTAGCATTGTGCAGCCGCTAAAGTATTTTTATAACCCATTTGCGCCTCCTGGTGAACTCTTTTAATCTGAAGAAATGGGCAAGTCCATACTCTAGTTTGGTTATGCCTGGTTTATTTCTTTTCCATCATCTTTATAATATTTGCAGTGTTATCTTAGCAAAAATTGCAGGTCCTTATAGGACGCGGCAGAACGGGCGTCCGATCAGAGACTTCACTATTTAATTAGATCCCTTGCATGAGATACTAGACATGAATGGGTATAGATGAGCACATGTGTTGTTTTTTTTTCAATTTTTTTGAGCGTTTACTTTTGACATAATTAGTTTATAAAGCTACGACAAATCAGTCAGACACATTTAATGAAATGTGACATTTACGTGTACATTGTACGGTCGTGTACTTATGTGTGTTCTTTAGCTGCTTTAAGCCGTATACTACATGTATATATGAGCCGCGACACGAGAAAACCAACAAAGTGGTTGTGCGCCGAGTGAAGACTCAGATCAGACTGAGCTCAGTCTTATCACAGTCTTTGCTGTGCGCTTAAAGGGCAGCCAAGGGACTGAGCTAGCTCCATGCGGACAACAAAGACTCTGATCAGATTGAGCGGATGCCAAGGCTGATCTGAGAGTTCGCTGGGTGCACATTCCAGTTTGTTGGTTGTGTCGTGTCGCGACTCATATTTAAAATCTATTTATCGCATTAGAAATGCAAGTTTTACCAAATGTTTATTTCACAACTCTCTGTACTTTGAGTGAATAATGTGCTTAAAACATATGTCGTAGAATAACATACAATTGTTTCACTCCGGCTATAATTCCAGTCATTTTTGGCACTACTGTTTAGCTGTTGCGTTAAGTCCTAGTAAATCCGTTGGTCTATATCATACACATAATAAGTTATCATTTTGTTTTCCAGCGGGGCTACAGATAGATTCGGAAACATCTTCAGTTGATGCCCGGAAGCCACAAAGAACATATCCAAACACAGTAGTAACTGAAGGAGACAAGTATTTCACTTATTTGTCGAAGAACTTATACGGTGACGCAGTGTCAGAAGTGTTTCGAGCTTTAGAGGTTCGAGATCAAAAAATCTTTGCGGAGTTGGAACTGTACAGACTTGAGAGAATAAACTATCAGGAATCAATATATCGACTCTTGCTACACTGGTGTAGACTAAAAACAAACAATGCAAGGCTGGATGTTATATGCCCTATTCTTGACAAGGAAGGACTAAGTGATGTATCTCAACAGCTTTTAACACTAGCATTAGAAGCAAAAGATTCGCAAGAACGAAATCTAGCAGAGAGAGCACCAGCAGTATCTGGGGCTCTTCAAACTGATATTAGCCTTAATCTAACTAATCACGATTCAACACAAGAAGTTACACACTACTTAGACAGACAATCTAGTACATATGCACACAGCTACTCCCTAGATTCGCATTCACTGCACTCTTTATCTTTGTTAAGCTGTGATAAACTTGATGTAAGCGAAGACGAAGAGTAGACATGATTAATGTGTTCGGATACACTGCCATGTTTTTCTCAAAGTGAACCAAATTTTATGAATTCCAGTATGTTTCCCTAGATTAAGAAGCCCTTCTGAAAGTGAATCCACTCATAAATGAAATAATTTTCCCCTAATGGAGCAAACTGATCCTTTTTTAAAGTTTACACCATATCATTTGAAGACGTACTGATTGATTCCTGAAAAATGCAGTTCAAATATAAGCTATCCAATAGGAATTATGACATCCCTAAATGTGAGGAGTTAGATAAAGGGCAACCAGATGTCTAGCAAAATGAGAAGCATGCAATAAATACATCGGTGATGAAGTCTGATATATATCGTTTACAAAAGATGAAAGTGAATATTAATTGTCATTAAAGTTAGCAGACTCACTACAAAAAGAGTATTTTCCCAGTTTTTTTTATTTGATTTTTATTGTTATTTTTTTTTTATCTCGGTACTACCTTTACAGATGAAAATATATTTTCTTGGTGATTTGATTCTCTCCCAAAAGAAAGGGACTCCTTTAAACGGAAAGGACTCCCATATGCGATAGTATTTTTAACAGTATTACTTCACAGCCACGCTGTCCCCGCGACCTCACTCCCCCTCCCCTATCGGAAAGAAGAAAATACTGATTTCCTATTGGCATTGAAACAAGGCTTCCAACATATTATTTGCATCACTAAAGCTTTCTAATTTTTGTTGAAAAATCAAATTTAGACATTACAAATAATACTAAATTGAAAAAAGAGGAAACATAAAAAAACTCGTGTTAAAGCTTGACCTATGCCGGCAAAAATAGTTTAACGAAATAAGTAACAAAGTATGGGCCACAAAAGTATTAACCGACTGACAGCGTGCAGTAGCTTGGACAATGGGTGTCTGTATTAAATCCAAGGCATGGACCAGCCATGCAAAAATGTCAGTGTGTAAATGTTATTATTTTTAGAGATTCTAATGCGAAATTAAGTTGCATTTTCATAAAGTGAACGAACAGCTGCACTTTGAGTTATAGTTTCGACAATAAAGTAAACATAATCATATAAAGCTGATACTGACAAGAGCTATCCAACTGGGGGACGCTTGAATGTGCCACAGTGAAACGACAGGTCTGGACACCTTTCTATTCCGTCGTTGGTTGGAGAGTATTAAATATTGACGCTGATGTTACTTTTTATCGACTAAATTTTCCAGTGCCTCAAGGATGTATCTCACGAACTTTATTATTGACAAGGGAGCTGAGTCTCTGCAGGCATAGTTTAAAGATAGAATGCAATGGAGTGGAATAGTTTGGCAGAAATAATTCCTTCAGTCCTTTCCATACATTTTGGATGGCATGCTTACAGGAAAAAAAAAACTCCCCCTCTCTCTCTCTCTCTCTCTCTCACTCTCTCTCTCTCTCTCTCTCTGAGGAAGCTAAGTCTTACATGCCAAGGTACCGTCACAGGATCTGAGAGCAAGGTTTAGCAAAAGGAATATAGATTATATCATTCATTCCTTTCCATTCCACTCCATTTCATTCCAGGTTTTATACTATGCCGTCTATTTATACATATTATGTTACACAATTAAATTATAAAATACAAAATTTCATTGTTGTTCATATTTCTTCCGTGTAGAGTCCGCAAAGAAAATACATAGTGATCACGCTTGTTTATGATGAAAATAAACTTACAGTTGGTGTTGTGCCGTGTTGCTGCCGTAAAACGTCTCCCCGTACCTCATCTGCAGTGGAGATTATATTTTATTTTTGTCCTTTGAGATCAGAGGATACATTCTGAGAAATCAGATTTTTTATTCGTTTAGACTTACATTCTAAATCATCACTTTAATCATTTGCGCCCCTTTTAGATACTAATCAGTCTTTGAATCGACTGCCTTATTTCAATTTAAGAAATTGCGGTTTGCTTTTCATTGACTGTCATCACCAGATATTGTCAGGGTAACTGATGAGGCTTGTGTAGCCGACTCTTCAAAATATGGACCATGTTCCTTCTTTTGAATGTGTTCTCTGCTCTTGAAGGACCTCTTAAATATTTTAACTTGTAACATTTAGTTATTACTGCTTTCTGTATATGCAGAAACAGAACTATTAAGTTGAAACAAATCTCGATTAAGACGTATAGGTACGGCTCCAGGTTTTTCCGCCTTTGTTCCTGTTTGTTTCCCAGGACAATGAGATATCTATTCTTATAGGAAATAACTTGCAAATTCTATCCTCTAAAAGCTGATTGTCAATGAGAAGGAACACAAATTTGAAAATTGCAAATATACTGTCCCAGAAAACGTATGCATTGATGTTTATGGAAGGAAATTGTTTCCCTTTTACAGCTGATTTAAATGCATAATTATCTCTAATAGTGTTCTATCTATTCATTTTAAATCTTCCCTCTACTGAGTCTATACAATCAAAATATTATGTACATTTAATTTAAAAGAATGGCCAAATACGAAATATGGGGTTAAGATATCAACAAGGAAATCCCAGCCTTGGTTTCAGATATTCAGGACATATGCTCGGAAATCTGCGCATATGAAACCTGATCTGAGATTTCCTATTCTCGGTGTCAATCCCATCGTATGTTTCATTAGTCTCTATAACAAAGTCAGTCTTTGTGGGGATCGAAGGTGCTGACCGTTTAACAGACAAAAGAATCAAACTGGGCATTTACAAAGGCGTTAGTGTAACCGGACAGTTTCCTAATAACGATGTGTAGTGCTTATCCAACAGGTGACCTATTGAACTATTATTGCCCAGTAAACTGTTTCTTTCTCCTTTATAAAGGACCTCTGACAGTTGTAATGTAAATTTGCCTATAAAAGTGGTCAAAAATGAACTTTCGGTATAGTTCGAAATTTCCACTGAAATGTGTTCCCCTGAACTTCCTATAGTTAGCACCAAAACAAGTTTTCGAGTATGAAGCACACAGACTGAGATTTTGGGTGTAAAAAGCATGTTTTTATTATTGAATGTATGGAAAATAGGAAAAGTTTTATGAAGATACTTTCCCCCACGTGCCTCAGCTAGCCACTTCCCATGCGTGAGTGTCCTGTCAGTGCTATACACATTATATGTGAATGGCAAGCTGAGGCACGGGGGGGGAGGGGGGTGGAATGATAGTCTGCAGCCGAAAAACTGAAAAGTGGGTGGGGTAACTAGATCCTCTACATATGAAAATAAGGCTATAATACTTTTTCTTTACATACTGTTGTATGCTATAATGCAGATATAGTGTTTCCTTTGTTTTAAACATGTTTAGCAAAATAAAATTCAGTAAATATGAAAAATTGAAAATTTAATGTATTTTGGATGACTGAAAATTTCACTTACCCTTCTTAAGGAAGTCAGCCCAAGTTAGTCTGCAGACATGATATTTCCTCAAAACCAGTATCAGAACTTCTTAAGAATGCATAAGTCTACATGTTAATGCTAAAATCATCAACATTGGCTTCCCATGAAAGTTTCAGTAATTTGTCGAAAAATAGGCAAATTTGCATTGAAACTGTCAGAGGTCCTTGGATGATTCCATTCATCATATAAAAGATGTCTGATTTATTTATTTTCTCACCATTTTCATTAAAAACGCTGTAAATTACGCAAACCATGTAGATCCCGCCGATCAGACGCCGTGTTTTGCGGAGTTTTGCTCTGCACTGCTTGCCTATGTCCCTTTTATGGAAGGCTAGGCAATATAAAGGATCTTACATGAGTGCTCATGTATCATTGAAATTATTAAACGAGTTTGGGAAAAAGATAAGATGCGAGGCTATGCCGAGCATTTAATCTGTTTTCCCCAACGAGTTTAATAAATTCAATAATGCAGGAGCACGAATGTAAGATTCTATTTATCATATGACTCTTTTATATCATTTTAATAGCAATATTTGTACTAAAACGTCACGATTTCGCCATTAGAAAACGCGACGATTTTTAGGAACGTCAACGCATAACGTTTCGACGTAATTTGCATATTTAATACACTAGTGGATTATCGTTTTTTTTTTGCATGGCTTTATTACACTCTCAGATGCGACGTCATAGGATAAATGGGTTAATGTCTGCATTTTCTTTGTTGAACACAGCTGCTTCTTAATATCGTAAAAAGATATTACTGGAAATGTAGTGCACAACGTAAGGAACTTTGACTTCAAGTTGCAGGTTGACACAGACCAAATTTAACACTGTCATAGATTTTCAGTCACTTAATGACACTGGTTATTATATATAACGCGTTATACGCTCTGGGGCAGTCAATGTCTCAGGTCACGTCATTGTTCATTGTTTTTCCTGTTATTTTCTTTGGGATCCCAAAATAATCAAGGTAAAGGAATGTTTCTAAAACAGCCACTCTCTGACGATTGAAACAGATATAATTGATTCAACCGAACCGCGTATCGTTCCTTCCTCAAAATTATTGAGAGTCACGTGCCAGTCATTCGTTTGAAGCAACAGTTAAAATTAGCAAGACACAAGAAAAGACCCTAATTTTCGAGTTTGACATATTAATGATATATCTTCGTGCGCCTAGCTTGGTCGAAACTGGGCTAGTGGAGTTCCCTTCAAAATTATGTCATTTGATTTTGACTATGTTTGGCTAAACTACCTTTGCTTGAAATAGATTATCTCATCAGATATAATTCTTTCCCTCCTCTTTACCATCAAAAACAATATTAATGGTGTCTTAAATATGCTACATGTTTTAGAGTTGCCAGCTCCAATTTCTCGGACAGGAACTTGCAGCAATGACAAACGAAGAAAAAATGACGGCATGGAAAACAGCAAAATTTTTGATCTGCTTAAGATCTGAGGGAAATGTTTCTGTCAAAGTGCATACAATCATATCAAAACGTATTTTCCTGAAAATATGCATATTTCCCGTTCCGCTTAAAAGAAACGCGATAAAAAGATAAAGATAATTGTATATTTCCAGTTCCGCTTTAAAAAAAAACGCGATAAAAAATAAAGATAATTGTATATTTCCAGTTCCGCTTAAAAGAAACGCGATAAAAGATAAAGATAATTGTATATTTCCAGTTCCGCTTAAAAGAAACGCGATAAAAGATGAAGATAATTGTCCTCAACTAACACGGTGTTCATTTCACTGTAATCAACCTCTGTTGAAATTGTCTATGTGAACTATTTATTCGGTCATGCGATCTGTTATGATGTTAGGTGTCTATCTAATGCACAGAATGTACTAGGGTGAGGACATGCTGTGCTCGAAACAGGAACGGAATGGGGACTCGAGCATACAGAAATTACAGTGATTATTTATGATTAACAGCTTTCAGTTTCTTTTCAGCTTTTCCAGAAGTTAGAGATACCATTCCAATGCAGAAAATACCAATGCGGCCCTCTAGCACATTGTTTACCTGCTCAGCTATCCACTTTGATTTATTATTTATTTTGTTTACTTATCTAATTTTTGTTTTTGTTTTGTGTTTTAAAACAGAAAATATGATGTTTAATATGCTTTAGTTTACTATTCGTTGCTTTGATGAACTAACTCATTCTGAAATAAGTCGCAAAACTAAGACCACAACTATAACATTACAGTTCATTAAATCGTGAATATTGTTTATGTTTTGAAGAGGTTACATTCTTACATTCTGTCAATTCAGAACAGTCGTAAGTTTATTAGTTATCATGCCTCACTTGAGTCATTTGTACAATCACCTAAAATACTGTGCAAATTTTCAATTGTACAAATCTTACGTAAAATAACCATGAAGTGCAATTGGCAATCTGTTGACTAAATGTGAGCGAGCTGGTATCAGTTGGAAAATGAGCCAGGACACGACAAAAGTAGCAAAGTGGTATTTGCGCCCAGTGAATACTCAGATCAGCCTGAGCATCCGCCCAGTCAGATCAGCGTCTTTGCTGTCGGCATGGAGGTAACTTAGACCCTTAGCTACCGTCTGAGCGTACATAATGATCTCAGTCTTCGCTGAGCACACATGCCACTTTATTGGTTTTGTCATGTCGCGGCTCAAATAGGTTCCCTCCTTGACATCCATAATAACCGTGTAAACGTGTCTTTCAATGTTTGCACCCACCGAGGACTCAGACCATCCGGGCATTGGTACAGTCTGTCCAGGTTCTTAACTACGCACTCTATGGGTAGTAGAAGATCCATGAACTCTCCAAATGAGCGAGAAAGCTCCGATCAGACTGCGCGGATGTGCAGGCTGATCTTGGTTATCGCTGGGTTAACATGTCGGAAGTTTCACGTGACACAGCTTAATTCCTGCTGGAACGTGCAGACAGGTTTACTATAGAAAAAAATATTCAATATATGGCGTCATTTGTGGTAACCAGGCTATTTAAATAGACTAGATTCGTTTATTAATAACTAGGTTGAGTAGCCACACCAAATAGTTGTTCCCCGCACAATAATAATGCAAAGTATTTTGGATGCTGTCCAAAGATTCAACATGTGCTTCACGTGACAGATGGGCAGTCCCCTTGCACAAGTTGTGTAATGTGATCACTAGGCTGGAGCTGCCCAACTAATGTACCTGACATGTATGAAATAACATCATTAAGCCATCTGCTCTGGTTTAAGTCCCGTTTGTAAACATAACATGTATACGGATAAAACGGAGACTCGTCAGTGTTAACATATGCGCAGGATGAAATATGACTTTGTAGTTTGTACATGGTCTACGGCATCGTTTTCTTGGCAGCTTTCAAGCATTAACCATTATCTCGAAAACGAGTCATGGTTAGGTACTTTTTTTCGTAGCAAAAAGAAACAAAAACTTTACTCAAACAAAAGAATCAATGAAACATGAAAGAAGATTTAATTTATCAAGACGTTTTCGAGACAATGAAGCTGTCGCATAATTATTATTATTATCTTTTTTTCTCTTTTATCTTTACAAAGAGCCACTATGAGGCCTGGTATTCAGTTATCAATAAATATTTCTGTTCAGAATCCACTGATAGATAAAATGTTTGCCTAAAAGTAGACTGGTGTCAGTCAATTAAATAAAACAAGACCATAAATGAATACATGAAAATGAATATACATATCATACTCTATCACTACATTTCGAAAGATGTTGGATTTAATGTATTTCAGGAATAGGCAAGTAATAAAACATCTTGGTGAAAGTAATGTACTGGTTATGTACCTTGCCATACACAAAGCCAGGACCTAAATACATGGGACGAATGCCAGGCTAGCCTAAAAGGTGAAATCAGTACAAATTAACCGCTGAACAATCAGTAGTCAACAAACCTTTAGCAACTCCGATCCCCACCTCCTCCTTCTATTAAAAAAGAAAAGACAAAAACATTCATACTCAACCGAAGCAGGGTCGGCCTTTAATCAGTACTCATTGTGGGAAATTAAAATTCAAATAAGCACAAACGATTCTTTCAAACTAAATCGAGAATTTAAGCTTTGTCAAAAAAAATGTGTGTGTGTGTGTGTGTGTGTGTGTGTGTGTGTGTGTGTGTGTGTTGAAGATGAATTCTTCATTAACGTATTTCTCATAGCGAATTTATTATATGTTCCAAAACGTTGATTTTTATAATAGAACACAGTCAAGTAAGTGAAGTGTATTTGCAAATATTGGAAAGAAGACAGGCTTGCTCCTCCCCTCATGTTGTGATTGACATGCTACAATCATAGAGGCTGTTGCAGAAGGGGTTCTGATCACTCGGTTTTACGTAACAAGTGCATGCAGTGAAATATTTGAGGTATATGTTCTGGACAAAACAATGTCATTATTTTGAATTGAGAGAATTTTATATAGCATAAACTGACATCACTATGTATTGACTAATTAAAAAAAAATAAAATAAATGGAGATAATTATGGAATGTATTTGATTCTGTTTTAAAAGCAGTTCATCATGGAAAATATGACACAGTCTGAAAAAGATAACTCACAAGACAGTTCACAAGATCTTGCAGTTAGCTTAGTTAAATCTATAATGTGTACGGAATTTCAAGACTTGAAGAGGCAACTGACAGAAAAACCTGCAAACCTTTTAAAGAGAAAAAAGTCGAGGACAAAAATGTTACATTTAAATACAACGGCAATCATAAGCAATATGATTTTAATTGTTCTGTTCTTCGAAAGCTAGACAATATTAAGAACATTTTTGAAGACGCGACATTGGAAGACATAGAGGGTGAAATTGATAAAATTGTGACTCACTCACTCACAATAAAATTCTGAAACTAATGTTGTCTTGTTTCTTAGTTTGTAAAATATTTCTATGCATTATGACTAGCAGGAATTTAGCATAGAATTAACATTATAAAGTTAGTTGCATTGACATTGAACCAAAGAGTCTGGATATTGAACTTGGTCATCATAACGACATATAGAAAACGTTAAAAGGGAATATGAACCTAAAAATGAACCCATTCACGAGACTCAATAGTCTATGGGCCTGAAAGCCAATTTTTTCAAGCAACGACTTTATCAAGTCTGCACCGATATACAGACGGATTGAGTTTGGCTGTTAACACATGTCCCAAGTATGACAGCTCGTGTTTAACTCATTAAAACGTAGAGCTCTTCTACCTCACAGACTTCTCTGCTACTTCAGAGACTGATCTTCTACCTCAGAGACTGCTCTTCTATCTCATAGACTGTTGTGCTATCTCACAATCCTCAATTCTACCTCATAGACTGCTATTCTACCACACAGGCAACTCTTCCACTTAAAGGGCAGGGCTGTTAACATATATCCCAAGTATGACAGCTCGTGTTTAACTCATTAAAACGTAGAGCTATTCTACCTCACAGACTTCTCTTCTACTTCACAGACTCCACTTCTACCTCAGAGACTGCTCTGCTATCTCACAGACTGTTGTGCTATCTCCTAAACTGCCCTTCTACCTCATAGACTGCCCTTCTACCACACAGGCAACTCTTCTACCTAAAAGCAGCTCTTTCAATTGGAAAAAAAGTAAAAAGTATGCAAAGACCAGGAACTGAAACAATCAAAATCCAAATCCAGCCCTCAAACCATAGTTGGAAACAACTAAGATTACAAATAATCAAGATACAGAGAACATATGGCCAACCGAGTGAGCAGCTTGTTCCCAAAAGGTGGCCACTCAGCAACCCAAACCGAACCAAAAATAATAATAACATACATAAGGTAAAACATCACAGAAACTCTGACACCAAAAACAGGCAACAAAGAACCACAACAGAACTACCGCCTTGGAACGGTCAGTAATGAATTACTAAGGGGCTTAAATCGATTTTACAGGCCCAACCTCACCCTCAGTTTCTGAAGTGGTACAAAACATTTAGTTGGTTGTTCGGTTCGCATGATAACCCTCTAACTCGTCAATGAATCATCACGGCAAACACATAAATTAAATTTCAACACCATGAAGAAGCAAAGACAAGGACTCAACAGATACAACGGGCCGTCTGACAGGTGGAGATCCCTGTCCTGCCAAACAACCCCACTGGAAATCTGAAGCAAAAGAAGGTCACCAGTTGAGCCCCGGTGGACCAAGCAACAGACAAAAAGGCTCCGGTCCCAACCAACTAAAATATATAGCTTTAGGTCGGGGCCATCATAGAGTCTGACGACCGATCCCCCGGTGTGCAATTAAAGAGTGCAGCAAAGCTATCAACCGTGATTGGGTTAATCACTAAGCATGCAGACTGTCGCATAACATTTAAATTATAGCCAATACGTTTGTGACGTATTATTATTTTTCGGAATTGATCAGAAAAATCAGTCCTACCCTTAATCTTTTTGAATTTGTATACTAAGTCACCATAAAATTCTGGTTCCGATAGGCCTTGGTGTAAAAGAAATTTTAATCCGACATCAAATTTTGAAACCAATTCATGGTGTCTGCGATAGAATTTAGAAAAAGCCTTTCTAAGCTTATGATACCGATAGCCCTGTTGAAGAAGTTTAGCAGTTAAACATTTATTACGAGCATTAAAGTCATCTACATGACTACACACTCTAGCAAATCTTATAAGTTGAGAAATATACACTCCATAAGAGGGACGACGTGGAACGTCACCATCCAAAAATGGAAAATTAACTATATCAAAGTCAAAGTCATCACGTTTATCATAAATTTTAGAAGATACAAAACCGTTAGAAATAGATAGATGTAAATCCAAAAAGGGGGCCTCGGTATCTGAAGTATTAGCTTTATTCAATTTAAGTTCAGGTGGGTAAATTTGGTTAACCATGCTTTCAAAATAAGGATTATCAATATTCAGAAGATCGTCTAAATATCTAGAGGTTGAGTTAAATGCCTCAATGATATCAGCTTGATTATCAACAGAAAGAGAAGTCATGAAATCTCTTTCATAACAAAATAAAAACAAATCGGCCACAAGAGGAGCACAATTTGTACCCATCGGAATACCAACAATTTGTCTGTATAACTTATTACCAAATCTGATGTAAATATTATCTAAGAGATATGATAAGGCGTCACATACATTCTGACATGACCAAAGACTATATCCTCTATATATTTTACGGTCCGTAGAAGTGAAAAACGCTTTCTTATCGTTACAGGCAATATAAAGGGTATCTTCATTTTTGGAGACTTTTTTGAAGGCCCTCTCAATCAAATCAACAAGTTTTTCCTTTATTAAATTATGGGGTAATGTGGTATAAAGAGTAGAAAAATCATAAGTGGACAAACTAGTCGCACGGAACCCTCTTGACTTCAGTTTACTAAGTACCTCACCAGAATTTTTTATGGACCAAAACATATTTTTCCCTGACCTCTCATACACTGTCTCATAGTACCAAATGACACGAGATTTCACAGCAGTGAGGCAAGAAGTTAATAATTTAGATAATTCTGTAGTAGTACAAGAGCTAGAGTTGGCAATGAATCTAGCTTTATACGTTTTTTTATGAAGCTTAGGTAACCAATACATCGTAGGAAGTTTGTCTTGGTGTTCCTTAACGTTAACAGCAAACTTTAAAGGCAAATTATCTGAGTGGCTATTAACGACAGTCTTCTCATCTGTAAAAGTCTCTTCGTAAGCCGTGGTGCCGTTAAGTTCCTGCTTCAAAGTGTTAATATAGTGCATCCGACAAACAACAACAATGTTGTTTGCGGCCTTGTCAGCAGGAACCAAAACATACTTCCTATGAAAATCCTGGATACCCTGCTTCAAATATCTAAAGGAAGATTTAGGCTTAGGAGGTAAAAGATTAGTATTGTGTGATTAAAACTTTATACGTTTATCCACAATATTAAAGATACTTAGTTTCCATTTCTTTAAAGCGTTACTTTCAACACCCTCTCGTTTACACCAACGATTACCAAAATCATTTAATGCAGATGCAATTTCTTGAAGACTGCTATTCTATTTCACAGACTCCTGTTATATCTCATAGACTGCTGTGCTATCTCAGAAACTGCTCTTTTACCTCATAGACTTCTTTTCTCCTTTGCAGAGTGCTTTTCTTTCTAACACACTGCTCTTCTTCCTCACAGACTGCCTTTCTACCCAATAACTGCTTTTCTACCCATTGATAGTTTTAGGTGCCCAATTGATAAGCATGTTAGGGTATTTGATACAGGGATAAGGAGTATCAGAACTTTTTTTATATTGCAGAAATTTCTATTGCAAAATACTAGGCTCAATTAGACGCCGCAGCCAGCGATTTAGATTTAGATGGATATTCTCTGCTAATGCATATTTCTTTTTATGTTCAGCATTATAATACTAATAATAATAATAATAATAATAATAATAAAGAATACCGATAATCAGCTAGATTAGTTTGTCCATCGGCACGGCACGTCTCAAGTTTGAATGCTAGTAATGTATGTAGGTTGATACTTTGACGGTTTTGGGCCGCTTTGCTTACTGAGCGCCGCCCAGGCTCACTTTATACTCAACTCTAGCAGCAGTTGAGTACCAGTTTTTTTTTTTGAAAAGTCAAAGAAAATTTATTCCAGAACTGCGCGCCAAAATAAAATATACTTATCCTTAACGTAATGACCGACCAGACCGCCTTAAACAGGAAATCGTTATATTTGCTTTCTTAATATATACGTGTGTCGTAAAAACGGAAGTTAAATACCCGGTGGATCATATAGCCTTGACCCATTTCTCAATGTGTAGAATTTAGCAGGCTTTCATTTGAGCAATATGGACGTTTCCATTTTTTTTTGCAAAAGATGTACATCTCTGCATTTAAGTTCTTCAGTGCCGATAGATACCAAAAGTTTGAAAAGAATGTTGCAGGGCATGACTCGGCAAGCAAAGGACGGCACATTCCCAGCAAAATCACTTAAAATCGGAATTAAAACAATGCAATGCAACGAAAATAAAAAGAATTCAATCTAAAGCTTCGCTATATGCAGTTGCTACAGAATTCGGTAAAAACGTACCTGGATTAAAGCAGTTCTTGTTATACATTTGGCTGACTTTAAAATCCATTTAAAATAACGATATTTCGCTTAAACTTTGCACAAATTATTTTTGCTTCCGGCTTACCCGGCTAAACTTTTTCATACATGTATAATGTCAAGGTTAAACGACGTATTACATGCATGAAAGCGATACAACATACTAGTATATTTGCATATAGATACTACGTCCTTCAACTCTTCAAATCTTTTATGCATTTTTTTATTTCTATGAGTTTGTTATTTTAACGTTGATTATATTATTATTATCTTGTTCGTAAATAAGCAGACGAATTATTTCACAGATGCACTATCAGTCTACTCTCGATATCTCGAACACTTATGAAATTGTTACTGCAAAATTTCATCTAACAAAGGATACCTCTGCAGTGTCTGATCACTTGATTTTACAATTACTGAAGTTCTGACTTCAAAGCCAGGGCTGACATAGATGTTGACGGATATATGGTTGAAAAGCTGTACTGTTATATCACAGGTCACTCAGAAATAGTAAAACAGTGATAAAAACATTGTTTTACACTTTATGTAAAAAATATCAACACATATATGTTGTATAACATTATTATACAAACTATTTTTTTTTTTTTCATTTTCCATACTGAGCCCTTGTTTCTTTTAATACTCTTGTATTACTGAGTAAAGCACACTTCCATTAGTCTACATATATACACCGTTTGTCCAACGTATTTACTTTATTAATGTAAAATGACCCTTAATATAAAAGAAACTGCAGCAAGGATAGGTTTAAAGAAACCTGCAGCACAATAAAGCATTGTTCTGCCACTTTTTCCATCCTGAAAGAAAAAATATAACTGAGCACTTTAAATCTTATACTCGTTTGGCGTCTGAAGATTTTTAAATGGTGGTGGTGGTGGTGGTGGGGGGGGGGGGGGGGGGGGGGTGGATGGGGGGAGGTGAGGGGCAGTATTTTTTTCTTAATTTGCACTACAAAAATAGTAGCATTTGCTGTGCCCATCTGTATGAAAGAGCTCCAGATAAGGGGGATATTTCAAGGTAATTCTGCGGAAACTTCATCCTGTAAAATGTAATTGTAAGATGTTATTTCTCATTAGAACTGACTGACCTCGGCACAAACAGTTTCAGTACCATTATCATGAATATTCTTGATAGTGTTGTTGCTCTTTCAAAACTTCGATGGAACTCTAAACAGTGTGGGTTCTGGGATAAAACTTTCTCAAATATTTTCCAATTTACATTCATATACATTGTAATGTAATAAAATATTTATGCGTTATTAAATGTCTATGGTACACTTCCACTGTTTCCGCCATTTTTACAAAGGGGGACAACTTTGGTCACTTCCTGTTTGCTTTCCTAGACGACTTAGCCCTTTCACATTAGGATCACTCCTAAAGGAAAAGATAAGCTTCTAGGTGAGCGAATCCTTTTAGTTGTGAGTTGACCCCTATTTAGGAGGAAGGTAATAACGAAACTGGTACATTGCCTCCCTGAAAATGTAACAATTCACCTTAACAAATTGTTACAAGGAGTTCCATAGACATCTAATTGTATGTCCATTTTTAAATCATAATAAACCACTTTATCGTTTATAGTACGGCAGATATGCAGCCTGTGAGAAGGTGCTACTGGTAAGGTTCTGCAAACATTTTGAGTTATATATCAGATTAATTGTTAGAATCTCTAGACTACAAAACCGGCTGACGACACCTCTGGTTCTGAGTGTTAAGCGAGTTATTTCCCCTTGTATTACCTCGCCCATTTAATTGGGTAAAATGATACTTAAATGAAAAAGAGTAAAATAATCATTTATTAGATGGTACATTGTACGATTTTTCATTTGTATTAAATTTGTATCTTATTTACCGTATATGCGGTACTTATTATTTATTTTAGTTTTCATTCTGTGACGTTATGACATCGCGTTTACGATGAAATTAGTTTTGAAAATAACATTTTAAGTTTCAGATTTACAATTTTTAATGTTGACTCCATCAGTCAAGATTTTGAAACAATATTTGCAATAGAATAGCAAGTCCAGAACCATTGCTTTATGTATAGATTATCAGAACTCAATATTTCAGTACATAGACAAAGAAACTCTGAGAAACATGAGTAAATACCCCACCCATCTAAATATGCATTGCAAAACTGGAAATGTTTCAGGCTGTTTCGGTTGAAAAAGGTAAGGTTAGGTCATATTGTATCATAATATAAGTGACACTATCGGGCTGCATATCTGCTAGTGCAAATAATACTGCTACCAGCAATCCTTCACGCTTCAGTGAACAAGGATTAATTTACTAGAAACAGTATTATACAGACAGTACTTCTATAAACCAGCTTATGCCCCTATTCCACACAGACCACGAGTCCCACGAATCGTCACGAATTGATAAATTTTGAAATTCGTGGCGATTGTAAATTTTCTGGTCCAATTCGTGATGTTCTACGATTCAGATACGATACAAATACGATAGGGTTACGAATATCCGTGGGATTCGACGCGATTCGGCTGGACTCGCACGAATATTGTCAAGAATTCAGTACGATTTACAAGAATCTCTTTGGACATACTGCACGAACGTTTAGAATTAGTTACGAATCAGTTAAGAATACGCCTAATACAGTTACAAATCCGGTACGAATAAAACTGAATTCGTGACTATTCTTGAAGTTCCGTGGGATTTTCTCTCAAGATATGTATAAAAAAAAGGCCCAAATCCTGATCAGAACCTTCCCACTGGTCACACAACGTTGAATCAACATTGATCCAACGTTGATTCAATGTTGTGTGCCTGCTGGGTTTGCTGTACGCACATATTAAGTATGAGTCATCACTAAACTATGGCCACAGAATGACGTCTCTACCCACCAGGCACATGACCTCGTAACGACGTCGTACTAAGGCCACTGCAACGTAGTGACGTCTCGTCGACTTCAGTAAAACGTCAGTTGCCCGCTTGGTAGATACAAGTATGCGTCCAGAGTCTTCACTGTGCGCAAATGCGTCAAAGTACACATTCACGAATCCCCGAATGAGTTGAGAACACCTAAAAACGCCTCCGAATCGATTTCAATTCAGTTACGATGCCTAGGAATGCACTAAGAATCTGTTATAAATTAACTACGAATTTTTGGAATCGGGAATTCGTGGCCAAAATTTTGAACAGCTCAAAACTTTTGTCACGAATTCCCGATTGCTCAAGAATTGCAAGAACTGACTACGAACATATACGATTCAGTTAAGAACTTCAGGAAGTGATTACGATTCAGCTACGAACTCTAAAATTTCTAAATTCGTGGCGATTCGTGGGATTCGTGGTCTGTGTGGAATAGGGGTATTACACACGGGACATGCTCACAATATTTTATCACATATCATTTTTTCGCAACACTTCTGACTAGTAATGGAAATGCAAAATATATCTCCAGCTGATGTATATAAATGATTGTTTAGCTTATAGCTTATTTATTTGTTATTTACATTTCAAGTGACCATACTGTATGCAACCCACGCATAAAATATTTGTGAGCATGCTGTGAAATACTTTTCTAGTTTCTACTTGTAATATTAAATCTATACACTCAAGTCATGAAACTGAAAACTGTCTGACGACAGTTTTAAGTAACTGACGTGCTTTTGACTTAAACAAGAGGGCCAAGAGGCCCTGAATCGCTCACCTGACCAAAAAGGTTAAAGGTCAAACAAGGGTCATTATTTAACAAACCTGATAGTTTGCAACCACTTCCAAATGGTTTTGAAGAAGAGTTTTGAATATTTTTCTATGTATTGCTATGGTACAAACCCTGGACCCCCTGGGGCCGGGCCATTTTTGACCCTGTGGCCATCATTTGAATAATTTTGGTAAAGGACCACTAGGCAATGCTACATACTAAATTTCAAGCATCTGAGCCAAGTGGTTCTGAAGAAGAAGATTTTTTGATATCTTTCTATGTATTTCTATGGTTCAAACCCAGGACCCCCTAGGGTGGGGCCATTTTAGACCCTGGGGTCATCATATGAACAAACTTGGTAAAAGACTTCTAGGCAAAGCTACATACCAAATTTCAAGCATCTGAGCCCTGCGGTTCTGAAGTAGATGATTTTTTGATATTTTTCTATGTATTTCTATGGTTAAAACCTGGGACTCCCTGCCCCAGGGCCATGTTGGACCCTGGGGCCACCATTTGAACAAACTCGGTAGAGGGCCACTAGGCAATGTAACATACCAAATTTCAAGCATCTGAGGCTGGTGAAGAAGATTTTTAAGTATTTTTTAGTTTCGAACTAAAAACCCCTGCCCCAGGGCCATTTTGGACCCTGGGGCCACCATTTGAACAAATTTGGTAGAGGACCACTAGACAATGCTACATACCAAATTTCAAGCATCTGAGCTGAGCAGTTCTGGAGAAGAAGATTTTTAAGTATTTTTTTAGTTCCGAAACCCAAGACCCCCTGCCCCAGGGCCAATTTGGACCCTGGGGCCACTATTTAAACAAACTTGGTAGAGGACCACTAGGCCATGTTCCATACCAAATTTCAAGCATCTGAGCCAAGCAGTTCTGGAGAAGAAGATTTTTAAGTATTTTTTAGTTTCGAACACAAGACCCCCTGCCCCAGGGCCATTTTGGACCCTGGGGCCACCATTTGAACAAACTTAGTAGAGGACCACTAGACAATGCTTCATACCAAATTTCAAGCCTCTGAGCCAAGCAGTTCTGGAGAAGAAGATTTTTAAGTATTTTTAAGTTTCGAACCCAAGACCCCCTGCCCCAGGGCCATTTTGGACCCTGGGGCCACCATTTGAACAAATTTGGTAGAGGACCACTAGACAATGCTACATACCAAATTTCGAGCAACTGAGCTGAGCAGTTCTGGAGAAGAAGATTTTTAAGTATTTTTTAGTTCCGAAACCCAAGACCCCCTGCCCCAGGGCCAATTTGGATCCTGGGGCCACCATTTAAACAAACTTGGTAGAGGACCACTAGGCAATGTTCCATACCAAATTTCAAGCCTCTGAGCCAAGCAGTTCTGGAGAAGAAGATTTTTAAGTATCTTTTAGTTTCGAACCCAAGACCCCCTGCCCCAGGGCCATTTCGGACCCTGGGGCCACCATTTGAACAAACTTGGTAGAGGACCACTAGACAATGCTTCATACCAAATTTCAAGCCTCTGAGCCAAGCAGTTCTGGAGAAGAAGATTTTTAAGTATTTTTTAGTTTCGAACCCAAGACCCCCCGCCCCAGGGCCATTTTGGACCCTGGGGCCACCATTTGAATAAACTTGGTAGAGGACCACTAGGCAATGCTTCATACCAAATATCAAAGCCCTAGGCCTAGCGGTTTCAGAGAAGATGTCATTTAAAGCAAATTGTTGACGACGCACGACGGACGACGGACGACGCACGACGCACGACGCACGACGGACGACGCACGACGGACACTGGGTGATCACAATAGCTCACCCTGAGCCTATGGCTCAGGGGAGCTAAAAAGGCATTGATGTTATTCAGATTTCAAACATGACAGTAACCCATAACATATGTACCAGTCTTACAATATTTGATGTAAAATACGCTAAGCGATACTAGTATAGGAAAGAGTATGTGGTAACAAATTCTGAAAATATTTATCCTTGATTGCCAATAAAAACTGGGAGGCATTTCTAATGTACATTCACAGTATATTATTTTATGGAGAATTGAGAGAGAGAGAGAGAGAGAGAGAGAGAGAGAGAGAGAGAGAGCAAAATCCGAAGTTTATCCTTAAATTATCTTCTACCCCTTCATCAATATATAAAAAAGTGTAAACACACTTTAAAGGTGTTCTTTTCAGTAACTCCCTGTGTGACAAAGACACAGTTTCAGACTACTCCTAGTCCTCTAGGAAACCATTTAATTACTTTCTTTATATATAAAGTTCCACCATATAATGCTGATAGACTACTTAAGTACCAGGTAATAACAGTTTCTGTAGCGCAAAATACCATTTTGGATGCATTTTATTGGTAATTCATATTCGATAACGTATATGACAGTGCAAAGCTCTGCAAGTTTGATAGCATTGCATTTGTTTTTATTTATATTCTTCATTGATTGTACTTACATACTAATTCTAGTCAGATGATGTATTTTGTCCACTGACAATGACAGACGGCCCGAAGACAATCTTAAAGTACCGGATGGGACTGAAAATGACACCAGAGTATGCAATTACAACGCTTGTAAAATCAGCGGCTAGTTTTGACTACTATTAAGCTTGTCATTTTTGAGAAGTTGACTGCCAAAGCATTGGTGAACGCGTGCTATTGACAAACCGACGTACGGACGGATGGAAAAATAAATAGATAGAGCACATATTACCTAAATGAGTGTGAGTTAATAGAAGTTACACATATGTACTGTTTTCCAAGCATTTAGCCCATTTAGTTGGTCTAAAAGTAGTAATTTATGTACATTTTCATCATTTATGTACGTTTTCTGTTTGACCTTGACCTTGACCTTTTGTACATGTTGAAATATATATAGATAGTTAATTCAACAATAAAATACTTTGTAAATTAGTTTCTGCATAAGACTTGGCATATTTATTGTAGTGGTAATTAAATAGACAAATTTTGATATTGATGTCGAAAATTGTCAACCTTTGGTAATAAACGGTAATTGGCAAACAGACGCACGGACAAACACAGTTCAATAAGCCATATTCGTTAAAAAATTCTTTGTTTAGTTTGTTTCATTTGTTTGCCGTACGTACAATTGGAAAATGACAAACACTTGTCTTTAGTTGAAATAAATGGACATATCTGATGTACACTAACAAAAATTGTGTAACTTTGCTGTTTATGGGTACATAAGTATCAAGGGCCATAACTTTGTTAGTACTCAGCTGCGGTGATGTCATCAGCCTAGACATACTGACAAACAATTTAGTATATAACACTTGATGTTTGCAGAACCTTACCAGTAAAGACCTTAAGGAGAGCACTTTTGGAGTTCCGTCCGCTCTACTATTAGTGCAAACAGTGCATTGCGTTGATTTTGATCGTTACAAATAGTTGTTACATATACAAACAGAAAAATACGTAGGTAAATATATGAGCCGCGACACGACAAAACCAACAATGTGGTTGTTGGCACTGCGCAGACTCAGATCAGCCTGCCCATCCGCTCAAGCTAATCAGACCTTTCGTTAAAGTATCAAAGTATTGCTAAGGGTATAAGCTACCTCCATGCGGACAGGGAAGACTCTGATCAGACTGGGCGGATGCCCAGGCTGATCTCAGTCTGCGCTGGGCGCACAACCACACTGTTGGTTTTGTCTTGTCGCGGCTCATATATGTGATTTAGAACGTTTGACATAACTACTTTCTAAAAAATAGGTAAACTCGAGCAATACACAGGTATTCCACGGACAACTCGATGATATGCTCGATGACCACCTTCGTATTGCACAGCTTTACCCTTATATGGCTTGAATTAGACCGAGAAATACCTTGTTATTGCCAAGGTTAAAACTTATTTTGCAGAATTTTGTTTTACTTCGGAAGGTGATATATTTACTACGCAAAATATGTTTAGCATTGTTTTTTTATGTTTTGCAATTTTACTCATTGCTCAAGTGCGCAACATTTGGCAAAATTAAATCGCAAGGAAGGTATCCATATCTAAGGCTTATGATATCATGGAATAAAAAAAGCAATTTTCGAAATCAATATTCTGTGAAAGCGATAAGCGCGGAAGGAGTTTTCGCCAAAATTCACGCACATTAAAGAAACGCAAAATAGCATGCACGCTTTTTTGTCATCGATTTATGATCATTTTCTTGTTAAAGCTATTAACTGTGTGTTACACTTTGCTTCCTTTGTTTCCTTCGGGTTGGTAACCAACTTGAAGACCCTAAAAGTAAAAAGTATGCAAAGACCAGGAACTGAAACAATCAAAATCCAAATCCAGCCCTCAAACCATAGTTGGAAAATTGCATAACCGTGAGCTGCTTTCTCCATAGACTCCCATACAAAAATGCACGTGTCCAGGTAAGTCCTCAAAGAAACTACTGGGTCCGTGCAAATTCTATTAAACATTATTAGCTGATTTCAAATGATTAGCGTCGTGTAAAAATATACCGTTTGATTATTGCAAACATGTAACTCAGATCAGTCTGCGCATCATAACAGTCTCATAAGAGTACCTTGTTCGCAAAACAATCTACGGACCCGCGGAAATGTATTTTGCAGCAGACAGTCACTTCGAACAGTCTGCTCGGCTGCGCAGATTGGTAAGAGTATAGACGGTAACCGTCTTTCCGAGAGAGACGCTGTTCAAATTTTTGGTATTTTTTAAACGAAAACAAACAAACAATCGTACATCAATGTATCATTGTAATATTATTTCAGTCAACAATGAGAACGGGGTATTAAGTAAATATGTTACTTCGTTTAAAGTAAGTCCTATTAACGTCTGTGTGACAGTATGACGTCACGCTGAGGTTGATACGACTATGGGTCTGGCAATAACAAAGAGTGACTGGCACACGGCATATGATGATTTTTAGATATAAGTAACATGAAAATAAATGTTTTTGCCTTATGTGAACAACCAAAACTCAGAGCAGCATCCGCGCAGGCAGAACAAGGTCTTCAAATTATTCAGTCATACGAGGAAGTCATGAATTAAAATGTTCTGCTGTGCAGGCAGATCTGTTCTTTGTTGTTCTGAAATACTTTAAGGACTGGCCTCAAATAGTCCATTTTCTCAAAGTGACGTGACTCCTAAACATAGGAAGGGAGAACAACCATTTTGATTTTATACGCGACACATCGTCAGGACCTTATACACATTGCCATAAAGTTTCATCAAGATGTCCCATTCGGTTACCTTGTTATGACGCGCATGACTAATCTGGAAAAACAAATCAAAGGGGCATAACTCGGAAACTTAGGGAGGAAAACAACCATCATTGTACGCGACACGTCAGCCTGCCCTTTTACATATCCCAATAAAATTTCATGAAAATATCAAAAACAGTTACCGAGTAATGGCGAGCACAAAAATAGTTACGGATGGATGGACGGACGGGCAGACGGACAGAAGGACGGACAGCGCCATACGTCCGGGTTCTTTTCTTCAAAAAATACAAAAACAACGGGCGCATAAAAACAAGAAAATAATATGAAAATAGGCACTGCCTTTAGGCAAGCACATCGCTCTTTACAATGTATGGGTAGTATAATAAATTTAAAGAATAGCTACACTTCAGGAACTGACTGAATCAGATCCCAAACCCTATCCCCAACATCAAAGCCTCTTTTGCTGCTACCATGTTAAATCTAAAGTTTCGGACAAAAATGCATAGTCGAAGTGTAGACTCTGATCTGACTACTCATTGTACGATTCTGGATTCAATCTCACAAGTTGTCATTTGAAATTTGTAATAAAATTATTGCCATTCAACAAGGCGAACTCCGTCTGACAAACAGTTGAGAAACTGACCGAGAACAGCTTTCCCCACATAATCTTCCCCTCGGAAAACTCGCTATATGTTGTTTTCAGTTTCTTCTCTGCGGCGCTTTCTATTTCCTTCAAACTTCACCCAACGCTCAGCATCCTTGCATTTTGTGAATAACCATGTAGTGATTTACGCAGATCTAAGCGGTAAACGTTGACGCCATCTTAATTTTTAGGAACGGAACGTTTGACGTCATTACGTAACGTAGCGACAGAATTACGTTACCTCCGTTTGGTGTCATCACGAAAGAAATTTCATTGAAAGTAATGTATTTTGTAGGCAAAAATGTGTCTTACCAATCTTCTACCATAGAGCTCCCGCTCTTTCAAAGCTCCTTCGGAGCTTTCGAATTGCAGGCTGCAAGCGAGTGCTCGCTATAAATTTTATCAATAATAATAGTGATTAAGACAAAAAAAAATCCATTTGGAAAGCTGCAGTATATGAAAAGTTTTTCTTTTTTACAACTTTTATAGGCAAACCAGACACACAGACACAATAAATATTTTTACATCTATTTCTGAACAATGTTTACAGTTACATTTGAAGGACTCATAAACTGCACGGGAAGATGGCATTACCGTGTCGAAGTGTAAGTCAGTTAATGGATTCGTGCTGATGGTGCATGAACTGGAAAGACCTGAGCATGTGGATATGAAAACACCTCGTGGCTAAAGCCGCTCGGTGTTCCCACTACCCCGTGCCCAGGTCTTTCCAATCCATGCACCATTAGCACGAATCCGGTACTATAACAAAAACAAAATTAAACTAAAAACATGTTAACTAAGAGGACCCCAGGACCCCGCCTTCATATGGGACTACTGATGGCATTAAGTCATATGTCACCGACTGGAAATAATCATAAAACCTTTCAGTTTGAAATTTATAGACTGGCTACAGTTTCTACACTAAAAATTACTAAGGGCATAATTCTGTAAAAAATGTAGATTGAATTACAATTCTTATTCTCTGCAGATTGTCTGATGTGCTTTATATTTGTAACAACTTCTGTGAAAATATATTTTGCTGTTTTAAAGCTACAGAGTGAATGGACACGATTTCCATAGACGAAATTACAAAGGGGCGAAGTTCTGTAAAAATATAGGCTGAGTTATAGTTCCTGTCCTCTGTATATTGTCTGATGATGTTTCATATTCGTACCAAGTTTTGTGAAAGTATCTTCAACAGTTTTAAGGTTATAGTGCCGACACGATTTCTATACAGAAAATTACAAAGGGGTATAACTCTGTAAAAATGTAGATGGAGTTGTAACTCTTATTCTCTGCACATCATCTGATAATGCTTTATATTTGTGCAAAGTATTCATGAACATATCTTTGTGAGTTTTTAAGTTATAAAGCAGACATGATTTCCATACTAAAAAGTAAAGGGCAGAATTCCATAGAAAATGTAGATGGCGTTATAGTTCTTGTTCTTTGCACATCGTCTGATGATGCACTATACTTGTATTAAGTTTCCTGAAAATATCTTGAATTGTTTCAGAGTCATAGAGTGTACACATTTCCAAATTTAAATTTTACAAAGGGGCATAATTCCATAAAAAATGTAGATGGAGCTAATGTTATTGTTCTCTGCATGCCGTCTGATCATGCTTTGTATCTGTACCAAGTTTCGAGAAAATATCTCAAAAGGTTTCAGAGTTACGGACCTGACACAATGTCGAACTTAAAATTACAAAGGGGCATAATTCCGTAAACATGTGGCTGGAGTTATGGTTCTTATTCTCTGCACATCGTTTGATGATGCTTTATATCTGTACCAAGTTTCGAGAAATATCTCAAACGGTTTCAGAGTTTCGGCCCGGACACAATTTCCATACACAAAATTATAAAGGGGCATAATTCTGTAAAATGTAGATGGAGTTATGGTTCTTTTTCTCAGCTTAACGTCTGATAATGCTTTATAACTGTACCAAGTTTTGAGAAAATATCTCGAACGGTTTCAGAGTTACGGACCCGACACAATATCATACTTAAAATGACAAAGGGGCATAATTCCATAAAAAATGTAGGTGGAGTTATGGTTCTAATTCTCTGCACATCGTCTGATGAATGCTTTATATTTGTACCAAGTTTCGAGAAAATATCTCAAACGGTTTCAGAGTTACGGCCCGGACATAATTTCCATACTTAAAATTATAAAGGGGCATTATTCCGTAAAAACTGTAGGTGGAGTTATGGTTCTTGTTCTTAGCTTATCGTCTGATAATGCTTTATAACTGTACCAAGTTTCGAGAACAAATCTCAAATGGTTTCAGAGTAACAGACAGGACACGATTTCAAGACATAAATTACAAAGGGGCATAATTCTCTAAAAATGTAGATGTGGTTATAGTTCTTGTCCTCTGCACATCGTCTGATGTTGCTTTATAGCTGTACCAAGTTTTGAGAAAATATCTCAAACGGCTTCAAAGTTTCGAACCGGACATGATTTCCATACTAAAAATGACAAAGGGGCATAATTCCGTAAAAATGTACATCTACATCTACATCTACATCATACGCGCTGCCGTCACACTTGACTACTATAAAATAAACAGAGAGCTTTTATATTTTCATGGCATGTGTATATATGAAATTTTTGTCTGTATACAACATATAAAACGTGCTGGAGGCTAGGCTCATATATTTTGAAAGCCGCAAAGGTAACCAAACTCGTAATTTTCGTCAGAATCCGCTGGGAATATGGGTATGTTCCAAGATAAAAAAAATATGCAAGAACTGGTAAATTTGGTGTTTACTGTTACATTCAAGGTTTGAACTTTCCTATAAATACATATTGTTATCGAAATAGGACTTCTGAAAAAATGAGATTTTTGGGGGGCCAAATAAGGGCTTGGTCATACCAGGTCCTTTGCTTTTTGGTGTTTTTATATGGGAAAATCCTTTAACATAAGTGTTCATGGAAGTTATACAAGATTTTGGTGCAAAATTTAATAAATGTCGTCTGACAGCTAAATGAGTACATAATTTTTTTTTTGAGTAATGGAGGTTAAGATCATTTTTGTACCTTTAACCAATGTCTCACATATTTTGACAGTTTCAAACTATCAGGATTGTTCAAATGATGACCCTAGGTTGACGTTTGACCTTTTTGCTCAAGTATGCCATTCAGGGCCTCTTGGCCCTCTTTAGTTAACTTTACTCCTTGTCCAGATAAGGCCTTTGTTAGCGTCAATTTGAATTGGACACTAAGATAGGTTTTCTAATTCTGGTAAAACCATGCCGATTTATTCTGGACTGTATGAAAATTAAAAACAAAAAAATCAAAGAAATATCTCATTCAGATTTCTAAGAAGAGTTCATACACTTCAGGAGTCCATTTTCCCCGTTTTGCCTTTTCGGAAGTAATTGACGTCGCAAAATACGACTTATGATTTTTCTACTCTTTATACCACATTACCCTATAATTTAATAAAGGAAAAACTTGTTGATTTGATTGAGAGGGCCTTCAAAAAGTTCTCCAAAAATGAAGATACCCTTTATATTGCATGTAACGATAAGAAAGCGTTTTTCACTTCTACTGACCGTAAAATATATAGAGGATATAGTCTTTGGTCATGTCAGAATGTATGTGACGCCTTATCATATCTCTTAGATAATATTTACATCAGATTTCACAGGGACCAACCGTAACGCCGGAATAGTGGTCGAAACGCAGGATTTGCGGTGTTTTCACGCCGGATTGTGGTATTTTTCGTAGGATTCGCCGCCATTTTTGTTGTCAGTTTCCGAGGTGGGTTGAAAAAACTATTTATGTATAACGTAAGGAGATTTTGTGTGAGCATTAGAACTAGCCTATCCGGATCTACATAGATGCATTTAATCGCCAGATCTTCTGTTGGTACGTAGATATTGTTGAAATATGCAATCAGTCAAGGAGAAAATTGTTTTGCATGTTCGGCCAAACGCTCAGACAGCATTTGAAGCCAGAGGGTTCGTACTTTCTTCAGTTTCCTTAAATTTTTGACCAACTAGTGGATGAATTAGCATTTTTAAATAAAACTACATCTTTAACAGCCGATTGCATAGGATCTTTTGCCTGAGGAGGCATAGACTCAGACACAATATGCGAAATTCAAAGTAACGCCGGATAATGCGGTAGCTTCAGGTTTCTCATTTGACCAGTATTTTCACAGATAAACATATCTGAAAGGGTAAAACACAGGTAAAAATACTTATGTTAATGCAGGTTAGGCGTAAGACTGCTCCCTTCAGCATTCCATGAGAGACACCATGAATTTTCAATATTTTCTTTGTGGAAATTTCCAGGAGTATTTTTGTTTTCGCCAGTTTTTATTTTAAGACATGTCTTCTTCTGGCATGTTTCATATTCCTTTTAGGTTGAAAGGCCAGGTGACGGAAATATATTCACCAAACTTTGAATAATAACAAATATCTGGTTCTATTCTATTCTATCCCTTAACCTTACAAGGTCGTTTGGGCACCACAGATGACTTCAAAACTATCCCTTTCCACCTTGTCCTGTTTTCAACTGCCCTAGGTGAGCTGGCGAAATCCATTCTTGTCCACTGTTTAATATCATTGTCATCACCTCTTCTTCTGTCTACCTCTTCTTCTTTCATTGCGCCCTGTAGAAACGTCTTTGCCAAACCAGAAGACCTTGAAACGTGGACAAGCCATCTTGGTTTCCGTTTCTTGACCAGGGCCAGAAGTTCATTATATTCTTCAATGGCTGCTTTGATCTTTCTGCGAACCTCTTCATGGGTTATATGGTACTTGTACGAAATGTTCGGTAGCATCCCGTTTCAAAGGCCTGCGTTTCTCTGACTCTGCTGTCAAGATCCACTATTCACAGGCATACAGAAATATGGAAATTACAAGGGAGCGCATAAGTTTTACCTTTGATCCAAGAGATATGCCGTTGTTTCTCCTAATTGGCTTCAGCTTTATAAAAGCTGAAGTGTCCTGTTCAATCCTTGAGAGAACCTCCTGTTTAAACCCATCATCTGAGACAACTGCTCTAAGGTATATGAAGCGTGTTACAGTACCCAGCTTCTGCCCTTTTATCTTGATCTCCCTCTGGATGTCATTGGCGCTGTTTGTCATCCGTTTAGTCTTCTTAGCACTGATTTCCATCTTAAACCTTGTGCACGGTTGGTGAGACTTTCAACTGGGGCTTCTAGTTCCTGCTCTACCACAGCTAGAGCGTCTTTTTCATCTGCAAACTGCAGATACGTAATATTTCTGCCGCCTTTGCTAACCTTTCGTCATGTTCTTCCAGAGCATCAGACACGGTGAGTTCGAGAAAAAGTGTTGAACAGGGTGGGTGACAAAGGACATCCTAACTCTAACTGTTGTTCTGAATCATTCTTTCGCGCTGCCATTCATCAGGAATGCACTTGTAGCCTTTACGTAGAGCTGCTCAACGGTGCAAACTAGATTTGCACTAATATTGTACTTCCGCATTATGGCCCATGAGGCTGCATGCCATACTCTTCCAGAGGCTTTTTTGATATTAATAAGAACATGGTACAGATTTTATTGATTTTTAAGATACTTTTCACACAAGATTCTAATGTTGAAGAGCTGTTCTGTGGTACTCATTCTGCTCTGAACCCGGTTCACCCCAGGTTAAATCCCCTGGCATTTCTTATTTCCGTTTTTTATGCCCCGAACTTCAAAGAAGTTGGAAGGGCAGGCAAGTTGCTGTCGCCTTATCTGTTCGTCAGTTCTTCCTCTCGTCCTTAACGCCTGATGCAGCTACTGGGCTGGAGAACCATTGCGCCTAGGAATTTGAAAGTTATTTCCCTGACAATCATTACTGATGTAGCTACTAGGCTCAAGAACCATTGTGCCTAGGGTTTCGCAATCCCATATACCAATATGTCATGAAAACTGAGGGGACCCATGTTGTTTTCCTCTGTCAGATTTGTACTTTTATTATAGTTACATCCCCTTTCTTAAAATTAAGATAAAGTCGCGTTACCATAATATCTAAAGAAGTATTTAAGCTAGGATAATGATATTTAGTATACAGTTTTGGGGTGAGATGTACAAGATCTGATTAATCTTTGGGCAAATTTGGTTGAAAATGATTGAGTTAGGCCCCTCAGTATTCAAATTTGCAATTTTCCGACTTCTGAACCAGTTGCCCAGTTTTGGGAAACAAGTAGTCCTTGATGTACAAAAAGTTTTCGCAAAGATAAATAAATGTGTTCATTAATTACGGAGTATTTATCCTGATGGTCGCCTATGCAGATATGAGCTCAAGAACCTCTGGCTGTAGAAGTTGAAATTGAAGGGGTCAGTGCATCAAGGAACCTATCTCCACATTTGGCCAAAAATGAGTTAACCACTCTATCATGCAGAAAACATGTTTCCTCACCTATTTATCTCCCTTCTGACCATAGAATCAGCCAAAAAATGATTTTTAACGAGGTTGCAAAATTTTTACAAAGGTCCTATCTCCATTTTGGACTTATTATGCAACAAAAGACCTAAATCCATCAAATTTGTTTCTTCATTATATTTCGTCAAGATATCAGTTTAGAGTGAATATAAGTATCTAAATATTTTTATATTAAGACTTTTTGGTGACAAAAGTCATTTTCAACTAAATTTTATCTTTTTTAAACTGTTAAAAATTGATCTCAAAATTATATGATGGAGTTAGGACCTTTGTTGCATAACCATCTTAACTTTTTAGCGATAATCTTGCTTAATATGGGACCTATTCATATTTTGACAAATGCTATAGCTAGAAATATGTTATCCTCACCATTTTATGTACCTTTTTGGTTACTGATATGGCCACATTAACTTTTAAAATGCGATTTTCAGTTTTATGAAATATGGAGTTAGGCCCTTTCTTGCACGAACAAAATCACTAAAATCCAGTTTTTCTCAATTTATTTCTTTAAAACTAGTGGAATATTCGCAACACCGCTTGAAATAAATGTTTATCAACATACATTGACTAACTGTGCAATAAAAAATCAATTATTTCGAGTTTCTAGAAAAAATGATGTTTTTTGCGTTTTTCTCGAAATTATGAAAAATGGAGATAGGTACCTTGTTGCACGATCCCCTTCAATTTATGTATGTTTAGGTCATGAAAAAGTGAACGCTCATTTTTTTCAGCCGTCGAACTTGTACTTTTAGAGTTACCTCCCTTTATCAATATAAAATCGAAATCTTATTAGCACAATATCTGAATAATACTTTGCGAAAGGATGTTAACATTTAGCTTTAATATCAGATGTAGAAGAATTTATTAATATTTGGGCAAAATTCGTTTAAAAATGATGGGGAGATGCCCCTTGCTTGAATTTGATAATTTCCCAACTTCTAGGAAGCTGTGTTTTTTGTGTATTATTAGTCCGAAATGTGTCATATATTTTGGTAAAGGTGGGGAAAATATTCTTGCTTTTTTTACTTTTGGACTTACATATTTAGATTAAACAAAATTTTAACAAAACATCTAGAGAACCATTTGAGATGGGATTGTGAGATGTGGCATACAGCTTGGAATCAGTATGTAGATAATCTGATAAATTTCTGAGAAATTTTCATAAAATTAATAGCACTGTGTTCCATTTCAGATGTAGACATTGTACAGCTTTGCTCCTTTAGTTCACGCTCAAGGTTGAAGTCATAGTCTTTCACAAACACAGTCTCTAGTTAAAGGAGACATGCCAGAGATTATACATTGCTGCATAAGACTACCGTATAATGGAAAAGTTTCGCGTCGCCTAATTTTCGCGGAATTTCGCGGTCGGACTCCGCAAAATATTTTCCAAGTTTCTACAAAAAAGTAATAAGAAATTTGAATCGTCCAAACATATGGTTTGCCGTATTCAAAGCGCCTCACAAAACTTTAAAAGTAGGTAGATATAGAGCTATTATTTTCGGCGCAATTATGTTAGCTGGTAATCAGCAGGTAATTATAATTTGAACTTGCTGTCACTTTTTTCACTTGATTAACGGTCGCTTGTCCCTGATTGTGCAAGTACAATTGAATTACTTTTAACCGACTGTATGTTCCGTTTACTTTTATCCTGAACAATAGCCATTCTATCAATTGCTCGCATACATTTGTATTTCAGTTAACTGTTTCTGTGTACTAAACATTGATTTGTACAAATGGTTATCTTACGTTTTTTGTGTGAAATAAGGATTGGTATCCACCCAGAAGGAGCCGATTCTATCTAAACAAATGTGTTTAGTGTAAAGTGATTACAATTTCTTTACGTTTCTCTCTCCTTTTACGTCTTGACTTTTCAGTCAAGCCAATATTTTACAGGACAAACACAATTTCTATTTTCGTGGATATTCACATCCGCGAAAAATAAAACCGCGAAAATTAATCCTTATGTTTTGGGGGCAAATCCGCAAAAATTTGGCGACGCGAAAATTTTCCATTATACGGTATATGTTAATGTTGTGAAACCTTTATTTGCAGAGTAAGCTTGAGCAGTGTCTTTTGGCTGGCAAGTATCAATCCATCAATCAGTCAGTCAACCAGTAAATCAATCCAAATTGCACCGACAGGAAACATAACATTTAAAATGAAGTACGAGTCACTAAACATAATATAAGCCTTGAATGCAAGGTAGTCAGCTCTTTCTTCGCCATATTAGGTCATTACAATTTTTAAACATTGATTCAGCACAGATACCATGAAGATAGCCATAAAATATAGCTACAGAGCCTTCATTTCTTTTCTGCTTGGTGCCTTGTTCGGTTCCTGTTCTGCTACTAACTATCTGCGACCCAAAACTTTTGTTTGTACAGTTTGTCAGGTGTTACTACTCAGTCAACAGCTTAGGTCATGTTGAGCCAGTACGTCATTCGTCAACACCGTTCCTGGGCAGGCTTAAACCTTTTAAGCGGTTAACCAGTACCAAACAAGCTCGCGCTAGTAGTATCTGACTACGGTAAACGATGGAAACCACAATATTTCAGTCAAGAACAGTCGATCTCCCAAGAGATTATGCATTAGAAAATGAAAGATAGGATTGACGTGAAGAAGACGCACACATTAAAAACCTGGCCCACCCTTCCCACATCTGCTGCAAGCACAACAACCCCTTGTCCTACTATATTCCAATTCAGTAGCACGCCCCTGCACTAGAAGCTACCTAGCACCATCGCGACATACAGCCACCAACGACCCAAAATATAACTTCAGAGAACATGTTGACAGAAATGGTATTATGAAGACACGATTTTAATAGAGCTGCAAAAGGAACACTGGCTTTTGAGGTTATAATATATAACACATTTCTGTGTAAAAGCTCAAAAGTGACACAGAAATACGGTTGCACATGAAGGACATAGTTTCAATCAGAATGTTCACAAGTGTGCAATTCGATTGTCAAATCAGATATATCGGTCACTTGAAGTATCCAGACGCACAATGCTACCGCGATCGTGAGAACCATCAGCTAACAGTGAGGTCTCCAAATAATTTTAGAAGGAGTCTTGGAACAAGGATATTTTAGGGAGTACAACTTGATACATGTATATGAGACATGGTGATTTTTGGACAACAACGGACATCAGAAATTAAGATATTTATTTTGGTGCAAACTTAGATAATATTGTAGTCTTAGTCTGTCAGGAAAATAGGGGAATAGGTACCCTCTGCGAATCCCACAACAGTATACCAAAGCTTATGCTAGCCCATTTTCCAGTTGATAACTAAGTAAAGTGAAATGACTTTTATTTGTCACCGACATAATTACCTTACAAACTTATATTGTAGCATTCAGTAAAGGAATAATAACACAAAAATGACACCAAACGCCTCATTGCAAATGTGGCAAGTAAGTGAACAGCTTTTTATTAAACAGATAACCACTTAGCTGACCTCACTGGAGCTTACAATATATGGCGGCCTCATTGGCCGAGTGATAAAATGGTAATCTTACCGCCAGCTCGGGTCACATGTGGGACTAATCAAGTTCTACTTGTGGGTGGTCAGGAGCGGTCTTAAGGCTAAATTGTATTAACATAAGAATTTTACCTGCGTTTTACCCTTTTAAATGTGTTTATCTGTGCAAATACCGGCCAGATAAGAAACCAGAAGTTGCCACTTTATCCGGCGTTACTTTGAATTTCGCATATTGTGTTTCGATCTGTGCTTCCTCGGACAGAAAATCATGAGCAATCGGCTATTCACTGTGTAGGTATATTTAAAAAAATGCAAATTCATCCACCAGTTGGTCAAAAATTAAGGAAACTGATAAAAAGTACGAACCCTCTTGTTTCAAATGCTGTCTGAGTGTTTGGCCGATCATGCAAAACAATTTTCTCCTTGACTGATTGCATATTTCAACAATATCTATGTACCAACAGAAGATCTGGCGATTAAAGGCATCTATGTAGATCCGGATAGGCTAGTTCTAATGCTCACACAAATTCTCCTTACTTTATAAATAGATTTTTTTTCAACCCACCTCGGAAACTGTCAACAAAAATGGCGGCGAATCCTACGAAAAATACCGCAATCCGGCGTGAAAACACCGCAAATCCTGCGTTTCGACCGCTTTTCCGGCGTTACGGTTGGTCCCTGTGGATTTGGTAATAAGTTATACAGACAAATTGTTGGTATTCCGATGGGTACAAATTGTGCTCCTCTTGTGGCCGATTTGTTTTTATTTTGTTATGAAAGAGATTTCATGACTTCTCTTTCGGTTGATAATCAAGCTGATATCATTGAGGCATTTAACTCTACCTCTAGATATTTAGACGATCTTCTGAATATTGATAATCCTTATTTTGAAAGCATGGTTAACCCAATTTACCCACCTGAACTTAAATTGAATAAAGCTAATACTTCAGATACCGATGCCCCCTTTTTGGATTTACATCTATCTATTTCTAACGGTTTTGTATCTTCTAAAATTTATGATAAACGTGATGACTTTGACTTTGATATAGTTAATTTTCCATTTTTGGATGGTGACGTTCCACGTCGTCCCTCTTATGGAGTGTATATTTCTCAACTTATAAGATTTGCTAGAGTGTGTAGTCATGTAGATGACTTTAATGCTCGTAATAAATGTTTAGCTGCTAAACTTCTTCAACAGGGCTATCGGTATCATAAGCTTAGAAAGGCTTTTTCTAAATTCTATCGCAGACACCATGAATTGGTTTCAAAATTTGATGTCGGATTAAAATTTCTTTTACACCAAGGCCTATCGGAACCAGAATTTTATGGTGACTTAGTATACAAATTCAAAAAGATTAAGGGTAGGACTGATTTTCTGATCAATTCCGAAAAATAATAATACGTCACAAACGTATTGGCTATAATTTAAATGTTATGCGACAGTCTGCATGCTTAGTGATTAACCCAATCATGGTTGATAGCTTTGCTGCACTCTTTAATTGCACACCGGGGGATCGGTCGTCAGACTCTATGATGGCCCCGACCTAAAGCTATATATTTTAGTTGGTTGGGACCGGAGCCTTTTTGTCTGTTGCTTGGTCCACCGGGGCTCAACTGGTGACCTTCTTTTGCTTCAGATTTCCAGTGGGGTCGTTTGGCAGGACAGGGATCTCCACCTGTCAGACGGCCCGTTGTATCTGTTGAGTCCTCGTCTTTGCTTCTTCATGGTGTTGAAATTTGATTTATGTGTTTGCCGTGATGATTCATTGACGAGTTAGAGGATTATCATGCGAACCGAACTACCAACTAAATGTTTTGTACCACTTCAAAAACTGAGGGTGAGGTTGGGCCTGTAAAATCGATTTAAGCCCCCCCCCCCCCCCCCCCCCCCCCAGTAATTCATTACTGACCGTTCCAAGGCGGTAGTTCTGTTGTGGTTCTCTGTTGCCTGTTTTTGGTGTCAGAGTTTCTGTGATGTTTTACCTTATGTATGTTCTTATTATTTTTGGTTCGGTTTGGGTTGCTGAGTGGCCACCTTTTGGGAACAAGCTGCTCACTCGGTTGGCCATATGTTCTCTGTATCTTGATTATTTGTAATCTTAGTTGTTTCCAACAATGGTTTGAGGGCTGGATTTGGATTTTGATTGTTTCAGTTCCCGGTCTTTGCATACTTTTTTACTTTTTTTCATAAGAGTTCGATAAACGAGACGTCACGTTACGGAAAAATAATATCATGGCCAAAAAATGAAAACCTGGCATGTTGAAACCTTCCTCCCTGGAAGACGTAATAAGTTATTAATTCATTTTCGTTTTCGTTTTTCTTGCAGTTACATTCTTAGGCATAATTTCCCTGTGATATTGAAGGAAACGACGTCATCGGAACAGGAGGTATAGCTAGACAAATCTACTTTGTGAAAAATTTACACGATGAAATCTTAAAATTGTTTAAAGAACAGGTTAACATATTCAATTAAAACATAAAAAAAATCAGAATTCAGATATGTTTTTTCGGAGACGTTTTTTTTCTCTATTTAAGCTGTTATGTAAAATCAAGCAATATTCAGTAACTAATGAAAGGTCAAAGACGAAATGCGGATATATTTGAGGGAAGTTAGTAACACATCTTTAAAGTCCTCTTAACGGCTAGCACTATGGTATGACATTTTTTATAATGTATTTATGGACAGCAAAACGAATGCGACATATTGATATAATCAAGCGCTATTTATTTTGCATAAACAACGTCAATCCCTCACATTTCCATGACGTCATAGTAAGAAAAGTATTTGTTTCACACTTAAAACAAAATCGGTTTGTAACTTCGAAGATGCTGAACCTCTTCAATATTGTTCTTTTTACACGAAAACCAAACGATTTGGTTTAGTCTTATTCCACCTTAAGCACAAAAACACCAGGATTTTTTTAATGTATTCTTAAAAAAAACACCGTAAAAACCAGGCATCAGAATAACAGAATACAAAACAAACCAATTTTTTGAAGACTACAGATAAGCGGACACAACAATCAACATCGATACACCACAACGGAAGTACCGCTTTGAAGAGTCGGTAATAAATTATTAGTGGAGGCTAGGGTGGAAAAGCGTAGATCGATATATTCTGCTCTCGCGCTTGTCATATCATAGTATTCAACGTTTTATGTCACAATGTGGCAAAACAGAAAACGCCAGACATCCCAGCAATCAAAGAAACAATTTCAACGGTCCGCCCTTTGTTTTGGGGTTGGCTGTGTGCGGTGGTTTCATTTTTTTCTCTTGTAGTCTACACTTGTTTTAGTTTATTCGACACACGTTTAGAAACAAACTAGATCTTTAAGCTATATAAAACGAATGAAATAAGATTTAGAAAAATCTAACAAAAACACTTCGTTGATTTGCTTCATTTCATATCATTCCATTTTTTATGAATGGTATATTGTGACTTTTGAAATCTATAAATAACAACACAGAAAGCACAAACGACCTCATTGCTGATTGCTATTGAATTGGCATTATATTTTTTTTTATTTCAAAAGACCCCAAAAAAACAGGGTAATCCCGTCCACTACATTTAGGTTATAATATAACAGCTGGTAGCATTGTTATAAGAAAATAAGGCGTACATATACACAGACCAGTGTGGCAGACAAGGTAAGATGTTTTTGTCTTGGCTGCAAAGCAGAAGCGAGACATATGTATTTTCCGGTATCGTCGGCGGCGGCGTAAACGTTTATCGAGTTTGTGCGTTTAGGTCAGTTTCTCAAAAACTAAAAGGACTAGAGCCATAATACTTGGGTCATGCTTACATCTGAAAGAGTAAAACTTTAAGTTATCATCAAATGTCCTGACCTTTATTTTACGATTCACTGACTTTGCAATTTATTTGTTTAGTTTTCGCCTTAAGGCCCAGTTCTCAAGAACTATAATGTCTAGGGACATGAAACTTGGCCCATGCATACTTTTGGAAAAGTAAAGATCAAAGCCACCAGCAATTACTACGTTTTGACCTATTTTTGTACGTTTCACTTACTTTGCAATTCTTTTTGTCAGGTTTTTACGTTAAGCTCTGTTTCTTTAGAACTATAAGGGCTTGAGCCATGAGACTTGGATCTTGCATGATCGGGAAGAGTAAAGCTCAAGGCCACCATCAATATTGAATATTGATAATACTTTTCAGGTGCCATCTGTGGTGTATATATCGTGTCAGGTTTAGCTCTATTTAGTAACAAAGCAAAATCGGGCGAGGATCCCGCATTCCGCTGATTTCTTGTTTCTTTCCTTTTTCTTCATGTTTGGTTTTGCTTTTCAAATGGTTATCGCCGAGACTATGAATTGGTTTCAAAACTTAATGTCGGAATAAAACCTCTTTGTAGCAAGGCCTAACGGAACCAGAATTTTTGTTTTAGACTTAGACTATAAATTAAAAAAAAAACTGTAAGTAGGGCTGATCAGATCAGTCAAAAAAATATCATACGTTACAATCGTACTGGATAAAACATACATGTGATGCCACAGTAATGGTTAATAACTTTGTTTCCCTCGAAAATTTGCACACCGGTTGGTAAGGCATTTGTCCGTCTACAATTCGGTCAACTAGAAATCAAAATACCCAACAGGCACACGATACCAATCCAGCACTGATTCAACGTTGTTTCAACGTCATTTCAATGCGATCAAACGGCGCGCTCCCAGTCGCCTACGTTTTTCTTAGCTATTTAATTTACTTTATATCCTACTATTCAGGCTCCATCCAGGTGCGCAAGTTATTTCGCTCCGGAATACTTTTATTCATCAGTCCGCTTTCAGGTATACCTGTGGATGTACTGCCTTTTAAACTATGTCGTTAGAGTTAGAGAGGTTTTTCAAGTGACAATATACTGCAGTATGATTCACGTGCGAAAGCACTTAACTACGAATTTGTATTTGATTTTATGAATAGGTTTACCGGAAGTCGTAAGATCAGTCAAAAAGGATAAAATGTTACTGCATGTTTTATATATGATTTGTTTTAGTGGAATAATCTAGATCATCTGTAAGTATTAATTTCAAACTTTTTTTTAATATTAAACCAACGAGCGTAGCAGCATGACACACTGATAGGGTGAGTTAAAAATGTTATTATTGCAGCCCTTCCATAGTATTTCAGTCATTTAGTGCACGGATACTGTTAATGGTAAGGATGGCAATAAATCGCGACCTCTGTCTGCCTCAAATCTGTGAACTCTGGCTTAAAGGTCGACACAGTCGTGCACATGATACATGTCATTAAGAATTGGCATTTCCCACTGAGCACACAACGCCGAATCAACATTGAGTCAACGTCGATTCAGCGATTTAACGCTGAGTCGTCAATGACTCAATCCCCAGTGGGACAGCAATTTAAAGACAATGCATAGAGTTAAGCGTTTTGTAAAATTTTTTTAGAAAAATGTAAATAAATACGCTTTATTTTTTCAGCTTAATTGGGGAAGTCAACGATAACAGCTTTTCATATTTCAAAATATTCGGTCTGATATAATAATACCTCTGAATATATTTTGCCTTGAATTGAGAAATAACTGCATGTAAATAGGTAATGGAATTCATCAGCTATTTTGTTACAGTTGCACAACGTGCATCGACGTTCTTTTAAGGGTATTCCCTCCCATTTTTTGGTTTCAAGAGAGAAAAGGTGATTTCCTGTCCGGACCTTAAACAGCGGGATAAAATTCTTTGGTTGTAGTGACAAGAAATGTGGTCCTAAATTAACAACGTTTTTAATCAACTGATACGTACTTTGTGCCTTTAGAGGAATGTTGCAGGCTTGAGTGCCATTTCTGTAAATTTTGATCAATCAGAATTCGTTCAACTATCTTGCTTAAAGAATGACAATTCATACTGGACTGTGTAAGCCAAAAATCAAATCTACCAGTAACACTGAGAATTCTCTTAATATAAGCCATCCACATCGATTCAAAATTTGGATTGTGTTAAGTTTAGTATATCCATACTTGTTTGACTCATTCTGATCACAAGGGTTTTTACCCCTTAGCTCACAGGAATAATGGGGTTCAGTAATGAACGAATGAAGAAATTGTTTATTGGTCATGTGATGATAAAGAAATGCGTGCGTCTTCCAAAATATTTTCGCAGTCAACATCCGACATAACCCAAATTGTTAACCATATGCATTTAACGGCATAGGCACGCTTTTCATGTGTCAGTCCATTTTCCTATAAATGCATTATTTTGTTGGTATTTTCTTCTTTCATTTTAATATCTGGACAAACCCTGTCATGAAATGCTCTAAGAGTCATTCTTTCAGCCAGATAAAACAGAATGGATGAAGCCTAACAGGAATTTAAGCCCCTGTCACACTCTCACGAGTTGAACTACAGCATGTGGTGAGTTTATAACTCGCCTTATGTCGAGAAAGAGTCGGTAAGATGTTGCCGTAGGTCGTAGTAACTCGAACACTTGTCGTCGTATTTCGTACATTACAAGAATTTTAAACTGTTTCAAATCCTCACCTGCCTAGGTCTTCTCGCGCGAATCTCGCAACTCAAACGTACATTTTTGTTCAATATCCGTACACATTGCCGCCAATTGTCGCACTTTTCGAGGATTCTCACCGTTTCAAAAACCTGCCGAATCACGGCATTATAGTGCGACAGTCGGATAACGCGCGACTTGATGTGCTATATAATACGATATTATGCCGAGATTGGGCTGGTTCAGTGCGACATGTCTCGTAGTATTTTCGACAACTGGACGACAATACGCGAGTTTGGCCTACTGTGGTTTAACAAAAGGTTTTCCTTAACTATGGCTGACAGTGGAGTTTGATTAGCCAAGAGTACTTTCTTTGTTTTTATCACAGTGATCAGTTTATTTTTTATGTCGTCGCTATGGTGCATTGATTATTTTTGGGAGCCATTACGAGAACTTAACCTTTTATGTATTTTGTATCATGAATTGCATCGGAACCAGGATGAGGTTTGTCGACAGTAAATTCTAGTCTATGCTTCTGGCCGTTCTAAGTCGACCGTCCCGATGTTATTCTTAATTTTATGTTGCTTTTTGGTTAATATCATGAGGTGCTATACGTAATCTAGTCTGCTTTGGTCTTTGTCCTCGCTTCTGTGTTTACCCTAGCCTTTAGATCACCTCGCTTGGTGAAGAGGGAGCGTGTGTGTTTATCCTTTTACTCTTCCTCTTGGAGTCGTGATTTGGCTGCGGTTTGTGATTGTGGCCAGGCATGGACGTTTCTACAGCATGTGGTGAGTTTATAACTCGCCTTATGTCGGGAAAGATTAACTGTTTCAAGCCTGAATTAAATGCGTAACATGTATGTATATGAAAATAACGGCAAATAACGCTAAATAACGTCACGTGGCAGTTAACGTACGTGACGACGTTACTATTGCTATGCAACAGTCCTGACGAGCTGAGCGAAACGTTTTGACACTTTTTTGCATAGTTTTATTTTAATAAATTTAAACATGTAACGTCAAACCTTATTTTATTTATTTATATATATATATATATATATATATATATATTTTTTTTTTTTATTTATATATATATATATATATATATATATATATATATATATATATATATATATATATATATATATATATATATATATTTTTTTTTTTTTTTTTTTTGCAAGAGTTTAGCTCGAATTAAGGCGATATACCTGACAATGTCACACAAATAGATGCTGTGTCGATTTCCTGCATTCAATGTCAAGTATATTTACCTGGGAGAATTTCATGAACGCTACTTATCTGCATTCATTTTTGGACCACTTTTTGTGAATATATTTATGAACTTGGCGGGGAAAAATGGCTCCGAGGAAGCAGAAAAAGGTGAATGGACGAGACTAATAGCCAGCACATCTCCCACTCTACTATCAAAACGTGAACTTAGACCATTGGTCAACGGTACACACCTATATACCACAATTAGTGGTTACTCGTACAAAAATCATACTATGACGTACAACGTCTAGCAAAATCGTACTGCATAGCACTAAGTCGCACAAATGCCGTACATATGTCGCACTATAATTTACCATGTCGTATAAACTCATAAGATACGATCTTATCTGACAAAACTCTTACAAACAAGCCCGTAGTGATGGCGAACAACTGTTGAAAGGTAGTCGTATAAATCTCGAAGGAACTCGACAACTCGTAAAAAATCGTAATAGCCTCGTGACCTTTTGCCAGTTATATCAAAGAGATGTCGTAGTGCACCCGTACAAATATTTTAAGCGAAGTGTTAGCTTACAAGTCGTGGCCATCCGCGGCGATTGATAGTTTTATCTCGCCGTATATCACCGCATGTAGACGGTGTGACAGGGATTTAAGTTTTGGTGATCTTGGCCATTTACGACACAGCTAAAAGCACGGACAGTTCTCCGCACTCGTAAAAATATCAATTAGACCCTATTTTTCTACAGCGTCACTCCCACACACCAGTGACTTGCTGGGTGGACACAAAACGCTCCAACCTACATGAGTCTCCCAGCCCTATGGGTCAAATGAATAAAACAACATCACGGGTCCTAGAAGTCTAAGGCCAGGGAGAAAAACTCTTTTAGTCAACAGCCATGTGTTCATTAAGAGGTATCATGGAATTTAGCTGTGGTCCGCATATACAGCCTGAAGAGGGGCTGAATTTTGATTTAAAAAAAAAAAAAAAAAAACTAGATAAACAGACCTTTAATTGCAGAAGAAAGGTAATTTCACAACCAATTATAACATTGCACTAAATAACCAGATTTTGTGCGGAATTTGCAATTGCGTTTTTTTTTTCAGCGGTATAATACCATACAAAACTGTCTACCCCTGATAAACTTTGACGTGCAAATGCGTCAACATGACTGTTTTATCAGCCAGCAGATTGACTTGCTAATCATAGCAGCGACATATCTGGTAATGTCGTAGACAAGTATACTTCCCCAAATGTAACCCAAAAATTGAATTCAGAATATGGTTCAAATTTTTCACAATATTAGAAGCTTTACACCATCCTATGGAACGCCGCAACTATCTTACATTCGGACATGTCATTACGTTCTTTTGACAAACACTACTATATTGTTCATTTCTATAAAGTTTTGTCTGAAAACTGTGATCTCCTGTCAGTTTGATATGCAGTCGGGTTAACTCGCTATTGTATACTGCTGATTTTCATAATTGCTTGTCAGAAAACCATAATGTCTTGCCACAATGATATGTTGTCTGGTTGACTCGTTAGTATATGCTGTTATCTTCTGGTATGTACTGTCAGAAAACCATTATGTCTTGTTGGGAAACCATTATGCCTTGTCAGAAACCATCGTGCTTTAAACTGTGTCCATTTACGTTTGAGCAAATCCATTTGCTCAAACTGGCTCTATGATTTTGGATAAGACGTTTGTTGGTTCAAAATTTGGATTAATATCTCTGCAGGAAATATACTGTACTTTAGTTAACTGATGAGTAATAATAAGAATTAGATCTAATCCATTTTGTCCAAAATTTGGATAAACCAAATAGCCTGGGGTAAGAAAACACCCTGCCTATGCCTTATACTGTATGAAAATACATGGCCGAAAATTTTATCCAAAATTTGGATAAGCGACTGTGCAGGCAATACAATGCAGCGTATAAACAGACTGAAATACATTAAATTTTATTTTATCCAAAATTTGGATAAAACCAAACTAGCTGGGAGAAACAAACACCCTGTCTTGCCCCACACATTATGCAAACACACGGCCAAAATTTTTATCCAAAATTTGGATAAGCAGGAAATGCAGTACAACGAATACGCAGAAATAATTTTATCCAAAATTTGGATAAAACCAAACTAGCTGGGAAAAGCAAAACCCCTGTCTTAAAATACGCTGTTCCAAAACACAGTTGTAAGTTTTATCCAAAATTTGGATAAAACTTTTAGTTAAAATACGCAGTGAATGTCATCGAAGTTTTATCCATAATTCGGATAAACCACATTATGGTTATTGCAAAAAAATACCATGAACAAAACTATGTCGAAATTCAGACGAATAAAATGTATAAGAATCTTATTTGAAAAAAAAAATAACGTCTTTGTACACTTAACTTATTCTAATTTTGTCATTTAATCAATTAGTATAACTGTCAGAAAACAACTGTTTCTAAGTGTTTCAGCAAAATATTTTTATCGAAAAGGTGTTTGATTTATTTTAGTGTTATTATTTCATTTTTATTTATTTATTTTTATTAGTTTTTTTTTGGTTCGATTTAGATGCTACGCGAAAAGTTGCTCGCAAAAACATGACAACTTATGTTTCATCTTTATTATACTGAGTACATTGTAACTGATTAATGACGCAGTTAGATAATAAAGAATAAGTATGTATGCATAAGACATACATAAGACATGCATCGGTAGTCAGGTTTTGTTTTCAGTGAACGGAAATGGGATTTAAATCGTAAACGTGCATATGAAATAAATTCTATTTTCATCATTCAAAGTATTTGTATTTAGATTTCTCTACAAAATTTTTTTACTGAGTCCTTAGAATACGTTATAAATGCATGCCAAAGTCCATTACATATATTTTTTTAAGTTGAATCACATTAAATTAGAATGCAGCACTTTTGATTTGGGTTTTTTTTTTCTTTTTTTTTTCTTCTTCTTTCGTTGTGTTGTGTGATCTGAAATGACAAAACATACGTGTTAATGACTGACAATATGTGTTTATGTTATTTATAAAGGACCTCTGACAGTAATAATGTTAATTTGCCTATAAAATTAGTCAAAATTAAATTTTTGATATACCCAAGAATTTTTCTTGAAATTTGTTGCTCTCAACTTCCACTAACTGGCTATGAATTTAATTTCTGATTTTTTAGTACATGGACTTCAATTCTGGTTGAAAAAGCCAAATTTTATAATTAAACGTAATCGAAACAGGAAAAGTTTTCTAAAGATACCCCCCCCGTGCCTCAGCTAGCCACTTTGCATGTATGAGTGTACTATCATAATACACATTATATGTGAGTGGCTTGCTGAGGCACGTGGGGGGGGGGGGCGAGATAGTCTACAGCTGAAAAACTGAAAAAGTGGGTAGGGTACTTACACCCTTTATATCTACAAATAGGCTTAAGTCCTTATTATTGAAAACATATTGCATACTATCAGTAACAGTAGTGTGTACTTTAGTTTTAGCATAGTTATCAATTAAAATTTCGATATATTAGAAATCCCCAAAATGGACTTATTTTCAGAGTCTGAAACATTCACGTACCCCCTCTTGATGAAATTGGTTAAAGTTAGTCTAGATGCCTGATAATTTTTCAAAATCACTGTTAAAATGCCTTTATAGTACACAGGCCTACATATTGATGCCAAATATTTCAACTTTTGCTGCCCGAGGAAGGTGCAATAATTTGTCGAATAATAGGCAAATATGCATTGATACTTTTCTTTATGCGCACTCTGAGTCTCGGAGTCCGGTACCGGAGTCTTAGGCGCTCATCCGAGGATTGTCTCCGGGTCCAGCATGTCTCAATACGGGTAATATATGTCTCAAATGGAAAGAAATACACAGTAATCGTTAAATTCTTATTAGATTTTGATCTTTTCTACGTATATCGCCATTTGTACAAGCGGTATTACGGTATGACCAAATGTCATACTAAACTAACCAAAACTGAAATGAATTACAAAGCGGGATCACAGTAATTGTTGGTACTGTAAATAATAATATATTGTTCTTATTTTTATTTTAGTTATTTATTTATCATATTTTAATATATTTGTTTATTTGTCTGTCTATTTGTTTAACAGTGGCGAGGTATTGTGTTTTCCAATTGGCCGTCCGTGTGTTCGCCCGTCCGTTGCACGTATGTTGCATGAAAGTGAAATTGTGAATAAAATATGTTTAACTATTTAAAGTAACAACCGTTAATTAACATACTACCGGACCCCGAGCCATTCTTAACAGGCGAGGCTCCGGGTCAGGTACCGGACGCCGAGACTGGCAGGCTAGGGATCCGGTACCGGACCCCGAGACACTGGTTTTCTTTAAAATTGATATCGAGACAGTAATGATATATTTAGTCCCCTGTATCTCAGGAATTCCAGCCTATAGAGACTCACCACCCGCATGTCACAAGAGGAGTAAATTGTTACCAAGACTGAATACGAGTCATCCGGAGATGAACAAACGTACAACAAACTGCCATAAACATTGTGGAGTTTGATATGAGCGTCTAACTTTCCGACATTCACGAACTTCCGTGCCCGTGTAAAGTTCGGAGTCTGTATTTCATGTGGAAGAAGAACATTGCAGGTTTATTCAGTATATAGACAGAACCGCAAAAGACTAAGTCGCATCTTCCTTAGGTGTCATGAACCAGCGGTCTGCTGTCGCAGGTCGAACACCTTGACAAACAAGCTGCCTCGGGGCAGAAGAGGAGTACACCGCTTCACTGGAAGGTCTTCCGCGACAGCCTGCATCATCGAGGGTTTAGTAGTCCGACCGCCTTCAAAATAAATTCGAAAGAAGTAAGTCTTGCTGTCCACTTTCAATGAATCCAATATTTCATGGCTGAACAGACGTACTCTTTATATCTCCAACCTACATTTGATAGAGTTAAATTATTACAAGTCGCTCAGGTTGCTGCACAACTGCTAGAAAACAAGTAAAAAGGTTGCTGCAGGGTGCAGCAAAAGATAATGCACGGCAAAAGAAATAAGCTTTTTCAGTTTTTGACGATGGAAAATATTTGAACAATGGTCCTGTTTCTAATTTTCATACTTCAATTAGGCATGTTTATTCACAAAAAGGAAAAGAAAATCATAGTGTCAAATGGGGAAATAGACATGGTAATGTGAAGTTTAGGATCAATATCTATCATTGTGCCAAATGTTAACTATATCTATCTCAGAATTTGGAAAATTCTTAGTATATTATGTGACCTTGACGTTCAAGCCATCTAGGAAGTGGGGATGGGAATCATCCAAAAAATTATGGTCACTTTTCGTGAACTGTTGTCAGTTTAATGAAAATATGCCTTTCCCTTTAATATGGGGTCTGAATGAATATATATGTTCCCTATCATTGCATTTTACTTTGTAAAACCAACCGATGATCGACTAATAGTCGACATAAATTGTTCCTTATCTCATTTTTTTCTGGGCTTATTGCAGGACTATTTCTTTTTATCAAATTTCTAAACATTTCTATTGCTAACCTAAATTTTACATTGACTTACTCAAATAAACATTATATCCTTTATTTTACATGACTTTAAAAAAATGAACATATGCACACGCTGTGCCCAAGATATAGTGGGCTTCTTTTCCTCACTACCCTTATGGCTACCATGCTATTGGCAACGTCAACGTCAAAGCTACTGATCTGAATACTGTGGTTAAATGTATGAAGCTCTACAAAGCTACAAAAATGTTAATGTATGGACAGATGAACAAACAGACGAAAAGACAGACGCATGGAGGGCACATGTTACGAACCATCTTAGAGCGGCGTATAAAAAATAACTTCGAGTTCACAATGGCGGACACATGTGAAATCAGAGCATGATGCTGAGCACGTGCTAAAAACTTCGCACATTTTACAAACAACAAACTCCTTCCAAAAGGTAAAACGCGGTTCAATAAACACAGAGTCAAAAGCAACAACTCTTAAGCTCTTAAAATAAGTAGGCGAAATTAAATTATCCTAGTTATATATAGAAAAAAAAATTCAATGGCAAAAATGCGCCCATCACTCATGCAATATCAACGTGCATATCTGTGACCTACTGGTTTTAGGGAATGGGATGCAGCTTTATCCCTCTTAGATACTTTCAAGGCTATTAGCATGACAGTGATGAAGTTTTAGTAGCCTCCGGACAAACAGGCTATAATTACTGATAACATCTTCGGTCCTTGAAAGTAAATCGTCGATTAAAAAGTTATTCCAGTGAACTCAATACTAGAGGAATTACGCACATACTAGGGAACTATTATGATGCGATTCGGCATGATTCCATGACCCTGATCTATTATTTTGGGCACTGAGTTTGAACAAACTTAGATAATTATACACTGCTCATGCAGACTGGTCCGGTTTCAGAAGCTACATGACAGGTATTTAGCAACCAAAAGGACTCACCCACTAGACTGTTTGGTGTCAGCTACTTTATGAAGCAGTCATTCGTTTCCTAGTAGATCAGTAATGCAATAAGTGGAAGTTGTTTCTCTTTGTAAAAAGTTCAAAAAAATACGGAGCTATACCCATACACTTTAAGCTGATTTTAATAGTTGGAAAAGACAAACAATGAAGATCTTGATAAGCCTGCTTATTTCAGGTGCAGTCTGATATGGGTTTACACTGACCGCTAAGGCATCCATCTCCCGGCATTTAGTTTCATACATTGGTAATTTGGGGCTTTAGGCCTCCCAATTTATATTTTTAATACAGTCGGAACTCAAGAGAATGGCAAGAGGTAATTTACATGATATCTCACAACATATATTTATTTGTAAAGTTTTGATTTTAAGCAAAGAACAAGTCAACTCCAACATTTTAATTCATCTTATAGCTCGGCAATGGGCTTTTTGACTCCCTTCAAGTGATTCATAGGTAGTTAATGTGTTTTGCTATGTTTTTGTGTTTTCTTTCCCCAGCAGCCTTTATTTGTGTTAACAATTTAATGTTCAGCAAGGTCTATGCATGGTAAAGGTAAAAAGGTAAATGTTTCTCATACATGTAGCCTAATAGCCGTAGGGGCAGTGGGGGTTAGATACTCACTGTATCTTGGGCACAACAGATGAAAGGCGGAGCCCATCACTCTCCTTTTGCTGCCTTATCCTTCCCTGATTCAAAAGAGTTACCCATTTATTGCTGGATTGACAGAGAGAGTTTTCCCAGTCGTCGAAACGCGGGCGCGATCTCGTGACCTTCCGGCGACTTTCTGCAGCATAACCGAGTTACTATAACCACTCGACCACAGGAGGGTTTCTTTTTTACAGTATCGAGTTTCGAGTAATAAAAAGAGAGTTTCGAGTTATAAAAGGCAAGTATCGAGTTATAAAAAGCGAGTTTCGACTTGTAAAAAGGGAGTATCGAGTTCCCAGCAGGCTGGAGTTATTTTTTTTATTTTTATTTATTTTTTTTCTTCAATTTTATGTATCATTAATGAGCTGAACGCACTGCTTTTGGCATATTTATGCATTAAGGTCTACACCGCCGAATTTTCACTTTCATTTTCATCTGATTTGTCAAAGACATCAAAGGAGTTAATTTTGTCAATTGAATTCTCCAGGACCATATACCATAACATGTTTTAAGCAGGTTTTGATTTCTTGCATCTGGAGATGTGCAGCTGGAGATATGGCCAATCAGCTGACAGTTTTTGTGTGATAGACTGAAAAGTTCCTTTTTTCTCTTAAATATTACATGTCACTTGTTTAAATATCATATATCATCTATGTGTAACCTGACATGTTTACCTACATAGATGAGCTTTTGTTCTTTTCTGTTCTGTTCCGCAAAATGAATTATAATTTCGAATGCCGCCATGTAGTCGGATTGCTCTGCTTTTAATTGATTAGGTGTTCTGAGTGTGTGAGCGTGTTTTTTTTTTTTCTTTCGTTTTGACAATATGAAAAGTACAAGAAAGAAGAATACAAAAGTTTTATCCGGAATTTCGGCCTTCGTCCGGGCACGTACACATCTGAGTAAGTATATATAATCATGGCAAGAAATCAAAATGGCAATGCAGCGCACACAGTGGGCCTAGACAAAAATTGCTTAGAACACTGCAGGACATTACATACGCAGGTAACCTTGTCTCGACAAGCTTGTTGGGAACAAAATCTCAAGAAGTAAGGGAAGCTATATTTCAGTATATTAGAGATACCCAGTATGAGGAAAAAATATAGGGCCGTGCACAAACCTATCATTTGCGACAGTGTCATGGGTGAGGGGCATTCGAACGGACAGTTCAGGCAGGCCAATCCTACCCACTATTTCAACTGGAACAATACAGACATAGACAACGGACATACAATACTAGGAGTCACCGGGGTGTGTGATTACAGGGGTCTGTTCCATCGGACGTAGCGAAGCGAGGTCCGATGGAGGCTTACAGATCTGGGAATATAGAGCGGATGTTGACAATGGCCCGAAGAGGCCTCACATGTCATCCGTCTCCTGACGCCCTGTGATGTATTGCTAAGGCCTGCATAAATGGGACGCGGGGACCCTGCATATAGGATGTGTTTTATGCTGAAATGTGCATGGGTCCATTTGGGTACGATCCCATATTGCATAACGACGCGCGCCAACATGTCGCCACCCTATCTGGCCCTGTCTGGCGGTCTGGACTGGCTGTGGGACTGCGGGTGACTGTGGATTACAGGTTTGGAATGGCCAGATCGGATGAAGCGGTTTCCTACCCACGACTATGGCCTCTCCCGGCTGCCTAGGCATCGCTCGGGGGATGCGCGAAGTGGGGAAAGTAAAACAAAGTGGACATAATGGCTAACATTAATAATAACAACCCCACACGTGTTGGCGCAGTCCGATCCTACACCTACATCGGAGGCAGAGTATTAGAAAAAAGACAGACATACGAACCATTATATTACAGCCATTCACAGACTAGACTCGACGAGCGGTTGCATAACGACGCGCGCCAACATGTCGCCACCCTACCTGGCCCTGTCTGGCGGTCTGGCCTGGCTGTGGGACGGCAGGCGACTGTGAATTACAGGTTTGGGCGAGAGCCAGATCGGATGAAGCGGTTCCCTTGCCACTCCCGGCTGCCTAGGCATCGCTCGGGGGTGCGCGAAGTGGGGAAAGTAAAACAAAGTGGACATAATGGCTAATAGTAATAATAATAAACCCTACACGTGTTGGCGCAGTCCGATCCTACACCTACACCTCGGAGGCAGAGTACTAGAAAAAAGACAGACATACGAACCATTATATTACAAACATTTACAGACTAGACTCGACGAGCGGTGGCATAGTGTTCAGCGAACTCAAAATGATGTGCGGAGCCGGTCACATGCTAGGTGGGGCTCCTTCCCAGTCACTTGCTGGCCGGCTCTGAGTAACATCCAGGATATAAAAGTCTCTAACGCATGTGCCACCGACCGCCGAGCCAATAGCAGACTACACATAATCGTACACTACAGTAAACAGACGTACAGACGTACAGAGAGGCGCGCAGTGGAGGTGGATCAAAAGCTCTTATACATACTCGGACATTACCGAAAACCCCAATCAAATCCGAAGCCCGAAACAGAAAATACAGCATCCAACATTTTTAGACCACAAAATTTGGTGCGCGTTATTAATATTTATTTTACAACAAAAATCAATATCGCGAGCTCTCACGGCTTAATGGCATTCCACGGGAAGCTCAGGTGTGGAAGCACGAGATAATTCAACAAAAGCGCAACTGGCCAATTATAGGGTCAATGATCTCCACTGCGAGTTTCATATACCCTGTTTAGACTAGAGTTTTAATCCGAATCGAATCCGAATTCGCTTCGAATTAACTGTTTACACTAGCAAATCTAATTCGAATTAAAAACTAATTCGGAGTAAACTAATCCTACAGAGTACCTTGGATCGAAACCGAATTAACTTTTACTCCGGATTAAAAGTCGTGTCTAAACAGCAAACCGAAGCGAATTCGCATTAAAATTTTATTTTTGTACTGACTTCGGGCATGTTTAGGTCATGTTAACATTTGAGCATGCTGCATTTACTTTTACTGCGAAGTAGCTTGCACCGAATCGAAAATGGTATAGTCTAAACAGACAAGTGGGTTCGCTTCGGATTACCTTATTGCGGAGCAATCTGTTCCGAATCGAAACAGGTATCGTCTAAACAGAGTATAACATACAACTTACCGTGTGCACCGGAAGTGTCTGGGCGGTTTATAAAGGTAGGGCTTAATATGAACTCGTCCATCCTTGTAAATGGACTAGTCTGGAAGGCGGGTAGGATAGCATATCAGTGAGTCGGCACGTAAGGAGCGTCTGATCGGGGTCTACGTGTGATAGGAAGAGAACCGCCCGGACGTTTTTGGGGAGCACAACGACGACTTACATTTAAGCCAGATGAAGGGAAAATGTTTAATATGCAGTCGTATCAAGAAAAAAGGCAAAAAAAAAAACATAAGAATTACTTTCATGGAATTTGTTGAATTTAGGAATTTTAGGAATTTAGTTAGGATCACAGAGCGAAATTGCAACTCCGAAATTAATAAATCACAGGCACTCGAATGAAGAAAGAAGAAGAAGTATTACAGCATAAAATGAATTTAGGAATTTAGGAATTTAGTTAATTCTATTAGGAATTTAGGGTAATATAGGGAATTAGTAATCTACATCAGACGCTAAACCCTACCAAAATAGAAAGAGACAACAAAAGGCAAACATTAGTATGGGTTAAAGTTCTTTCAAAAATTTCTTTATAAACCCCTTTTTGTAACGAAGCATAAATTTCAAAATACAATAATAGAACAAATAAATACATAAATCGCTTAAATATGGATTTGCCCCCTTCCCACTACCTGCAGGGAGGGGGGTGTGCCAATTATAAATGTGGACGACTCCACTCCGCAGGCGGGGGGGGGGGAAATGACGCATAGACTATTTTTTTAATAAAAAAGGCGACAAAAAATGGAAATTCCATCCTTTAACTCGGAAAATCCTCTCGGGGGCCGATGGTGGGCTTCATAAGGGTTAGTAATTATTCCCCGGGTGTATAAGGAATGGAACCACCCCCCTTAGAATGTGGACGAGACCATTATCCGGGAATGGGGGGGTTGGGCTTCGCGCGGCTAGACCCTGTCGCGACGTGACCGTAAACATAGAAATCCATCATTATATTGGACAAAAGTGCTACACGCGGCGCGCGGGAGACGGTGCGCGTGCCCCCTCAATGAGGAAAGGGCAAGGGAGGTAATCCCATCGGTGCCCCGACGGGGGGAGACACCTCGGCTATTTCGCCATCGAAAAAAGGACAGAGGGGAAGAAAGATGTGCCATGAAAAGGCTGACGCATGAGGGGCCAAAACATAGGTGAGCAACACATATTATATTTCAATAAGACTAGGGTAAAATAACCTACACACCTACGCATCTAAATTGGTATTTTTGCAACAAAATGAGTAACAGGAATTTAAGCAATAACCAATTAAGGACCGTCCTTGTCTCTCTGGGTAATGACACTCCGCCAGTCTTACCTTAGCATGCCTGTTAAAGTTACGGCGCGGCAGCGAAACAACGATGGATGCAGGACATAACAACGGTGGAGACATCCCAGAAGAAGAGGATGGAGACTGACAGACGGACAGATACGCAATCACAAACATAAACACACAAACACGCACGCAAGCCGGCATACACGCAAACACGCATGCACGCAAAAAATAACGTACACGCACATTGTGCTAGCACAAAATAAGTAGGCACACACACACGCAAAACATACTAACAACCAAACTTGATGCTCTGCCACCCCTGGGTGAGGCGTGTTTTTAATAGCGACAGCCCTATGGTGGCATCATCATACTCACAAGAAAACTTACTAACGGCCCATCAACTTATCAATATTATATACCTAACTAACTGGGGTTAGTATATAACAGCCACATCTTTATTATATATGCTTGACCATACAGTGCGAGACCCATCCCTATGCAAAAAAAACTTTAAACCATTCCCAACTAATGTCTGCTCTTTTTAATATCCTTTAGGATCATAAATGATTAATGAGCAAGGCGCTAGCATCCTAAAGCCGGCACCACGCTAGATGCTCACTTTTGACGGGGGAGTTCAAAATTCAAACTTAATGTTGCAAACAACACTTGGCAAAATTACTCGACCAAAATAACTGAAGTGCAACAGCCCTAAAGGTACCTGAAAAGGTCCCTACCTGTGACTGCATCAATCCCCACCTAAGGGTAAGGTCAGAATAAGGGACCTCCATCCGGAACCAAGTTACTTGGATACGGGGGAGGGTTAAAATTAAGGGCTGTAAGTAATATGGGACCCCAACAGGTCCCATCCTTGAAACCTAAGGAACGTCTGCGTGTTCTCTCGTTGGGACCTGGGTTTCGGTGTGCTCCTCCTCTGCGGGCGGGGTTGGCCTGTGTTTCCCTGGACTTTCCGCTGGGGTGGCTTTCATGTGGCGCGCGCCTCCTTCTCCGGACAGAACCTGACTTGGAGCCGTAGAAGGCAAACATCTATGCATAAATACTGGTTAGGCAGCACTGACCGACGAGACATTTACAGACTGAATGACATTGGACGGACACACGGCGCCAAATGTGTGCAACTATGGTTACGTACCGTTGAGCCACTTGGGTAACGTCGATACGAGAATTGAACAGAACAGAACAGAACAGAAAATGGCAGATCATATCAAAACTAAACACAAGTACAAGCACTGGATCATACCAAATGAAGTTCTTTTGAAAATACGTTTCGTTCTGGTGACGTGGGTTGTAAGGGTTTCTGAATGACCACTGTCTGGTTTGATTTACCATGCGTGCGTTTCGTGAACTTTGGCAGTTTTTGTATGTACTTTTTGCGTTTCAACCCCACATTTTCGTCAAGATTTTCAAAACGAACGCCTAGTGATGGAACGCACAAGAATAGCCTTAAAAGACTGTAGTTAACATTTTAGTTTAAGTGCCGAAACTGTACTAAACCCATTGGTGCATAACATTGAAAAGATAATAATAATAATAATAATAATAATAATAATAATAAATGATAATAAAGACTTTATTTTCAGTGGGTGACACAATTAGTTACACAATTAGTTACAAGCTACTCTTATTTGAGGCCCACTTAAAAATATGTACAAATCAAAAGATCTATCAAATACAAATATACAACAGACACTGGTCAGCGAAACCAAACATTTACTGTTTCAGGCCTCATGACTCAAGAAAAGAAAAAGCACTGGCAGCAATCAGTACTACCGTAAAATTCTAAATATTGGGACACCAAAAATAATCGCCGCAACTGTCCCAAATACGGAACAGCCTGGTTTTACAAAGCGGTAGCCAAAAGATTCAGGCGGAATAGCAAACAATGTAGACACTGATCAGACTGCTCCTCTAGGATAGCCTGATAGGAGTCTACACTGTCCGCTCAGACCTATCTATCCCAATACATAGAATTTTTTATGGTATAACGGAATGAAAAGAAAGAAGCCCAATCCAGTAGCCTACCCTACCCGAAAACGAAAAAGCAAAAACGAGCCCCGGTTTCTGGGTATCTTCAAAAAAAAAAAAAAAAAAAAAAAAAAAAAACGGGTCACTTTAAATGTACATAAAAGTAAATCGATCATATGCCATATGTACGCTCAAAAACAATCACACAAAATATGAATTTACATAGTTTTACAATATATGCGCTACGCAACATCTGACGGTACCCTTGCAAGGGGAAGTCTGATCACAATCAACGCTGTTTTTCCATTCCACTGGCATCTGTTGGGCGCATTGCAGCACTTTAAAATATATATAACATTTTTTTCGAGTAATTTTTGTAATTAGTTTTGGTGTCCCAATGTTTATTATAATTTTTGGTACCAAATATACGGAATACCAGACCACGCTTTCAGCTGCACTGCTCAGCGTCAGTTACACTTCAGAGTCGTTTAAAATGCTATAATTTTACAATCTATGTTGTTATAGGCGGTTCATTGACAGATTAAAAACAATGCCATGAAAATTAGCGAATTATCCCATTGGTCGGACCTAGAAAGACCTATTACACTCCCAGTTATGGCCTGCCATCCAAAATGTGGCTATTTAGTAAATTCTTCGTGATTTTTATTACTGATTAATCTGTCTCTGGGTAATTAATTGCATATTAGATGTTTGCAGGGTACGAAAGATCTGTACCATGTTTTAACTTTGATAAGAGATAATTTTCTTATAACACATATGAAAAATGTTCTAGAGAAACAAAGTTTTGTTGGTACGAATATATAATTTAATCCGTATCATCATAAACGCATTGTGCAGGGCCTAATTTGACACCATTTTGCTTTAAAGACAAACGTTTTCAGGTTCTACCTTCGCTTTGCGCAAGTCCCTCAAAGCCAGTCCCTCTTTGTTTTCAAGTCTTTCAACAATCGTCATACCAAAACGTCCAGCAGTCGTCGTCGTCTTTATTTATTTACCATTTATAGTATCGAACTATCTAAAGCGAGTTTCAAGTAATCAAAAGCGAGTAATATAAAAAGAAAGCAGTTATAGACAGTATGGAGTAAAGAAGTGATTAAAATTTATATACAGAACTCTACAAAACTATCATATTACGAATGAATATCATTTGATACTGATTTGATTTCTTTTCATTACTGGCAATGCAATTACGCATCAGAGAAACAATAAATGGGATCCTTGTCTTACATTTTATTACCATCTATTTAACGCGTTCACCTTGTATTTATTTTCTTGTACATTGTAGTTAACCATGTCATAAAGTTTGTGAAATCGAAAAATAGGTCATTGAAGTCTTTTTTTATGATTAATCAAGAACGGTTTAATGTTTTAAAGCCGGTGTCTGCCTAGGATAGCTTGCGCACATGCGCAGTCTGGTATGTAGACTAGCTCCTTGTCTGATACTAATGATTTTTACAGCCCTGCTAAGGCAATAATTTTTCCTGGCCGCATGGGTAAAATTGTACTCAAAGAAAAACTTCAGACAGAATCCGCAATTAAGCATGTAGCAAAGTTACCATATACGAAGTTTAACGTATTTTCAATATATCAATCCGTCAAAAATGATTTCGCAGAACTGAAAGTAATCACAGTTTATTTATCAATAAGATCCGCCTCCTTTCAGCCAGTAGCAAACTGCAGAAGCCTGACAGATTGCGCATATGCTGACGATGGTCTGGGCATGCGCACATTTTATGTCTCGAGAGATATTCCCCGGACATAGCTCATATTGAAAATCAAGATAAACTTGCGCATCTGTCCAGTCCGAAATCACAACCCATATATCCTACTGCCATATGCTGCACCAATTTCGCTCAGGCTAGTGGAATGATCCTTGTTTTCTTCTTTCCACGGACAGATAGAGAGAGAATTTCGCTCAGGCAAATGGAATGATTCGTCTTTCCAGAGAGAGAAGGAGAGAGAGAGAGAGAGAGAGAGATAGTGAGGGAAAGATACTGCATATAGAAACATATGTCTTTGCTTTGTAGAGGTATTTTATCAGACTTCCCTTGAATGACGTAACTCTTCCAAAATGGAGTCTACTCTTAAAGGAAATCTTCTCTAAGAATATAAGAGTTGAACCATATTGAAAAGGGAGACAAAAACAAAAGTGCCAGAGTTTCAATCCCTGAAATTGTACCCACTCACCTTAAGATAAAACAAATCACCTTCCTATAGCTAATTACGTCTTGGGACATAAAACTCATTTTTCAATCTGGCAGATTCCAGATGTTCATGCTTTTCAACACTTTTACCGGTCAATTGTGTGACAGTCTGGGTCAAGTTTAAATGTCATATCTGATATTGTAATGTCATCTTTTATCAATTCCCGACTTATTATTATCAGCGTAATTCCATTCCCACCGATAAAGCTTTTGCAAATAAATAACCAAAATATGTCGATGCTGTTTGACTCGTATGCATGTAAAACGCAGTGTGCAAACTTTCTGTTTTGAGTTAAAAAATGAAAGAAAAAAATAATGGTGATGAAGTTATCACAAAACTCTTGAGAGTTGCTAAACCAAAATTTTGCATGGGCAACTTTCCTATTCAGGCCTTGCATAAGCGGTTTGAATTAACATGAATTATTTTGTGGAAAATCGTTCTTTTCCTCCATTAATATTGCGTTAAGTTCTTACAGGACAAGGTGTGGTTGGGTTCGGCGATGGTGCTGTCCCTACTGTGTCTTATAAACGTCCCGAAGAGAGTCTGATGTACACATTTATACATACACTAAAATTTGACAATCTCGTGTTAAGTTAAAAAAAACTGTACTCATACGTATGCGAAATGTTTGTCGTACACCAACCTATTCGCAATCAACTTGCGCACGTGAAGACTGAGTTGTATCGTTCTTTGTTGGACGAACTGTGATGCCTCAAACAGATTTCGCATATGCACAAGCTATCCTAGACATGCACAGTTTTATATTATGAATGTAAAAAGATCATATCATGATTAATGATAAAAATATACGTAATACATGTACGGGAATTTAACTAAGAAATAGATTAGCTCTAGCAGTGAATTGTTGAGTAATAATGCACTGTTTGGAGGTCAGTTGTGAAGTAGAGCATATCACGAGAGCGGAGCGCGAATGATATATCTACTTACAACAGACCGACAAACAGTGAATTATTACACAACAATTCAATCCTAGAGCTGAACTATCTTGATTCTAACACTAAAAAACGCTGCAAAAGTATTCTTTTCATTCAAATTCTCTCAACCTTCTTGCCAGCGCGTTAATGCTCCCGCCAATTTTCTTAACTGTATTTAAGATAAATGTACATTTTTAAGGCGAATTTAGAAAGAAAAAGAGACATAACACCGTCTAACGTCTCAAAACGTCACAAAATGACGTCAGTATCGCTAGTGACGTCAGTAGTTAGACTCACGTGCTCCGAAACAGCGAATCGTTGCAGAATAAAGCACAGGAACTTTCCATTGCTTCCATAGGCGCACTGTGATAGAATAAGAACCAAAATAAGAAAAACGTATAACATGACTTTATTTTATAATGCAGGCGGATTGTTTGGTATACTTATGCGTGTTGCCGGACATGGGTTATTAGCTTGCCTGGACGAAGTCTAGGAAGAGCTATTGCACAACCCCCGGCGTCGGCATCGGCGTCAGCGTCGGCGGCGGCGTCCGCATTTACGCTAAAAGTTTTAAGAGCTTATATTTTCTAAATTATTTGATGGATCTGGGACCTATTTGGTATGATGATAGACATAGGTCCAAATTTTCTTTCAGCAATACTCTTGCCCAAGCCTATGATCTCAAAGTCAGAGCGTCATGGGAACAGAAAGCTTCTGATCACACTGGACGGAAACAAAGGCTGATGTGAGATTTTGCTGGGCCTATATGCCACTTCTTGGTTTTGTCATGTCGTGGCTCATATTTGGTATTAGCACATTGACCAAATATACTCTAACATTTTCTACTTGCTGTCAGAATAAGTACTTCACTTTACTATTTAAAACAAGAGGACCAAGAGGCCCTAAATCGCTCATCTGAGCGAAAAAGTTAAAGGTCAAACAAGGGTCATCATTTGAACAAACCTGATAGTTTGCAACCATTTCCAAATTTTGAATATTTTCCTATGTATTGCTATGGTTCAAACCCATTGAACAAACTTGGTAAAGGACCAATAGACAATGCTACATACTAAATTTCAAGCATCTGAGCCAAGTGGTTCTGAAGAAGAAGATTTTTTAATACTTTTCTATGTTTTCTATGTTTCAAACACACGACTCCCTACCGCGAGGTCATTTTAAACCCTGGGGCCATCATTTGTATAAAGTGGATAAACGACTACAAGGCAATGCTACATACCAAATTTCAAGCATCTGAGCCAAGTGGTTCTGAAAGTGAAGATTTTTGAATATTTTCTCTATGTATTTCTGTGGTTCAATCTCATGACCTCTGGGGTGGGGCCATTTAGACCCTGGGGTCATCATTTGAACAAACTTGGTAAAGTTCTACTAGGCAATGCCACGTACCAAATTTCAAGCATCTGAGCCAAGTGATTCTGAAAAAGAAGTTTTTTTTCCATACTTTTCTATGTATTTATATGGTTCAAACTTAGGACACCCTGCCGTGGGGCTATTGTGGACCCTGGGGCCACCATTAGAACAAACGTGGTAAAGGACTATTAGGCAATGCTACATACCGAATTTCAAGCATCTGAGCCTTGCGGCTCTGAAGAAGAAGATTTTTGAATATTTGTCTATGGTTCAAACCTCGGACTCCATGCCATTGGGCCATTTTGGACCCTGGGCCCATTATTTGAACAAGCTTGATATAAGATTATTAGGCAATGCTACATAAAAAAATTCAAGCAACTAAGCCAAATGGTTCTGAACAAGAAGATTATTTAATATTTTTCTATGTATTTCTATGGTTCAATCCCATGGCCCCTGGGCCGGGACCATTTTAGACCCTGGGGCCATCATTTGAACAAACTTGGTAAAAGACCACTAGGCAATACTACAAACAGAATTTCAATCACCTGCACCGAGTGGTTCTTCAGAAGAAGATTTCTAAGTATATTTGAATTTCGAACCCAAGACCCCTCGGGCCTTTTTGGACCACAGGGCCAGTGTTTGAACAGAACTTGGTAGAGGTCCACTAGACAATGCTTCATAACAAATATCAAAGCCCTAGACCTAGTGGTTCCAGAGAAGATGTCATTTAAAGCAAATTGACGCACGACGCACGACGGACGACGGACACCGACTGATCACAATAGCTCACCCTGAGCCTATATGGCTCATGTGAGCTAAAAAGCGCAAGAAATTTTCAAAATTTAAATTTTCAATTCTATTCTCTATTTTATAATTACGAAAGCAAACACAATAGTTACCTATCAATAAATTTCCTCAAGTTATATTATTAACCACAGTGAAATACAAGTTTTCGCCACCTGCTGAGAAATTTGAAATTCCTTTTCTGCTGCGCATGCGCCGTTTATAAACATGCGCAATCAATGGTTGGCGCATCAAGCGGCCAAATTAAAAAAATCTTGTCAGTGTTTTGAATTATTGTGAGAAATGTTGTCTGAGAAAAACATCTTTTTGGATAGTTAACTAGATTATTGTGATAAAACAATTGAAACTGTTAATGACATCATGTCGCTCATGTCATCGTCTCGTATGGTAAGTAACACAATGTTTATTTTTATTCTTTCCTTCGAATTTAAACGTTGAATACATTATCATCATTGTGCTAGAATTCTTCGCGCTACTTGTTTCTGTGTGCAAAATGTAGAATATTGTTTGTCTGATTAGAACAGCCTCACTGAGACGGTTAAGATGAGTTACCACAATAAATATTTTTGAGCTGTGAGTAGAAGACGTGTGCCCCTTATAACCCTTTGTCTGTTATTTTTATAGGTAAATGCATAGAAAATCCAAGCTGCAGAAGTGATATTGTCCTACGCGTGATACTGGATTGCGATGAAGATTTGTGACGCAGGTTATGATGATTTCGTGTCTCATACTGTATCGCCCGTGTAAACGTCACAGATGGTAAGTAAAACAATGTGTTTTTCTGTTCTTTGTTGTTTTTCCCTTTTATCTTGTGCATAAACGATGAAAAACTCATGATTGTGCTAGCATGCTTTTGTTACGGCGCTTGTAGATGATAATTTATGATATTTTACTTGTTTCTGCTCGCTACATGTAAAAGGAATTAGAACAGTCTCAACGAGTCTGTTCAAATAAGTAACCACGATTTTTAGCAGTGTGCAGAAAACGAATGCCCCTTATAACCCTAGTTCAATTGATATTACACGTTAATGCATGGACTTATCAAAATATAGCTAATATAGTCATTTGGTTATGGTTAGGAATTCAGGCGAGAAAAGCGATATTCGTCGTTCTAGTACGCTTTTTCACTAATTTAAAGACTGCTGGTAATTGATGCAGAGAGGATAAAAAATAATAATGAATACATGTAGATAAAAGGTGAACAAAATGAATCCGTGCAAAACTAGTTAATCGACAATTTTTAACTCCCTTTCTGTAAATAATTCTTAAATGGGGTGGTCAAAAGATTGAACCTGTTTGGGAGCTCCAGATTGCTGTCTTATCCCATCGAATTCATGTTACAGTATGTGTTGTAATTGAAATAAAACATTGTTTACACCCAAGGCCACAGTATGAAAAGCAGGCTCCGCCCTCAAACTATCAATCGTGGTTAATTCAAAATCATTTCAGATTTGGATACATCTTTTTCACTGAAACATTAAACCATTATTTTTTCAAAATAATTTCAGTGGAAGTTGAATTATTCTTCTTCTACATATACACTGATTTAACTGTTCTTACGGATGCTTTCAACACCCTGAAGTTTAAATGTATTGTGCAGATTTCTAGCTAGTCAAGAAGAAAAAATGACAGTTTGAATGTTTACCTTTGACCAAGTCATGTGATTTAAACAGTAGCTATGCTACTGTCCTGGTGAACCCTATTAGTCTCTTTGACAGAGAGAGCCCAGTAACTTCTATTAAGCCACACCCTCATATTCATTGTATGGCCTACATGAAACTGGGCTTTAAACTAAACCGAAAAAGAACAATAAATATACGGTATACGCAATATTATTTTCTTGGCGAGAGGCTTAATGAGCATTTTTGCACAGAAAATAATTAAGGTGAGTGAAACCCAAACACATTTGCTGGGGTACGCTTCCGATACTTTAGCTCCGCCCACTGACTTCATCACACGACGAACGCTGAAAAATCGAATTTTAATTTATATATTTACACTTTATTTTTAGACTCTTTTTAAACTTCATTTTACTGGGTCCCAAATGAACGCAATATGGAGGATTTATGGGAACATTACAGCGATTAACAATTATAACAATCACAGGGGTCTGGTTATGCTTCGTACTTAATGTACTGAATATGTGATTACATAGCACTAATGTCTAAATCATAGCGATTTACTCATGGCACGTTGTCTGTTTCATTTCCCAAACGCAACGAATTTAAGTTGCAATACAGACATGTTCAAGTGATTTGTTACAACATTTCAAGAAAATCATTTTTGTGGAAAAAAATACGCGAGGTTGTTAGTTTAAACGGTTTTTTATTCAACATGTAGACATACACAATCAATACATACAAGAATAATATGAAATGATTCGATAACAAGCTAACTAGCTAATAAATATCGTCGCCTACTTAACATGTATTTGCAATGACATATTAGTGCATAAGATTTCTAAGCAACAGACAATCAAGACACGTTTATATGAACATATACATCATTGTATTAGGACTGAAAAGTTTTGATGTGAGAACAGCATTCAATAAGAATCAATCGAACCATATTTAAGATATAAGCTTTGTAAGAGAGAGAAGAGAGAGAGAGAGAGAGAGAGAGAGAGAGAGAGAGAGAGAAACAACAGATGTTTCAATTCATTTCCGTTGTCTGAACCGCTTCCCGACAAAAATGTACCATCAGCATAGCAAAATACTTGGTTTCGTAGTTGCAGATAATTTGGACAATCGTACAGATAATGTTTTACTGTTTCTGTTCGACCACAACAAGAACACGTTGAACGCGAGGTTGTAAACTTGGCTGTCCCATTTTAGGCTTGAAAAAGGGGCTCGGTAAAGTTAGCAGAACGAAGATTCTGCAGAATTTTCGGCAGAAAAAGTGTTAAAGTTAGTGAAATGAATATTCTGCAAAATTTTCTGCAGAATTTTCTGCAGAAAAAGTGGTAAAGTTAGCGAAATGGATATTCTTCAAAATTTTCTGCAGAAAAAGTGGTAAGGATAGCGAATTGAAAATTCTGCAGAATTTAGCAATTTTTATTTCTTTGTTTTGTCAATTACGGACCACAAAATGTGAGTGCGCACCGATTACCGCACTACCCTATTTCATATGAGAACCGACATATTCACAAAAATTGCACAGTTTCTTCTGCTGGAAAGTAGCAGAACGACATTAAAGAAACCCGTAGTAAGCAAAGTTTAATTTCCATGTTCTGTCATCTAGAGGCCACAAAATATAAGTGAGCACCGTTTACCGCACCACTATACCTCATATGTGGACCGAAATATTCACAAAAAACGCATATTTTCTTCGGCTGGAAAGTAGCAGAACGAAATTTCAGAAACCCTTTGTGAGCAAAATTTGATGTCTATGTTCTGTTATCTGGAGGCCACAAAATGTGAGTGAGCGCCGTTTACCCACTACTCTATCTCATAAAAGGACCGAGATATTCACAAAAATCGCATATTTTCTTCTGCTGGAAAGTAGCAGAACGAAATTAAAGAAAATCTTTGTTAGCAAAGATTAATTTCTGTGTTCTGTCATCTGGTGGCCACAAAATGTGAGTGAGCGCCGTTTTCCGCACTACTCTATCTCATAAATGGACCGAGATATTCTCAAAAATCGCATATTTTCTTCTGCTGGAAAGTAGCATAACGAAATTTCAGAAACCCTTTGTAAGCAAAGATTGATTTGTATGTTCTGACATCTGGTGGCCACAAAATGTGAGTGAGCGCCGTTTACCGCACTACTATTCTTATAAGTGGACCGAGATATTCACAAAAATCGCATATTTTCTTCTGCTGGAAAGTAGCAGAACGAAATTTCAGAAACCTTTTGTGAGCAAAGTTTGATTTCTATGTTCTGATATCTGGTGGCCACAAAAAGTGAGTGAGCGCCGTTTACCGCACTACTCTATCTAATAAGTGGACCGAGGTATTCACAAAAATCGCATATTTTCTTATACTGGAAATTAGCAGAACGAAATTTCAGAAACCCTTTGTTAACAAAGACTGATTTTATGTTCTGTCATCTGGTGGCCACAAAATGTGAGTGAGTGCCGTTTACCGCACTACTCTATCTCATAAGTGGACCGAGATATTCACAAAAATCGCATATTTTCTACTGCTGGAAAGTAGCAGAACGAAATTTCAGAAACCCTTTGTTAGCAAAGATTAATTTCTATGTTCTGTCATTTGGTGGCCACAAAATGTGAGTGAGCGCCGTTTACCGCACTACTCTTTCTCATAAATGGACCGAGATATTCACAGAAATCGCATATTTTCTTCTGATGGAAAGTAGCGAAACGAAATTTCAGAAACCCTTTGTTAGCAAAGATTGATTTCTATGTTCTGTCATCTGGAGGCCACAAAATGTGAGTGAGAGCCGTTTACCGCACTACTCTATCTCATAAGTGGACCGAGATATTCACAAAAATCGCATATTTTCTACTGCTGGAAAGTAGCAGAACGAAATTTCAGAAACCCTTTGTTAGCAAAGATTAATTTCTATGTTCTGTCATTTGGTGGCCACAAAATGTGAGTGAGCGCCGTTTACCGCACTACTCTTTCTCATAAATGGACCGAGATATTCACAGAAATCGCATATTTTCTTCTGATGGAAAGTAGCGAAACGAAATTTCAGAAACCCTTTGTTAGCAAAGATTGATTTCTATGTTCTGTCATCTGGAGGCCACAAAATGTGAGTGAGAGCCGTTTACCGCACTACTCTATCTCATAAGTGCACCGAGATATTCACAAAAATCGCATATTTTCTTCTGCTGGAAAGTAGCAGAACGAAATTTCAGAAACCCTTTGTCAGCAAAGTTTGTTTTCTATGTTCGGTCATCTACAGGCCACAAAATGTGAGTGAGCATCGTTTTCCGCACTTATCTATCTTAAAATCGGACCAAGATATTCACAAAAATCGCATATTTTTTTTCTGCTGGAAAGTAGCAGAACAAAATTTCAGAAACCCTTTGTTAGCATAGTTTGATTTCTATGTTCTGTCATCTGGAGGCCACAAAATGTGAGTGAGCGCCGTTTACCGCACTACTCTATCTCATAAATGGACCGAGATATTAAAAAATCGCATATTTTCTTCTGCTGGAAAGTAGCAGAACGAAATTTCGGAAACCCTTTGTTAGCAAAGATTGATTTCTATGTTCTGTCATCTGGTGGCCACAAAATGTGAGTGAGCGCCGTTTACCGCACTACTCTATCTCATAAGTAGTGCGGTAAACGGTGCTCACTCATATTTTGTGGCCTCCAGATGACAGAACACGGAAATTAAACTTTGCTTACAACGGGTTTCTTTAGTGTCGTTCTGCTATTTTCCAGCGGAAGAAACTATGCAATTTTTGTGAATATCTAGGTTCTCATATAAAATAGGGTAGTGCGGTAATCGGTGCGCACTCACATTTTGTGGTCCGTAGTTGACAAAACAAAGAAATAAAAATTGCAAAATTCTGCAGAATTTTCAATTCGCTATCTTTACCACTTTTTCTGCAGAAAATTTTGCAGAAAATTTTGCAGAATATCCATTTCGCTAACTTTACCACTTTTTCTGCAGAAAATTTTGCAGAATATTCATTTCGCTAGCTTTACCACTTTTTCTGCAGAAAATTCTGCAGAATCTTCTGCAGAATTTTCGTTCTGCTAACTTTACCGAGCCGGCCTTTTTTGAAAAAGGCCTACATCTGTCACTGCTTTTTCCCGCATTCACTAACATTTAAAACACCATGCGCAGATAAGCAATGCCATCAACAATATTAAGATTTAATATGCATCAGATGTAAGATACCGTTCCTATTTTAAACTATTTCGCCAAAAGAAAATATCAATTCATTTGTCTCTGGAATTAGTTTCGACGCGTGAATGTGTTAACATAACCTGTCAGCTAGCAGCATGTACTTGCAATATTGCTCTCTGGGGAGAAGCGGAGGGGCATGCAGATTATATGCTTAGTTTTAGTAATGTTGCGCACTGTAAATACCTTAAAATTGGGACACCATGAGCAACATCTCTTAAAATTTGAACGAATTGATTGCACTGTGTGGTAATGTACCTATTATGTCCTGGCGGAAAGGCAAATGGTGTAGTCCCTCCTTCCATCCGTAAACATTTTCTTGTCCGCTCAAAATCTTGAGCACCCTTTGGAATATTTTCATGATACTTCAAAATTATGTAGAACAGGTCATGACGATGTGTCGCGAACAAGAATGATAACTCTTGCTATTGTACTTTATGAGTTATCTCTCCTTTGGTGATTTTTTGGCAGATTCGTGTCCGCTCTGAAACTTGACAACGCTATGAAATATATACATGGTACTTCATAGTTATGTAGAACAGGTCATGATAATGTGTCGCGAACAACTCTTGCTTTCTAACTTTTTGAGTTATTTCCCCTTGATGGTTTAAGGTGTGATTTCGTGTCCCCTCTATAACTTTAATACCTTTAAAAATATTTTCATGATACTTCACAGATATGTAGAACAAGTCATGCCGATGTGTAGCGAAAAGAATGACAACTCTTGCTTTTTACCTTTTTGAGTTATTTGCCCTTGATGGTTTTAGGTGTGATCTCGCGTCCGCTCTATAACATTAATACATAATGAAATATTTTCATGATACTTCATAGATATGTAGCACAGGTCATTACGAAGTGTCGCAAACAAGAATGGCAGCTCTTGCTTTTTCACTTTTAAAGTTACTTCACCTCTATGCTTTATGTGTGATTCCGTGTCCGCTCTATAACTTGAATACCCTTTAAAATATTTTCATGATACTTCTCAGATATGTAGAACTAAGCATGACGATATGTCGCGAATAAGAATGACAACGCTTGCTTTCTTACTTTTTGTTATTCCCCTTGATGGTTTAAGGTGTCCACTCTATAAGTTGAATACCCTTTGAAATAGTTTCATGATACTTCACAGATATGCAGAACAGGTCATAACGATCTTTCTCGTACATGAATGATAACTCTTGCATTCACACTTTCCAAGTTATTTCCCTTTAGAAGTTTGAGCTGCAGTTGGTGCCTCTGCTCCGTATCTGTATTACCCTGGCCCGATCCATAATTTTAGTACCCGTACACCAGTTGTGTGCGATAACAGAAGAATCATGTTAGCCTGTGCCGCTGCGTAAGTCAGTTTGCGTTAAAAATATAAAGGACGTAAGATCACGGTAAACATATACATTTTCACATTGAGAAAGAAATTCAGAATGCCAAAACATATGAATGATCAATGTGACGAAAGAAAGTGCGTTTCAGCGTTGCACAACCTCTGTTTAGGCCAGCAGTTTATTGATCCTTATGAATATGGATCCTTATTAACATAGTAAAGACCAGCGAACATCAATGTCTCTGATGTTCGCTTATGCAATAAGCGGAAGGTAATCAATGGCAGTTTGATATTTCGGTGATAGATATTTTTCCCCTGCTGCGTTTTGCAGCACACGGCCATTTGCACTCTACGGGGCCACTTATGCGCTGATAGCATTTCTCCAGATCTTGCGGTTACATCAAAGATGAAATTAAAAACCTGTGAAATTGGTAGCCCATTGAATGAAATGAGCCGCGACGTGACAAAACCAACAATGTGGTTGTGCGCCCAGCGCAGACTCAGATCAGCCTGGGCATCCGCCCAGTCTGATCAGAGTCTTCGCTGTCCGCATGGAGGTAGCTAAGACCCTTAGCTATCCTTTGAGCATTTAACGAAGAGTCTGGTCAAAATGGGCGGGTGTCCAGACTGATCTGAGTCTGCTCTGGGCGCACAACCACATTGTTGGTTTTGTCACGTCGAGGCTCAAATTACCTGTTCTTACAGGCATAATATAATATATGGAGGAGTCTCGTTAGAGGGTGATTAAAAGCACTTCAGAAACAATCAAATCAGCATATTTAATGTCTTATATTTCTAGCAGACCACATGTTTCAGATGATGTAAAATGTACCAGCAGTTGAACTTATGAAGGTCATTGAAAAGTCATAGTCAAAATCTATGTTTTCGTATCGGTTATAAGTTATTAAGAAATTTCTTTACAATTTAGAAATTACTTAATGACATCTAACCGGCTTAGGCTGCTGTCAGTTTTCTTGAAAAATGTCCATTACTGGCTCTATTGCTTGTCTCTAGAGACTGCATCAAAGATCAATGCTCTTTTGCACAAAAGATCTTTATTGTACCTGCTCTATTTATCCATTCACATTTTAGTTTTTTTGAAGTGTAGATCATACTGCTGTTTTGAGTTTCAAATTGATAATAATAATAATAATAATAATAATAATAATAATAATAAATAAATAAATAAATACCAAGTAGACGGTTTAAAGAGAATTCGTATTCTTGTGGAGTTTCAGATGACACTTGTGTTAATTAGTTACCATTCTAGTGTGAAGAAAATTATTCTAGTAAAGGTGATTAAAAGATAATACTAGAAATGTGAAAAGAGAATGAAAGAATGCACTAGCAAACATAATTTTACTGGATAGGAACATGTGACCTAAACGACATAGATCAGACTGCATGCGTTTAGTAATTGCTTGCAGACTGCTTAAAACTCTCTGCTTTTTTACACAGATAAAACTTTTTTTCGTGCTGTTAGATATTTTATATAGGAAAAAAAGTTCTAATGTTGTTAATTTATTGTATTTAAGGTATTGTTGTAACTGAATGCTTTTATGCTTTGTATTGGTTCCCCATTTCTATTGATCTGTCAGGGGTCTTTTTCTGCTAATTACCTTGTGATTTAATAGAAAAAGAAATAACAGACCATATATAATTCAATGGACATTAAGATTACAAGGGCCATTTTCTCAGACAGGTTGAAGGGAAAGTTTTATTACTTTCATTCAGTCAGAAGTTTCATTGCTGATTTATGTCTTAAAGTCTCCATAGTCCTACCAATGATAAAAATCGTCAAATACAAATCATTATGAAACCTGTACAGCCAACAGAATTAATGAAAATATTTCGGTTGATCTGCTTTTTTGTATCATATAACTGACAACTGAGAAGAAACAAGGTATTTTGGAAAAATGATATTTCTCTCCATAAAAATACGGTTTTCGTCTCTGGTTCTCCGTTAAGCAATGAAATAATGCAACCGCGGCACAATCAATGGGATCCTTGCTTAACAGTTTTGTACGTTGTATTTTTATCTTTTTATCAGTTGTAAAAACGCCTGTACCTTGTATTTTTATCTCGTGTACCTTGTGTTTTTACCATGAAATATAGCTAGGGAAATCGAAAGTAGGTCATTTTAGTTGGCAACTAAAATGACCTAGTTATTTTTTCAAATCTATTCTATGGTAAATTCAAGGACGTTTTGATTTTTCAAAGCCGGCCAATCACGATAATAATCAATGATGAAACTGTAGTGAAAAGTTTGCAGCGATACTTCACGACAAAATATTCCATGCTGATAGAGCTATAGTGCCTTTAAGAACTTTTCTTAATGGCTAAGAGTTTCTGTCTAAGTCATTGAGAGGACCTCTTCACAACATAGTCAGCTCTCAAAATTGCTTCCGATTGGCTGAAAGGATGGACAATTTAAAACCTGCAGTCTAAAATATACTCTAATTCCCCTAAATTCTGGCACAGACTAGCCAATTGAATAATTTTCTAAATATCTGAACACGATTAATATGCAGTAACTATCAAATAATTTGTCAAAAGTCACTGTCGGACTAGCAAGAAGTGCAAACTATAGTCAAACTTCTCTTTCTTGATACGTATCATCTGGTCTACACTGTTTGCTCCCATTATTCTTTTGATGTGATCAATTCAAACAAACAGAGTATCAGCATGTAAGAAGAGACTCATTCCAGCAGGCACAACGTTGAATCAACACTGAGTCAACATTGACTTAATGTCATGGTGTAGTCCAGCTCCGGACCGAAATTATTTCAGAAACAAAGTTTCTAATTTAGGTCCAGCACCTGTAAGTCTTCCTCAGTGTGGGTATTTCAGATGCCGATAAAATCATTCTGGTACATTGTAAACTGTGCATTAGTCAATATATTATGTTTTCTTTTTGATAAATAACAGCCTTTTCTTCTTCTGACCTTCCCAAAGTGTCTTATTTAATATTTACTGGCGATTTTTCCTTCGTAGCTGTGAGAATGTTTACGAAGACCGCCATGTTTGCTTGGGATTTTCCCAGTTACCGGATGACGTCATTGGGTGATAAAAATGGCAAGGATATAAACACAGTGCCTTAGGAGATATGAGTTGCGCAATTACATACATCTGTATATATTGTTTGCAATACCTATATATGCATTTATTTTATGCCTGGTGTCCAAATTTCATTTAAGCACGCGTCAGTGTGCTTCTGTGAAAAGGCTGAGCACTTTTAGATTTAACTAAGTACCGCAATAAAATTAACCATTATCAATGTTCAATTAACATGCGGACACCGAATGTCCGAACACAATTTCACTTTTAATAAATGTTCGCGCACACAAGAAACAAAGGGAATGCTGTTTAATTCAGCTATCAATTTTATAATAGATCTAGTCCATGTCAAAACGTAACATTGGTAAAAAAAAGTAAACCTAAACACTTCACAACATATGAAACAACTTTTGTGTGTTTGCAGTCGCGTACAGGCCTGTATACTTTCAACTATCATAAGAGAGGACGCGATTTAAAGAAATTACGTGCTGTTATGCTCTAACACATTGCAAAAAGTCTTCAGACAAATGCTGTAATCAGACTGCAAAAGAACGATCACAATATTTTATATCCGCGCAACTTACGTAATAAGAATCTTTTAAGATCTCAAGCGTTAACGCCGGGCCGGGTAGCGCAATCGGTAGGGCACCTGACTCGTAAGTCAGAGGTCCTGGGTTCGAATCCCGGTCTGGCCACATACTTTCGTTTCTCCTTCCGCTGATTCAAGAAGGGCAGTTGTCAGTTACTGGCGAAAGTATGTGCACTTAGTACTGGTTAACCGCTTAGGAGGTCTAAGCCTGCCCAGGAATAGTGTGGTTAGGTTAACTGACCGTCCCGACATGACCTTAGTTGTTTACCGTTAACCGTTAAGCGTTAACAGCGATATAGTCAAACCGCGAGGACGTTTTCTTAAGATGTTGCGATCGGAACCGTGATTATGTACAAATGCGGTACTTCTTTGAAATTCTTAAAGTCTCCATAGTCCTATCAGCGGTAAAAACGCCTAAAATCAAATCATTGTAAAAAACTGTTCAACCTTCACGTTTAGTAATAAAATGTGGGTTGGTGTGCATATATTGAGTCATATAACTGGCAAAAAGTAGAGAAAACAAGTTTTTGAAAAATAACATTTCGCTACACAAAATACAGTTTCCTGTTCTGGTTTCCCGTCTAGCAATGCTATATAAACATAGGCGGTATATTGATTGGGAATCCACATTGTACATTGTATTTTTACCATTTTTTGAAATCGAAAGTAGTTCATTTTAGTTGCCAACTAAAATGACCCAAAAAAGTTTTCGAATCCCTTTTTTGAGAAACTGAATGATGTTTTATTATTTTAAAGCTGGCTAATCCCGGTCATTTACAATGACGAAACTATAGTGAGACGCTTGCAGCGATACCTCATGATGAAAATTTTCATGCTGATAGAGCAAAGGGGCCTTTAAAACTATCTGTATGATTTTAAAATTAGCTGCGTATAAAAAATATAATATTTCTTGGGAAAATACGCATTTTCTTTGCAAAGGACAGGACCTACTATAGAACCAATATTTAACTGGTCTGGGCCTGCAGTTAGACGTGTTTTGCTATGGCGCGATTTGTTCTCGTCTGCGTATATTTCACTTAATTTCAACAATAGAAACTATGGAAAATACAACTTCGCCGAAGCCACTGACTTTCTTCGAATCCGTTTCAAATACCGATGACGGACGAGGCAATACTACTATTAGCGAGCTGGTAATAAAAATCTTATAAGTTCTTGGTTCATTTAAATTAATATAAAAACATTGAATGCGTCGGAACAGTTGTGAAAGTTTGGGTAAGTAGGAATATGTGGCAGGAAATAACCTCAGACATCATAACATTCTTTTGGCAACGTAAATGTCCTTGCTAGTTTTCTCTTTGATCGATACATCGAACATACTATTGATCGGTAAATTTCCTATGTACTGTTATTCTACGCAAAAACAACAACAAACAAACAAAACAAAAAAAAAACAACAACAAACAAACTAGAATATAGTCAGGCAGACATAAGGCGTAACTGGGAGCAGATATCAAACAACCGACCCCCCCCCCCCACCCGCCACACACACACAAAGAAAGAAAAAAAAGAAAGTAGAAATTAAACAAACAAAACAAAAATCACAGTCAGGGAGGCGTAAGGCGATCGTGGTGGGGGGGGGGGGGGTGAAAGACAGAAAATATCAAAGAACCGCTGACTATTAGGATATGACACTTCCTAGGATATATGACACTTCCTTACTTTCTTCCCCCCCCCCCCCCCCTACCCCCCTCCCCTCCGATGCAATTTGTAATTAAAAAGCGTTTCTGCAGTGGAGCTATAAGATAAAGTTTTCCGACCACTCGGACAGGGGATGCTCGTTTTGATTCAAACAACACTGGATACCGGAATAACAACACACGTTTCATGTTTAACAAGATTCAAATATGTCTGTAAGGCGCAAACAGCCGTCGTATAAATATTCTGTTATCGTTTAAGCCCAGAAGTTAGTCGCTTAGCTTGGGTTATCTGGAGTGCGCCTGTCTTTGCAATTCTGGTACTGGATTTTATCATTTGACATATGGCGTCATCACGTGACCTCCACGAGCTCATTTACATATCCTGTCAACATGTCCGTTGAAACGCAATTTCTTTTCACCCCTCTTGAGGAAAATGTTTCAAGGCCAGCCCAATGTCTCTTAGAAAAGGTAAAACTGGTGGCAGTCATGATCCAAAATGGCCAAAGAACACAACCGCTAATGTTTTTTCCTAAGTGATTAAAAAATAATGATTTTATCTGTGTATAGAAATTCCCCGGTAGCATTTACCGGCAAAAACCCAGCAGTAGCGGAATAGGTGAGGCCTGGGCCGTGGAAATTGAAACTTGTTTCTGGGCATTTTCCGGCCCAGAGCTGGGCTATGTCATGGTGTTGAATTCAGTGGTGATTCAACGTTGTGTGCCCAGTGGGATAATTGCTGCATTTCAGTATTCTGTTATCTCACTGTGTTGTGTGTAAATATGTAACAGCATCAAATAATTGTCAGCCGAATTGCTTACTATCAGTAATGATAATGATAAAAATAAATAAAAATAAATAATACTTCTTTGAAATATTTACACCATACTTTCAAAATTATACAATTTAGCATCTGAAAATTGTTACGAAGGAAATACTCTTTAGGCCAAGATAGATGTGGTTGGTTGGTTGGTTGTTTTGGGTTTAACGGTCCTTTGAGACAGTATTTGAGTCTAATAGCGCCGTCTCCCAAAGAGAGGGAGAAAGAAGGGAGAAATGATAGACGAGGAAAAATGTACAAACAACCCCACCCGCACCTACTGCAAGCACAGTAGGCCCTTGTCCCACTAGTATCCAAATCAGTAGAACGCCCCGGCACTGGAAGTTATACCCAGCATGATCGCACCACCCAACCACCCCTAAAATATTTGAACTCGCGGCGATTGTAAATTTTACTCAAATTTAAAAGAATTAATTTGCACTAGCGTCGGGATACTGTTCACAAATCTGAAAAATGCTTTTTTTCCTGCCTAATTTTCATAACGATGTTTCCCAGGAGGCTCTGAGGGTTCATCTCTTGGCACCGAGTCTGTTCATGTCCTTTATATGACCACATCATATACAAAAGCCAAAACCAATATTTTATCGTAACGATATAAACAATTTGCATTTCGGGTTGACGATATTTTGTTTTATTAAAACAGAATTTTTTTCACATTTTGACAGTTGATTTCGAACAATAACTTATTGTTAAATGAATAATCGATAATCTGGGTTTGCACTGTTTGCCTTTGTCCCATTTATGGATGGATACAACTTGTGCTATCAATTTTCAAAAATTTACAAACTGACCTGTTCTCTTCTTTCACTCAGTAGCTCGAAAAGGGTCAACAGATACGAAAGAGTGATCCGATAGACTGATCTGGGTATTTACTGTTTCACTGGCACAATATGTTTCGGCCAGGCTATGGCATTTTCTCCAAATTTCAGACAGGCTTTTACTGCTCCATGTTTCATAATTGATGAGCCTTCAAATTCTGTCGCTATTAACAGTGGCTAAAAACCAATTTTAATTATTACTGACATGTTTATGGCTTTATTCTTGAAGGAATCTAGGACTAAGATTAACGACCGAGGCCATTTCAGACCTTTCATATTTATTTTCATCTGATTGGCCACAGAGATCAAAGTATACTGACGGCCAATTGAATTCTCGAGGGCCATAAAGCATTATTTGTCTGTAACAAATTTCGACTTCCCTGAGTGGTTTTAGCATCTAAAGCATTGACCAATTGGCCCACAGTATTTGTGAGAAGCTAAGAACTGTGAATTTATTTTATCATTTCTATTTTTTTATACATACATATATACTGAAGAACAAAAAAAAGAAAGAAAGAGAAACGTTATATACATTAACGCTAAAATTTCATGGGATGCAAAGAATCTAAAATAAACTTAAAACTGTTTGTCTGTTTTGTTATCTGAATCTGTTGGTATTTGTAAAGAACTCCTGGCAAGGTTTTAGCTGTGATTATTTTTTTATTTTATTTTTTTTTTTCGATCGAAATGTTAGAAGATTTACATATATTTGTAACCATTATTCTATTTTTTTGTAAACCTAAAAATGCTAGTTACATTTATTGAAATTAGTATAGATATAATATCAAAACGTTTGCAGTATGACTTGTAGTGATAAACTCTATGACTTGTAGTGATAAACTCTATAACAATATGTAAATAAATTCATGCATATCCATTTCTTCGTTCATTGCTTCGTACATAATATGCATTGTGATTACTTTGATACTTTCAATCGAATGCTGCGTTGCACAAAAAGCTGTGTATCTTAATTAATACGTGAAACATTTCTTACAATTGAAAAACATAAACATTTCTACAATCGTATATGTACATTATTTCTTTGCGGATGTATACTTTATAGGCGGTAAAGCCACATTTCGGCATGTGATACCTTCGCCCGATGTCTCCGTAATTGGCAGTTACATTTTTCATGTATACTTTTCGGCCAGATTATTGTAGATCCACCTCGCTACTATCTGGTTTGTTTTGTACTGGTAGTTTACCCTTTGCATCCTAACAGAAAACGGATTAACGTTGACGTCATTTGAATCAGTAACGCTTCACAGAAACTCCCTTTATTCTAATCTGAAGGAAGCAAAGAAAAACATTCCATTTAAACCAGCGAAAATAATCAACCGTCAGTAGGTAAGCAAATATGCAATGCTACTCATGTCTAACAAAGCGTATGCGACATCGTCTTTCATCTTATCTAAGTAACGTCATAAAATACGTCATTTCTAATTGTTACATGATGGCTCTAAAATGATTGTTATTCCAAATTCTAAAAACTATTATCTATAAATATTTCAAGCTTTTGAAGCAGACATATTAAGGTTTATGTTAGTGAGTTTTTCCCGAATTCTGGCATGGTTACAAATATCGCCACTTTTAGCGGCGTGGAGTCGGGCGTGTCAGGGCTGGTCTTGAAAGGGTCTGTTTGTATTCGAGTGTTATGGGTATGATAGGTATTACGTAATAAAAAATACTTTGTAAACTAAATTCCTAAGGCATATTTCTTATGTTCGGCCTTTCTCTCGCCTGCAACTAGCAGAAACGAGCCATAGTTATCACTTTGCTGGTGTCGTCGACGGCGGCATAAACTTTGCGTCGCGTTTTCTGGTTTGGCTGCAATTTGTGACAAATTGATTGCGCTCCAGGCGAGACACAATATTCCCCAGACATCGTCTTCCTTTTAATGTCCCCAGCTTCGTTTTGGCTCAGCTGCCTATACATCCGTAAATAATATTACTCTCTTGCAAAAATCGTAACTGCTGGGGCATTGATATTTCATTAAAAAACTAGTGGTCACGTAAATTTTCATGTCTATCGGCCTTGCACTTACAGTGTTAACCTCATTTTCTTGAAAATAATATTTGATTGTTTGTTCTCAAATATCCTAGGAAAACCACTGATGCTAGGATGAATATATTGTAGATAGACCTTGAAAAAAATGGACCCATGTTTTATTTTTCTTTTCTGTCGGCCTTATACGTCTCCCCGTGCATCATCATAGTGCAGATTATTTTTTTCTGGTCCTTTGGGAATATTGAGTTCATATTAAGTCATTTTGAAACTAGAGTTCTGCTTCAGCCAGGGCCAGGCCAGTGTTGCATATTGCATTCCTGGTCTTGAAAGATTCAGTTAAACAGAGTCTGCTATTTTCATTTCTTTGGTGTATTCCTTGCTCCCAAAGGCTCTAACAATTCAGAACTTAAATATTTACTTTTAAATATGTATCTTATATGAAAAATCTTTGATTGCTGCTTCCCGCAGCCCGAATAATAGTTAGTTTGCAAAGGCCATAGAAACTGTGAAAATTTCATTTATTGTAAGTTTGGCCAGATAACTATGATACACGGTAAAATATCCGTCGATTTTAACGGAAGAATACCTGGCAACCAGCTGCCAGACCTTTACCCGTTATTTTACGGGCGCCTGTAAACAGGCGCAGGAATCATCGCGCAGAGCAGAGTATAATAAGACAGGTATTGTTTTGGTCATATAGCTCTTCGACACTATCAAAGTATTCTCGAGTACAATCAGTTTACGTAACTCTACTATATCGTGATTTCAAAAAAATGTTCTACAGACAGGTGCCCGTTAAAATAACGGGAATGGACTGACAGCTTGTTGTCAGGTATTCAACCGTAAAATCTACGGAAATTATTTAACATGTACAGTTTTCCAAAAAGACGATCCGACATGATTCTGTGTCCAAAATAAGTCAATAAAATTCTGTACTTTCTTGGACCCTGAAATTAACGCCCAAATTTTGTTTTTAACATGTCAGGTTTTCGATTACTGGGTGTTTATCTGAAGAAAACCCGTAAGTTAAAAAAAATCAAACTAAAGGATCATTTCGGATATTGGGCCTTTATGGCCGTTCTTTCTATTGCATATCTTTACAGTTGATTCACTAAGTGCGAAAAATTCAATCCTTTGTTGCAGTTAATTGTAGTATGCAAAGCTCTGTCACAAACACGCAAGGCATGCAGACTCTAAGTTTTATTGCTTGCCTGTTTTTTAAATGCATTAATGAGGAAATACAGTGAAACACGCAGCCACTCCCCATAGCATGCCTGCATAATGAGTGCTTGGTTGGTTGGTTGTCTTGGATTTAACGACCCTTTGAGACAGTATTTCAGTCTATATCAGGCTGTCTCCTAAAGAGAGGGAGATAGGCGAGAGAAAAATGTCCAAACATTCCACATCCGCACCTACAGCAAACACAGTAAGACCATGCACTACTTTTATCCAAATAAGTAGGACGCCCCGGCACTGGAAGTTATACCCAGCACCATCGCCCGACCCGACCATCCTCTAATGCATCACTTGTGATAGTTAAACTATATAGATAATGCTATGATGCAATAAGCAATTATATAAAGTATATATTAAGGTAATACCATATGTCTATACTTTTATTTTATACTTCCTACACAAAACATATATTAAAGAAAGAGTAAGATACTGCAAGAGCTATCCTTCCTATGCATGTGGAATTCCAGACATCTTACAATCTTTCATAATGTAAACGCTTAACTTTTAGAATCTTTTTTTCTATTGTCGTTAAAATTTATTATGCTATGTCTATTTCAGTGACTGGTAATAATATTTATTTTCATTAGTTCTTCACTGATATAAACTGCTTCGAAAGGAAAATTTATTTGTCCTATAGTATGTCACGATTGTTACATTTTCTGTCATCTCGTAAATAGTGACAACAAATTATATTTTAGTCCGCCCATTGTCCGTCTAAAGTCTTCGAGAAGCTTAAACATTTGCGAAATTAACCGAACAGCAGTTTGTCTAAATAATTTTGATAATGAACACAATGACTACTGAATTTCAGCTCATGAAGGTTATGCTAACTGGCATGCCATCCTTGTAAAACTTAAATACCCTTAACTCTTAACTTAAATATGTTTATTAAGGTGGTGATTATCACTGATTTGGGGCAAAGACATAAATCTGCATAAAATGCTGAAAATACAACAGATCTTCCCAAACCTTAGCCCTCTTTATGTTAATTCTCACAATTCAGAAAACCCAAAATGCAGGACTTGTTGAAGTTAAAAAGAATTTATATAAGAAAAGACCAAAGGGTAATTTTGTGCGCAAAAATCTAAAAAATGACCATCATTATTCAAAATGAAAGTAGGTCTGAACATAAATTAATGCATTATGAAGAGCATCCTAGCAATTATTTTTTCCAATTTTTTTGCACATTATCAGGCTGTGCAGATAAATAAAGATGTAGCCTGTGTCCAAATATTTGTCTAAAATACACAGTAGAGTCTATTTTCAAGGTTGAATAATTTCAATAACACACCTGTCTTGGTCATTGTAATGTATATTTATACTGTGAGTATGACACAGGTATTGGTTTGGTTGGTTTGGGTTTAACGGCCCTTTGAGACAGTATTTCAGTCTATATCGGACCGTCTCCCGAAGAGAGGGAGAAAGACAGAAATGGTAGATGAGAGAAAAAAAATGTCCAAACAACCCCACCCGCACCTACTGTTAGCACAGTTGGCCTTTGCCCTTCTGTCATCCAAATCAGTAGGAATGATACAGGTATAACTGCCCTACCTGTATTTAATGATTGCAACCATTATACATGTACTATATACATGGTCAGACATTTGAGAAAAAGTTACTGTTTTTACCTGGTCTAGCTTACAAAAATTATTTGAGACAGAGCTGGAACAAATAATTGCTAGGACGTTCTTTTTAATCCACTAAAGTACCTTCAGAGCTAAGTACAATTTCAACAATGAATTTAAGTTTTTAGATTTCTGCGCAGACAATTACCCTTTGATCTTTCTATGTAAAACACTTTTTTAAACAGCTTGTCCCTCTGTTTTGTATTCTACACTGTAGAGAACAACAAAAATAAGAAACCTGCTAATTTTCGGGGAGATATGTTAAATTTTTTATGGTTATATTCAGATTTTTGTATATACCAAAAATCACCACCTTAAAAAAGAAACAGTCCCGCCATTGGCATTGCAACTTGAGACAAGTAAGTAGAATCAAAAGAAATGTAGTTAATACTGTAAGACACTGAAAATTACAAAGCGCTGTCGGCTATTACTTTAGGATTAAATATTATGCACAGCTGAAAGGTCTAAAAAATATAAAACACCAAGTATCGTTTTTTACAAAATTGTATATTTTGTTATTTCAGATTGCACGACAGAACGACGAAAGGAAACAACAGTGCCAGGATTCTAAATTAATGCACCCGAACTCCACAAATATGCTATGGAATCTAGGATGCAGCTATGAATTTTAAGGACACATTCTAACAATTTCTGTAGAGAAATCTAGGCACAAATACTAAGGATGAGATTTTAAAAAAAAAAAGAGTTTTCTTCTAGCACTGTCAAAAGAGAATGGTTTAAATCGAGCTACCGTTATGACTACCAAAGTATGTCTTATGCAGAAGAAATCATTTTGTTATTACTGCATTTACTGATAATCCTAAGTTATTTACAATGCACTCATTGTATATTCCTATTATAAGTCACTATATTCATGCCAAACAACTCCTGACAAAGAACTCATACAGAAAAGAAACTGTAGTGTGAGAATAATTTTTATTAGAGTATCCATTCAGTTTGTAATTGACTATCAAAACTATAACAAGAATAATTTATCGTACAACAGTCATGTCGGTGTTATGCGTCTGTGCTTTGATACAGTCATGTTGATGACAGTTGTTGGCAAAAAGCATTGAGGTAGCTAAATTTTGATAAAACTGCTATGATAACCGATGCGAATTTTCAACAAATGATTTGTAAGGTGATTTATCCAAATTTTGGATAAGACTTACGGCTGTTCATTGGTACAGAGTATTTCAAGGCAGGAATATCATTTCTCCTAGCCAGTTTGATTTTATCCAAATTTTGGATAAAATGAATACATTACTGAATAATTGGTGTATTGCTTTCCTTGCACAATAATTAATCCAAATTTTGGATAAAATTTTAGGTTCTGCGTTTGGGTGCAGTGTAGGTCAAGACAGGGTGTTTCTTTGTCCCGGCTGGTTTGATTTTTATCCAAAATTTGGATAACGGCAAGCTATAACAATAGTCTAGTGAGAAATCAATATAATCAATGAAAGTATAGGTGGTGTCTCTTCTGCAAAGTTTTATCCAAATTTTGGATAAAGCTTTCCCGGCTTTCACAGTTGATTTTCGAACAAGGATTTCATTCACGTAAAGTGTCAGTGTTTGGACACAATTAACTTTATGCCATATAGCATGTAGTTTTATCCAAATTTTGGATAAAAAATTCTATGTTAATGATCGCCCATTTTATCAGAAGTTTTGTTTATCCGAATTTTGGATAACACTTCTATGATAAAATCTGTGTCCGAACATTTTTATTCTTATCCAAAAGCATAGAGCCAGTTTGAGCAAATGGATTTGCTCAAACGTAAATGGACACAGTTTTTATCAGTTTGTCATTCGGTCTTTTTAACGTGCAGCTGTAGGCTGTTCGCTTTCATTATGTATTTTCAGAACCCAATTTCATCTAGTCGCTTTTTGTACTGTCTTTTTTGTGTGTTATATGATGCTGTTACTCTCCATTATGTTTTGTCAGAAAATCATCATGTTTTGTCAATCTGTCATGTTGTCTTGTTAACTGGCTGATTTTTTGCATTAACTTGCCGTTATGTAAAGTTAAAGAATCATTCTATGCGATTAAATCAACATAGTTCATTCATAGAGTATCATTTCAACTTATCTTAACCTGCTGTTAAGTCATCATTATATGTTGTTGTGTTAAAACGTTATGTTGTTGCCTTGATAAAACCCTGTACCAGAAATCGATAAAACCCTGTACCAGAAACCCGGTAACTGTTAGGGCGTCCGGTAGTACAGTATCTACACGGAATATTCGCTAGACAATATAATAGTGTTTGAATGTCGTCCGTCCAGCATTCCATCCATCCGCCCGTCAATCATTCGGGGTTTTGGCGCAGTGCCACGGCATACAAGAGTCTGTCCATCTGTCCATATGTTTATATATGTGCGTGTATTTCTGTAGGTCTATCCATGCATCTTTCCGATCGCCGATTTGCCTGTCAGTATATGTGTGTGTGTATGTCTGCCAGTCCAGCTGTCCATCCGTGCATATGCGCATCCATCTGATCGGCCATTTGTCTGTCAGCTCATCACTTTTTTTTATTCTTCCCGAGATCCATCCATTCATCTTTCTGTGTGCCGTTGCTCGAGTATTAAACAGTAGCTTAGGGCGGGAGCATTTGGAGTCAGGGTATGCTAAGTAATACATACGGCAGGGGCTAGGACGCGGGGTTTTATGGTGTGAATGGGTGGGTAAGTAGGGTAGGAGAATGGGCTGGGGTTGATTGGGATGGGTGGAGTATATGCTGGGAGTTTTGGGGATGACATAGGAATGGTAGAAAGAGTACGGTAAGTATAGGTATGGGTAGACTTTTGTCAGCCCAAGATGTTAGAAATTCACATTAAATCTCACTTGCCTCTCTGATCCCTTTATACCTCCCTAAAACCCCCAAACGAAGATGTTAGAGTATGAAGTCTGACAAATAATAAAATAAAAAAAGAGAAGCAAAACATTTAGGGACCAACCATTTGATATTCCGAGGGGGAGGGGGGGTGGTATAATTAAATAAAAAGAAAAAAGAGAAGTAAAACATTTAGGGACCGACGATTTGATATTCCGAGGGGGGGGAGGGGATGCTGGTATATTTTGCAAAAAAATCTCTGTCTATGGATGTGCAAGAAAAAATAAATTGGTTCATGAGGGGATTTAAATAAATATTTTTGCCTCAAAAATAAGTGAAAAATTAATTAATCTGGCTCCACACAAACTTTCCAAAACAAAAACAAAATAGTCTGCAGTTAATTCCATTTGAATTGCGTTTTTAAAATGTGGCTGTCTTCTGGGGGGGGGGGGGGGGGGCTTGCCTCAAAAATAAGTGAAAAATTAAATAATCTGGCTCCACCCAAACTTTCCAAAACAAAAACAAAATAGTCTGCAGTTAATTCCATTTGAATTGCGTTTTTAAAATGTGGCTGTCTTCTGGGGGGGGGGGGGGGGGGGGGGGGAGGGGGGGGCTGCGACGCCCAGACCCCCATATTTATAGTACTGTTTTGATATTAACTACAATTGTTTTACAACAGCAGGCCCGCATGTGCATTCATTTACAAAAAATGCTATACAAGCATTCACATACATGTATTATTGATCTGCCGCATTACTAAGTAACTGTTTCCACTAAAACTGAATTAGAAAAGAGTCACTAGCTTATGGGAGACAACAAACCCATTGTGTCTAAATAAACACTCTAAAAGGCAAAATTCCTAAAAAAAACTTATTCTTTATCATCATCCCTAGTTTTTACATGTCCGTTTTGAAAAAAACTGACGTATTATGTCATGGTACTGTCCGTCCGTCTGTCCGTCCGTCCGTCCGTCCGTCTGTCCGTCCGTCCGTCCGTCCGTAAACATTTTTGTGCGCGCAATTACTCAGAAATCGTTTGGGATATCTTCGTGAAATATGGTAGGAATATGTATTAGGTTGGGACAGTTTGTATAGTCGCGTATAAGAATGGTTGCTCCGCCTTCCTTAGTTTCCAAGTCATGCCCCTTTGATCATTTTTACCCACAAGTCTTGTGCGCGCCATAACTAGATAATCGAGAACCCCTGATGCTAGGATCATGATTTTTTGCAGGAAGACATTGCCCAAGGTGTAGATGACCTGAAAAAAATGTGAATTTTTGACCGAGTTATGTCCCTTTTTCAAATTAGTGCATTTAAGTCTATGGAACCTTGTTGACAAAATATCTCGAGAGCCCCTGATGTTAGGATCATGATTTTGTGGAGGAAGACATTGTCCAAGGTGTAGATGATTTACTTTTGAAACAGAAAAATGTTAATTTTTGATCGAGTAAGGCCCCTTTTTCGACTTAGTGCATTGAAGCCTATGGTACTAAAGTACCCTTACATACAGTCAAGAACTATTAGAGAAAGGAACTTAAAATTCTATGTGTGGCATATTCATGAAAAATAAGCCGTGCTTGCGAACAAAATATCCGACTAAGATGTAAACGAACCGGTTAATACCCCTTTCTGCAAAGCGAACCCATAAGGGGCATAGTGTTTCATAAACACATTTTCTAGTTCCTCCCGAAATCCGTCTATTTATCTTCCGGTCTGCCTGCATGCCTGTCGTTGCTTGTGTATTACACGGTAGATTAGCGTTGGGGGAGGGGGAAGGGGATAGGAGTCATGGTATTCTAAATCATACATAGGGCAGGGGCGTGGATATGGAAATTTGTGGTATGAATGAGTGGGAAAGTAGGGTAGGCGAATGGGCTGGGGTTGTTTGGGATGGGTAGAGTGTATGCTTGGAGTTGTGGGGATAAAGTGGGTACGGTAAACAGGATAGGGTAAGGAAAGATATGGGTAGTGAGAGGGGTAAGAATGGCTGTGAGGAAGGAGTGGTGGTGCTGTAGTGGTGAGTGTGTAAACTTCGGAAGGATAGGTGAATGAGTTTGGCTGGCGTTGTGTATAGAACCGTTAGTGGCGGGAATAGGGATCTGGATGGGAGTGGTATCGGGCGGGTAACCATCAAGAGTAGGGTTTTGGTTGTGGTAGTTATAGACTGGGGGTGTGGTAAGTAGGGTAGGGTGAGTGAAGAGGTTTGGATGGCACGGTGTGGGAGAGAACAAGTGTTGACATTGGGATTAGGGTGGAGCCGAGAGCATGTTCGTAAGATCGTGTAGTGTATGATAGGATATGGTATAAGAGGGTTTGGGTGGGACGGGCGTAAACGGGGTGGAGTGAGGAGGGGAAGAGTAGGTAAGGTAAGGTATGTGAAGGGGTTTGGATTGCATGGCATGGGGAAGAACAAATGGTGGGGTGGATAGGCTTGGAGCATTTGGGTATGGTAATGTAGGGTAGGACGGGATATGGGAAGAGGACTGGGTGGGATTGGGATGGAAGAGGACTGGGTGGGATTGGGATGGATGAGGGTTTGTTGTGGGATTGTAAGGGTATGTGGAAGCATTGAGTTGAATATGTGTGGGCGTATGCATAGGTGTTAGCATAATGAATAGTAGGATAGAGAAGGGTAGGGGTAGGGAAAGAGGTTGAGATATTGGTGCGTAAAGAGGAGGTAGGCGTAAGGATGGGGCTTGGTTTGGGTATTGTTGGGTGTATGTAGGGTAGAGTAAAATGGAGTAAAGCAGAGCAGATCATGGGAGGGAAGGGAATGGTATGTGGTGGTGGTTAGATGGGGCTGAGGCTTGTGGAGTGCCTCTTTATACTCTCAGTAACTGTCTTACTTAAGGGTTTCGAATTTAATAAGCATTTTTCATTTTTGACTTTGGGTATGAGGGTATGGTGAGAATGGTTTGGTGGAAAATGGTGAGTTAGGGTAGAGAAGGGTAGGCTAGGGAAGAGGTAGGGTGGGGTCCTGGGAGAGGGTTTAGGGCAGATAAGATGTTAGAGGTAAAGTATTCTATTCCTGTTTGTCCTGCCAACCGGCACGTCCCACCCCACAGCACCCCACAACACAAGACTTGACAAGAGAATATGTCAAACTAACAAAACATACTATTTTTTGACAAGGCATAATGAAAATGTACAACACACAATAATAAGTGGACAAGACAACTTGTCCAACTGACAAGACGTTATGTGATTTTAACAAGAGATAGTGAAAATGAAAAGCATATAATAACGACTGAAAAAGACAGCGTGTCGAACTGACGAGACACAATGAAAATGAACAGCTCATAAAAACGAGTGAAGATGACAGCATGTAAAACTGACAGGATATAATGGTTTTTAGACATGACATAAAGGCTTTCTAACAAGATAAAATGCAAAATGAACTGCATATAATAACGAGTGGAGAAGACAGCCTGTTAAGCTGACTAATAAAGACTTTAAGACAATACATAATGAAAATGAACAACATATAATAACGAGTGAAGAAGACAACATGTCAAATTGACAAGGTATAATGATTTTCAGACAATACATAATGAAAATGAACAACATATAATGACGAGTAAAGAAGACAGCATGTTAAACCGAGATGATATTATGGCTTTCAGACAAGACAAATTGAAAATGAACAGCATATAATAACGAATGAGAAAGACAGCATGTCAAACTGACGAAACATAATGTAACGGAACAGCATATAATGCTTGTTCATATAACATAATGACATGTCCGAATATAAGACAGTTGTGGCGTTCCATACCATCCCTCGATCTCATAATACAGCTCCCTGAAAATATCTAACAGCTCTACAGCCAGTGTTTATTTAACATTCATTTTCAAAAGCAGTGATAACAAATAAAACAGCTCAGAGGACAGAAAAAGGCCTGTTGTGGGCTTCTCTTTTAAGTAAAATATTTGATTGTGTCGTCGCGTGAACCGATAGTATATACAAACAGGGTAGTCTCGGATCAGCCTGCACATCTGCACCATCTTATCAGAGGTTTCCCTTTTCACGTATACCATCTATGAATACTTTTATGGCTTTGTTTATGCTAGCTGAAATATTCGAATATATCTAAGGTGTATGGGTACACTTCCATAGTTTCCCACCTTTTTTACAAAGGGGAACAACTGTGACTTCCTGTTTGCTTCCCTGAATAGGGAAGTCCTTTCAGAATAAGGTATTATAAACGCAGAAGTGTTTTGTCAAAGTCTGTTAAAATATAACTGATGTCATGTGAGAAAAGACCTTACACCATTTGCAGCATCTCTAACCACCTGACCATGCGCCTTTCTCATGTATAAGTAAAAAAAAAGCAAGTAACCCATAATGCCCGGTGGAATCTTTTTCTGAGTATGGACCAGTCCAGTTTTTATGATTTAAAAGTATGTTTCAGGTCTGTGAAATTTCGATATTCAAAGTAAAGAGTGTAGGTCCTGATCAGATGCTGCCTCTTGTCACGTTTGATACGGGCTGACGCTTTTTGTTCCTAGCCCCATTATAATCTTTATAATATGAAACAAAGATTGCAACAGAGACAGTTTAACTAGAAACATGGTAACTAATAGAGCCCCGCCTTTATGAAACTGTTGACGACATTTAAGTCATATGTGCCCAACCAGAAATAACAATAACAGCTTTCTATTATTATGGTGTTTCTTCATATTCAATAAGTTGTTTGAAATAAGGCCTCTGCTTGTGTCATTAAGATATGGGCAAAATTAAAAATCATGATTGATTAAAACATGAGCAACAACTCTGTGAAGCAGGAAACTGATGTTACCATTCTTGCATTTTGCTCACCTTCAGATCATCTGATGATACTTTATATTTGTACCAAGTTTTATGAAAATATCTTCAAAGGCTTTAAAGTTATAGAACGGACAATATCTCCATACCTAAAATAACAAAGGGTTATAATTCTGTTAAATTGAAGGTGTAGTTATGGTTCTTTTTATCTGCATATTGTCTGATGATGTTTATATTTGTTCCAAGTTTTGTGAAAATATCTTCAACAGTTTTAAAGTTAGAGAGCGAATATTTTTTCTAGACTGTAATCTACAAAGGGGAAAAATTCTGTAAAAAATGTAGATGAAGTTACAGTTCTTATTCTCTGCTCATTGTCTGATGATGCTTTATATCATGTACAAGTTTTACGAAAATATCTTTGATGGTTTTAAAGCTATAGAGCGGACATAGTTTCTGTATTTAAAATTACAAAGGTGTATAATTCAGTTACAATTGTAGGCAGAGTTAAGATTCTTGTTCTCTGCACATTGTCTGATGATGCTTAACATTTGTACCGGGTCTTGAGAAACATCTCTAACGGAAGAGTAAAATAGCGGACACGATTTCTGTACTCAAAATTACAAATGGGCATACTTCAGTAGAAAATGTAAGTATAGTTATGGTTCTTGTTCTCTGCACTGCGACTGATAATGCTTTACATTTGTACCAAGTCTCGTGAAAATATCTTTAACAGTTGCAGAGTAATGAAACGGACACGATTTCTGAACTCAAAATTACAAAGAAGCATAATTCAGTAAATCATGTCGGCAGAATTATGGTTCTTGTTCTCTGCACATTGTCTAATGATGCTTTATATTTGTACCAAGTCTAATGAAAATATCTTAAATGGTTTCAGAAATATGGAGCGGACACGATTTCTGCACTGCACTCAAAAATTCAAAAGGGCATAATTCAATAAATTATTTCTGCAGAGTTATGGTTCATATTCTCTGCACATTATCTGATTATGCTTTACATTTGTACCAAGTCTGGTGAAAATATCTTTACTGGTTTCAGAGTTATGGAGCAGACACGATTTCCGTACTCAAAATTTCAAAGGGACATAATTCAGTAAAAATGTAGGCAGAGTTATGGTTCTTGTTTTCTGCACAATGTCTGATGATGTTTTACATTTGTACCAAGTCTCGTGTAATAACGGTTTTAGAGTTATGAAGCGGACACGATTTCTGTACTCAAAATTACAAAGGAGCATAATTCTGTAAAGAATGTCAACAGAGTTATGATTCTTGTTCTCTGCACATCGTCTGATGATGCTTTACATTTGTACCAAGTCTCTTGAAAATATTTCTAACGGTTTCAGAGTTATGAAGCGGACACGATTTCTGTACTCAAAATTACAAAGGAGCATAATTCTGTAAATAATGTCGGCAGAGTTATGGTTCTTGTTCTCTGCACATCGTCTGATGATACTTTACATTTTTACCAAGTGTCGTGAAAATATTTCTAACGGTTTTAGAGTTATTGAGCGTACACGAAATGATGATAGATGGACAGACGGACAGACAGACGGACGGACAAGGTGTTTACTATAGGGCCTCCACAGACTTCGTCTGGCGGGGCCCTAATCATGTAATGTAAAGTAAGTTAAATCAACAATTGTGTGTCTGCTGTAAACCAGGGATAAAACCAAGAATCACCACAGCATTTGTTTACATTCTCATAAGACCTTTTATGATAAGGGCCATTTTTGGCCCCCATTAAAATTCTCTTAAAATTGCATGGTTTCTATTGCTCATTATTTGTGCGTATGGCAATAAGCAGAAATAATATGTTTCGTGTTAGTTAACTCTCAGAATAACATGATTTCTGACATGCCTATGTTGTTTCAATAAAATGAAGGAAAATTGCAAAAAAATATAGTTTTTAATAAGTTTTATACATATTTCTTTAAGGAAATAAATCATTTACAATAGATTGGGAATGCTCTTAATAATAGGCTTTTGATGAAATGCTTATACGTAAGACAGCTCTGCTAATTACCTGTGCACTGCACAAGGCCTCTACAGGTACCCCACCCACTTAAATTTGCAAGTCCAGAGACGCTTAACAAAAAATTCCAACAGATCAAAATGAAAAGAACACCAAATTTTTCCTTGTGTTCTAACTAAGAAAATGAATACCCACAACATATGTTTATTTTGTCTATGAGCGGAGATATGGGCATTTTGAGGTCGAGAAAATGGGGAAACTGTTCCAAACGCTGCCAGTTTGGTAACAAAAAGTTAAAAATAAACATAGAGCCCGATCTCCAGCATATTCAATAATTTCATGGCATGTGAATATATTAAAATTTTGTCTGTATACAAAATATGAAATGTGCTGGAGGCTGGGCTTATATATTTTGAAAGCCTCAAAGGCTACCAAATTCATCACTTCGTTAGAATCCGCAGGGGGTATGGGTATGTTCAGGAAAAAAAATCACAAATATTTTGTGCAAGAACTGGTTAATTTTGGGTTTGACGTTACATTCAACGTTTGAAATTTCCTATGAATGCATTTTTATGATCAAAATAGGACTTTTGAAAAATGAGTTTTCTGGGGCCAAATATGGGCCTTATCATACCAGGTCCTTTGAGAAAAATCTCGGGAAGCTCTGATGACTGATAAACGAACTATGATAATCTAATTTGAATTCTGAATTGTTGCAATATAAACTTCAGGTGTTTGTTTTATATCTTCGAAAGTGTGTCAATATAAACAGATGAATAATGTTAGATAAAATTATTTGAATAATGAGAGCAGTAGTCCATACCTATTGGTAGCTTACCACTATTTTTTTACATAGGCGGTAGTAGTAATGTTTAAGCTAGTCACCAGAAAACCCCACATACAAAATTCGAAATTTATACCTCATGCCGAAGAATGGCTCTAGCCGTTGGTTTTAAGAAGAAAAATGCACATGTTTCCCAGCTCCGGAGGCCACTGCCTTATCCTGAACAGTAACACCAGCTCGTGCAGTAAATTTGGTGCGTCCTTTTCATGACGTGGTAGTGTTATTAACTGTCATTTACTGCCAGAAAATCAATATTGTCATTCAATATTTTTCATCTACGAGACCATTTCTTGGTTCAGTATAGGTAGCTTACCACTAATTATTTTTACTTAGCCGGCAGAAGAAACTAAGCTTATCGCCAGAAAAGCCCACAAACTGCCACACAATCAATGTTGCCATTAAATATTTTTCATCTAGCGCTGTCATTTACGACACCATTTCTTGGTTCAGTACAGGTAGCTTACCACTAATTATTTTTACATAGCCGGCAGTAGAAACGTTTAAACTAGTCACCAGAAAACCCCACAAACAAAATTCGAATTTTATACCTCATTTCGAAGAATGGCTCTAGCCGATGTTTTACGAAAATAAAAACTCACATGTTTCTCTGCTCCGGAGGCTACCTTAACCTGAACACGTAACCCCAGTGCGTGCAGTAAACTTGATGCGTCATTTTAATGACTAGATAGTGTTATAAAACAGACTGATACTTCTGTCATTTACTGCCAAAAAACCAACGTTGCCATTCAATATTTTTCATCTAGCTCTGTTATTTTATTTAATGATTGTTTACATTAGTTACCTGACCAATGGTGGCCATTCTTACCATTCCCTTCTTGACTGAAGCTTCTCCCAAAAAGAGGTCGGGCATGATTCATGAACATTTAGTGGTAAGCTACCTATTCTAATTGTGATTGATCAAAAGCTACCACAGAAGTTGTCCTGCAGGTGAGGGCATGGGTTTTAATGTCAGTATACTGACTGATCGATTTTTCAACGTTTCCAGACACCATATGGACGTGGGGGCAACGCCACTGCCATTGTTAGTTTCTGTCTGTGTTTGTTAAACAAGAGAGTTATGAGGCCCTGAATCGCTCATCTTAGTAAAAAGATCACTGGTAAAAAAAGAATCATCATTTGAACAAACCTGGAAGTTATAACCCCCTTTAGAAAAGGGGGTATACTGGTTTACATCTGTCCGTCCGTTCTTCCGTCCGTCTGTCTGTCAGTCCGTCCTCCGTCTGTCCTTCCGACCGTCCGTCTGTCAGTCCGTCCTTCCGTCCGCCCCTTTTAATAATTTTTGGCGAAGATTTTGCCACAACCATACAAGCTGGAATGGTCATGTTTGGCGTACATGTTAGTAAAGGTGTGTTGTATCGTGAGATTGAGAACCAGTCATCTTCGGCTTATTCTTCCCTGTATCCATCCGATTTTCTTTCTTTCTATACCTTGAAAAATGCAATTTTTTGTCACAGATTTCTGTGCAACAATGCAAGCTAAAGTAGTAATATTTGGTATGCAGGCTAATGACAACCTATTGTATTGTGGGATGGAGAACCAGCCTTTTCCTGCTTACTTCTCCTTGTCTTTGTCCGCTTTTCCTTCTCTTTTTACATTGAATAATGCAGTTTTTTCGTAACGGATTTCACAGCAACCTTCATGGTAGAATGTTCATATCTGGTATACAAATTGTTAACGACTTATTGTATCGTGGGATTGCAAACCAGCTGTATCTGGCATATTCTTTCCTGAATTTGTCCGATTTTCGTGCTCCCCATACTATGAATAATGGCATTTTGTGTCAAAGATTTCTACGCAGCCTTTGCAAGTTAGAGTAGAGCTATTTTATTTGCAGATTGATGATAACTATTGTATTGTGGGATCGAGAACTTCCTTCTCCTGTTTATCCTTCCCTATATTTTCCAATTTTTCTTTCTCTCCTTGTTTTGAATAATGCAATTTTGCGTAACAAATTTCACAGCAACCCTTCAAGTATGAATCTCCATATTTAGTATATAGATTGATAAAGACGCCTAGCTTACACGCAATTATCATGTTTCCTATCTGCCTAGGAGAAATCATCTTATTCCCTATTACATAGAAATGGATTTATTGATATTTGGTATACAAGTTGTTAATGTGTTCTCCCTCTCATTACACTTTATGTAACGAAACTAACACCATTTGATTAAAGCAATTATTCGTGGGTATAGTCGGATTCTCCGACAGTTCTAGTTTAAACTGTGGAAATATGGGAGACATTGGTTCAAGCTCACAAAATGACGTTGACCTCTATCGCTAAAAATGTTCTAGTACACAATTATTTGAATGTATAGAATAACATCTGCACCAAAATTTTCAACAAGTTCCATGAACTCTTATATTTACATAGTTTCCCATATAAAAGGACAAGAAAGCAAATCTGACCTTGCCAAAAAAATATCAAAGTCTCTCAGCCCCCTAGAAGCTCTCCACAAAATTGGTTACAATTTGCCTAGTGGCTTTTGAAGAAATGTTTGAAATTGTCAAAATATGACAGTCCTGGGTCAAAGGCCAAAGAATGACCTTAACCTCTTGTACTCACTTATCCCTTATTAATGTACACATCAAGATGACTGTGTATACCAGATTTCAGGCCTAAAGTTCTGAAAATTTCCAAGCAATCTTGTGTTCCAGCATTTTCCCATATTTGACTATGCTGTTGAAAAGGTCAAGGGCAACCAAAGACCATGAGTTAAAAAATGTGATAGTACTTGAGTACCCAATGCAACATACCAACTTTCAAGGCCATCTGACAATTGGCTGTAGAGAAGTAGACTTCTTCAGCGTTGCAAAACTACAAAGGTTGGAATAAGTGTTAGATAGGTCTCGGCACGTATAATTATCGACGCCATCTTGAAACGGAGAACCTGCGGGCACCAGGTAAAAGAAGCCGTCCCACTATCTAGCAAACCAAAGCTCGTTTGTATCCAATGACAAAAAGCCATTTCGTATTTCATATGTTATGGCTGAAATACTATATTATTAAAGTAGCGGTGTTTTTTGTTTTAGCTTCGTGATTAGGTTGGCTATTAAATGAGTACTCGTACTGTCTCCTTAGTTTCAAATACTATCATGCGCAAAAATACTGCTTTTCCTTTTGAATTCAAAGAAGTAAATGAATATATATGTGCCACAAAAGCTGAAACAATTTATATTTTGAAGTGTCTAATGCAGGGCAAGAGCTTATGAGAGAAACATTTTGCTCCTGATAGGGCTTATATATGTGTTAACCATTGATCGATATATGCGCGATTTTGTCCCAATTATAAAAAAATTACTGGCACAATGAGTCAGCTTCTTTCAAACAGAAATTTATTTCTTTTTTTGGATGTAAGCAACAAGAAGGTCGTAATATCGATTACTTTTTCACCGTCTACAATGCTTACATCTGGAGCTTACATACTTGTTTTACAGACATCAAACTAGCTATAATATTTGATATACCGTTATCATATTTTGTGCAATAGACGCGCATTTCTGTTTTTAAATTCATTGGTCATTTTGATGATTGGCAAGTCTCGGAAAGCAACGAATGTCCCTTTTCGAGCAAAACTTACTGAGATATAGCAGCCGCAGATATCAGATTACATGCGCCTACGTTATAACAGGCGTCTTTCAACGAGCCACTTCAACCCCATAGCCTTAGAACTACGGCAGACAAGAGTATCAAATGCAGAGACAGCATGTAACAAGCCAAAATATAACTACAAAATGGTAGCTGATTTCCGCTATGATCCATGTTATTATGACAAGTCAATCTGAGTGAAGAATATTTTAGACAATTTTGCCATAAATAGACTTATCAGGTAATTTTGAATCAGTATTATATTACTGACTACAGTACTGAAGATCCAGAATCAGCAATGAAGCACTTAGTACTGGGGTATCCTCGGGGGCAAACTGTCGACCAGCAGCGATATTGGCCCAGTGATTTCAATATAAACGTATCTACACCACATTTTGGGCGACAGATGCGCAATTCTGTATTTTTCTTTTTAGTATAGCTAAACCCTGTAGTTTGAGACCCCTAAAATTCGAAACAAAAACGTGATGAGATAGTGTTGGACCTTTTTTCTCTGAACCACGCATAACTAACGGAATCAGCAAGACATAGCAGCCGCATTTACCAGACCATAAAAAACGCTTATCGTATCATCATATAATTAGAACACGCACCATTATATGCGACGACAAGACAAAAGGTCGTCCCCGTATCCGGAAGTATATAAATCAGTAAAAGGTAATTTTTTATCGATAATTATAGTCACACGTATAATGACCAAATTAGATTGTCTTCAGCCGATTCATTCGCTGCTCGCTACATTATCGACTACGGATTGAAACAGAAGGTAAGTTACCTGTTTACATACATATTCAGAATTATGACATGGAATAAATTTTTAATGGTTAAATAGGAACCTTTATAATGTTTATGTAAATAATTAATAAGATTATAAGAATGAATAAAAAGTATGTAAATAAATATACGTAATAAAATGATAAAAGACAAAAACAAAGTTAAAGTCAACTATCTGGTTAGTGTTTTCTAATACCACTTTCAGAATGCATTATCTGATTTAACCAGTATAGTGTAAAGTTAATGAACAGCAGATCCTCATCCACATTAAATGTGGTTGATTTTCATTTGGACAATAAACGACCTTAAACCCAATATGAGTAATTCGACCCATATGGCATATAAAATTTTAACTCACTGGAGTGTGAGTTTGTAACTTTAAAAACTGTTATGTTTGCTTTTTACTTGCTGTTGTCTTTCTATTATTAGCCGGTGCCGAAATTAAATAGAAAAAAATAGTACTTGACGTTTTATTGATAGATTGATTTGATATTAGATCTTACTAACCTCTCCATTTAATTTTTGTGAATGCTGCATAATCGATAACAGAGGTGATGATACGACGCGCCAACAAACAGATTTAATGTCGTCCAACTGGCGTTAAAAACATATCATCGAAACTATTTAATTCGTCCATGTTTATTTTATAAACACTATAATTTTGATGCACTGTTTTTGTAATATTACATACTAAATCATCATCCCCCGATACCCTGAGATACATGTACCTCGTTGCTGCAAGGTCTGCGCTTGTTAACGTGCTACATGTATAAGTGTTCTCCGCCTGTGCGGTCAAACATCTGCCTGTACAGGCGGACTAACAATGCTTTATCTACCACACAAGGCTGCACACAGTTGAATTCACTTTATTAGCGAAGCCGAACGTAAATATCGGCCGGGAGTTATTATAGTACATATGAGAATTTGTCAGCAGTCAAATAAAGCAAAGTTTGGACAACAAATGATCTTAAACCGAATGTGAGTTATTCGACCCATAAGGCATATAAAATTATCACTCACTGGAGTGAGATTTTGTAACTTTAGAAACTGTTATGTTTAACCATCACTTGTTTATGTCTTTCTGTTATTTGCCGGTGGCGAAATTCAAGACGACAGTGATGATGATACAAAGCACTAACACGTTTTTCATGAAATCAATTACGTCAGGACCAATACACATTGTCATCATTATCATGGAGGAAAGCGAACAACACTGAAAATTATATTTCAAAGACGCAATGGGTGGGGTAATAAAAACCCTTACTGTTCATGCGAATACTATTACACTGATACTAAAACCCCTGGTCCTTCGTGTCTTGATCGTGATATATTACCTTTTATCTAGGACCAGACTTTAAAACATTGAAAACGGTATGCTAATGGGTGTTCCCCGTCTTGCGTTTGGTTTTGCCATAGGATCTTGAATATTGTTTCAGAACCTTAGAATGCCACCATCGTTTTGATTTAATGGAAATGCAGATAAACTGTGTATACCTAAGCAAAAGGTTTTGCTTCCATACAACATCCAGCAGAAGCAGTGTCGATTTTTTGCAGGCACTGAATATCAACAGGACAGACATACACTACAGTGTACATAACCTGCTGACAAAACACTTTATGAGTCAGACCTACCTCACCATTTTCGTGTGATTTTTCTATTCACCTATGTGTTTCAAAGTTTTCTACGTCTCATTTTCTTCCTTCATTCACTCTTTTTACAATGATAATCATATAACAAAAAATCAAGCTCCTTCGAGCTAGTGTCTTAAGGAAATTTGCGAAGAAATCCTTCCGGCATTGGAACCTGAATAAGACTCTATAAATTTTCTATTTAAAAAATTTCTAACCAGTGATGAAGTAAAAACTATCCTTCATCGTTCGAAATCTCAAGAAATCTGAATTTGAAAGATACAGTCCCCGGACTATTCTTCCGAAAATATCACTAAACAACCCAAGTGGAAAATATTAACTCCAAAATGAATTTTATATGATTTTAAGTAACTCAGTGAAATCAGTATGATATAGGAAAAGATATTTTGCCCATCAGAGGCTTAATTTCCATACTGTTACAAGATGCTTTTAAATCAATTTTAGTTACCATCTAAAAATCTTTAAAAATATTTTCCTTTTTTGGACCATACAGAAAGATGCCAGACTTAAATTCTAACCAAACAAGTTCACTGTTACAGTAAAGCTCTCCAGCAAACAGAAAATTAAAGTAAAATCAAAGGTCACTGAGCTATAGATCTTCTACGAATTTTAAAAACTGTTTACACTTTCTAGTTCATTGGTGGTAAGGTTTATTCACTGAATAAGGGATGTCACACATGTATGATTTAGCATACTATGCATGTGCAATCAGTGCACTATTCAAACTCTTTCACCAAGCTAGTTGTGCGTAAATACTTGCTTAGAAGTCATCTCTATGGCTCCTAAAATGATAGCATGGAAAAGGCCATATTTTGGACTTCCTGATTCGAATGCTAAGACTCTGCTATTGAAATATTTGAACAGGTTTTTTAGCTAAAACTAGATATTTGTAGAAACTGGACCTAAAACAGCTGAATAAACGGCATACAGGCTATACAAGGTCTTGAGCAACAATTTTAAAACTATAAGAACATGTTGACTGGCTTTCGCCATGGCAGTTTAGGCTTTCCAGAAAGTGATGCTAATTAATATATCTCTTTGCATAGACATAATTACATTCTGATAGCTTCTTCGTCTTATTCATTTTACGGTATAGCCTGTACATAAAATTGAATATACTTGGATTTTCACTCTGACAAGTGATATATAAAAACACAGGTACGAATTTGGTCTTACAGGCAAATAGATGTTCCAAAATGATCTGTAAAAGGTGACCACCTCACTATATATTGGGACAGGAATGTCTGAGGAAGCCTTGTAGACCAAGGTCAGGCTGTTCACGGAGTGATGTAGAATTTCCTATTCTGCCAGCACTTTTGCGTAAAATTGATGATATTCAAATCAGTGAAAGTCGATTCAGCTTAATTTCGGTTTTCAATCGCATCTGCTGCAGAGATAGTTTACGTCAATATTAAGGCTGTCATGGTTAGGTTATGTCAGTAAGCATTCGGCTGTAGCAGACAAGGTTCAAATTGTGCTGAAATGGGTTGTCAACGATAGCAAAAACTGGACATGACGGTTACGCATCAGACCAGTTCTTAAAATTTGTATAAGACCTATAATAATATTTTACTTGACACTCTACCCCTACCACCACATAAATAACATGAAAAACAGACATAAAAAACGGGGAAAATTGTTACACATTCAGATAAATTTCATTGTGCTTACACACCATAAGCTGCCATTTTTGAATAAAATAAATTGCTTTAGTAAATCGTTATCCACTTAGGTCAATCAGAACTGGAACAAATGTCAAAAATAAAATATTGCACAATATCCTACTTTTTACTATTTTTTCAAAAAAATATGGTAATAATTTAGCGCTCATAATTTTTAAATGACCCTGAAACATTATTCAAACAGCAATATTTAGCCATTTCTTTACCCATTTATTATACGATATTGACCCTAGTTAACTTTCATTTTTGTCGATAACATCAAAAATGGCTACTTCCTAGCAAATGTCTCTTAAGGCAAATGAATCTACATCTGATTCGATATACCAAACCCTTTATTTAATTTGTTACATATTCTTTCCGTTGGTTGACCCCATATTAGCTGCCACTAACTTTGGAAAAGAAAAGGCGATGTTTTATAATATGAAACAAGTGGCAAGGCTTATAGAAAAGGAGCTAGTTTAGGTTCAGCTGCGTATTTCCCTGATTTGCAAAGTAGCACAAACTCAGTCAATTTTTTTTTCAGCTTTGAAATGTGTACAGTAATCAAAATGCAACTGTTAAGAAAGTTTCAAGCAAAACTTACATACACTATTCATTCAAGTAAAATCCACAAAACACAAATTTAAATATTAATTTTCTATACAAGCCCGGGTAATTCTATAATTACACACGCAAAAAAGGCATGTGTAAACTAATATCAAGGTTGCATGTTTGAGATAACGACTGATTGGGTTAACCGTTTTACAAGCATTCCAGACGAAGAAAGAAATGGTAGATTTTTAAAAAAAATAAACAGCCCTAATGCTGCAAAACCACAGGTGTTTGCCCTATTATGAACCAATGCCTACATGATGCCCTACGTTTGTAAGTTTCAATCCTACCCTCTACGTATTTGCCCTATTACAGCTCCACTATCTACGGCCTGTCATATTGATTTACTAACACCACATAACAGCATTATCAGTAGTGTAAGGCTAAGACTTGGGATAGACTGACTAAGATTCGGTGGCCTCTAGATAAGCCGTCTTAACAGTCTGATAGCGGTTTGAGTATCTCTAAGTATGTTTTTAAGTGAAAGAGGAAACTTCCTTTACATAAAAAAATAACCACAGCAGTAGCCAGCTAAGTATCTAAAAAGCTGCCATTTCTGGTAAGATCATGACTTTTGACTATCAGCAAGAGAGTAATTTGGTCGAAAGACTGAATCGTGTTTGGTTTCTCCAACGAGCCTCGCTTGACATCACACACGCTTTCATTTTTCATTTTACACTTTACCCATAAAAATGGTTTAATAAGGAAACTGATTTAAGATTGACAGTAAACAGTAAGCTATTCATGTCACAAAATAAGCTCCCCCACCCCACCCCGGAGCCGATGGCTATGGTGAGCTAAAAACTAGAAATGGTCTCATACAAATGATAACGATGGACAAGTTCAATGATCAAAAAAGGTTATTGGAAGTCAAAGAGGGTACTGCAATAATAGTTGCTTAGCATGTGATACTCTCACATGTATTTTCTTTCTCCTCTTTGAATTTTATAGTACATATAAGTATATTCTGTACTCATCGACTTACACGTCCGTATCTGTTTAACCGACACAGAAGCCATCGGCTAATTTACGCTAAGATTTAACCATTATGAGCTTTCAGGTATGAAACTGTCAGAATACCAGTATAAAACAAATGATAACAATCTAGGAGCTTACAAATGTGGTGTTATTTTTTGTATAATTTATGAGCTTTCAGATATCAAACTGTCTATATACCAGTATAAAAGAAATGATAACAATCTAGGAGCTTACAAATGTGGAGTTATTTTTTGTTTAATATTCCAATATTTTATGTTTCTAAAATGTGCACAGAAAGATTTGTTCAGTCGTCTGTTTAAAGCATGTAGCCGTAAATATGGGATCACACATATTGCAAACTTTGTATTCATTTAATTGAAGGTGAGGAATTCAAATTTAAATGCAGTAGAATTATAAAAGTAGTAACTAACATTTCATGTGATGTTAAAAAATGTTATTTACGTGATTGTCTGTGCGGGGTGTGGTAAAGAATATATAGGCGCAACTGGGGACCTGCGAAAACGTGTGACAGTCCATAATATAAACAAATTAGAGACATTACCACAAGGATGCTACAAGTAAGCACACATATAGATAATTGTGCCCAAGCGAAGACTCCAAAATATCATATATTCCCTTTCTTTAAAATGTAAACAGATAGTGTTGTAAGAAGAAAACAACGGGAGTCGTTTTACATAAGAATACTGAAGCCGGAACTCTGCATGCTACTAATATATAATGTGTATTACGATAGATAGTACACACATACAGTGTACATGCAAGGTGGCTTCGTGAGGCATTGTGGGGAAAAAATTAAAAAGTGGGGTCACCCGATTTCAATTATGTTGCATTAGGAAATCTGGCATTTTCCACCAAAAATTGATGTCCATATGCTAGAAAATAAAATAATCAGAACATGTAATTTGCGAGTTATGGGAGTTTCAAGATAATTTCGTTTTGAACTTGTTCTCCCCCCCACGGGTCAATCCTCCGCCACACACACACATACCTCCCAGTAAAATTTGTTACTGGTGTGGTGTCTCTGTTGGCAGAACCAAGGGCAAGGGGTGATGCGGTAGAAAGAAATTAAAAAAGCCTCCAGGTAAATTTATATCGCCCCAAGTCGATGCTTCTGTTTTGGCTTGTTTTTTCCGTCTGCTGTTCTGTCAGGTTGCTGAGGCTAGGTTGGTGGTTACCTATCTTGGAAAAGCTCCCTTTTGTTTTGTCGTATTTTTTGGGCTGCCACTTGCTTTTCTTCCTTTCATGTAAAGTGTGGAATTTGATTGTATCAATGCATGCATATCTTTATTTGCTGCAATTCGACGGATATCATCAATGAGAGAGGGGCCGATAACACTATCCAAATCACATAGACTTTTATTTTAATTTACACATCCAGATTAGTTACAAAGTAATTATATGTATCATCTAGAGATGATTCAAGAAATATACAACCGATTACCACATTATACAAAATAATCAAATACATGTAAGTAAGAAATATGAATATCGTAAATTCAATATATTTCAGAATATAAAGGAAAGCTGTTATTCAAGCAACACAGTAATGGATGTTCTGAAGGCCCTCTCGGTTTCTGTGCACTATAACACAACCCAAAGCACTGGAGAGGCTGCATCTCTGCGGAACCTATTACATCATGATTCAGAAGGTAATGTAACAATGTTTTATCTATCAAAAAATGACTTGATTGCATCCTAGGTGCATCCTTAACTAGAAATATTTCCTGCAAGTACCATTCTCTCTAGTCAATTACATAACGTTGAAAACATCTTTAAATTTGGATTCCGTGAGTTAATAGAGTTTAAATTTTTAACTTAGTATATAATTAATATTTAATTTGTTCCATATATATAGATATCCATGAGCCCTTGTAGCGCAGACGATTCAGTGTTGGCTTACTGTGCCAGCGGTACCGAATTTAATCCCACTGACCGCGAAATTCTCCATAACTTAGGTTGTGTTTGGACACAACATTCTTATTACCCTGACTAGAATACTGTCGAGAGGGACGTAAACGCAATTTTATCGTAGATATAAACCCCTATACAAATATAAGTAGATGTGTAATCCAGATTTGCATACTACATTATTATCGTAACTCGGTCTACAATGCCTTTGGTGCAGATATCTGAAAAAACGTTCATTTCAACTTTAGCGTGTAGTTTGTAAACAAGTGTAGAGTATTTTGTTATCGTCAGTGATGTTTTACATATAACCTGTTTGCCTGCCATAAAAAACAGTGTTTTTTTTCTCAAATATTTCTTTCATTATTTTAGATGAGATAGCAAACTTCTTCCATTCTTATTGTATTGTTGATATATAGCAAGATCCAGACTCTCTCCCAATCATGCTTAAGTTTTCTAATAAATGCTAAAAGAAAAAAAAAGTTAAATGAAAAGTGGAGTATTAGGCTAAATACCATTGAATAGCCATGTGCAGAGGTAAACAATAACAATTCTGTTGCTCTTACTTATATATATTTACTCCCCTGTAAGAAAATGGGAAAAACTGACCAGAATTAGTTCATTTGTTTTTTTAATGAATCTTTTTATCCTAAAACATATTTATCTGCAAACTTTGGAATAAGTTATGATAAAATACAAATGCAGTTACTCTAAAAATCATATTCGTTTCTGAGATATTAAGGAAATGACTGTTTTTATAGTACCCTTATGATCAGTACTAAGTTATAGTTCTGCATTGCTTAAGTTTTATGCAGCCAATATATTTGCCCATGCAGTCCAATCAGGTTATTTTCTTCTTGCATATACAATCTATGAATTCTGGCGAGTCTAAAACCTAAAAACTGTCAACTATATACTCTAGACAGTTTGCGCAGCTGCGGAGGCTAATTTGAGTATCTACAGCACGCACAGCGCTAAAGATCCTAGTTCACGTGATGCTTATCAATTTTCCTTTTCTAATCAATACAAGTCTGTAATGGAATGCACAAAAGATTCTTTAAGGTGAATTAGAACACTTTCAGGGAAAATAACTACAGTAGAACCTCAATGGCACGAACAGGCTTGGGACCATGAAAATTAGTTCCAGCCAAGGGTAGTTCTAGCTATCCAGGGTTAGTTTCTATATAAAGTGACCTCTAGGGACCCAGGAACAAGTTCTAGCCAGGCAGGGCTGACGAGCCATCAGGGTTTGAGCCATTGAAGTTCTACTGTATGTCATTTTCATTTCTGCTTCCCGACACAATAGGAGTCAACTCTTAAATGAAAGAATTTTACTTCCATCTGAGTAGACTCTTTCCTTCAAGAGTACAATTTATTTCAGAAGGCCTTTGTTGTCCAGGGAAGTAAACAGGAACATGCAATAGTTGTTTCCCTTTGTAAAAATAGTGGGTACATGTAGATATATCTATTTGCCTTAGCATAATCTGGGCGAAGACGTATTCCATTTCAGTAGCAACAATGGGTTTTGATACTAGCGTTGAAGGTGATCCTTTACTCTCTTCATGTTGTGACATCCCAGCATTTCTCTTCCGGACCCGAATCGACGGTGAAATTGCTGCATACTTTTCATATTTTAAATTGAAGTTTTTCATACCAAAACGTGTCGTCAAATAATTTTATGATCTAAGCATTGTTTAAAAAAATTATATTAATAGTTATATTTGTTCCCGTTCTAGGTGGTGCCTTTACAGACCCAAAATACATCGTATTTGCCTGCACGTGCTTTGTTCTACTGATTGTTGTACTGGTGGTGTTTGCATGGTTAATAGCATGTAGAAAATATGTCATGAAATATTTCAAAAGCTGGTTGAGTCGGCAAGAAGGTCAGTTTTTCTGCAGCACATTAAGTTGCTGCTAATGAATACTTAAGGATATTGGTAAGCTAACACTGTATAACTTGAAAGGTCTTTTTAAACAAAGTTAAAAGAGTTTTATCCCTTCCTAACAAACAAGGAAGAAAATTGCATATTAGAGGTAAATATTGCACTGGAGATTATGTGAAAATGTATCAGAAATGTCCAGCCCAAAGGGTAAGTAATCATAAAACACACTGAAAGATATGTAAGGGTAAGTATCATGCAATTTACCTCTAATACACTAAGCATCAAAAGTAAAGGAATTAATGTCTTCTACTCAGTAATTAGATCATTAAAATTCAAATTCAAGCAGTTCTTTTCCGCGATAAGAGGTGTCAGCTCTTCAACACCTCTATACTTATTTACTGCTCTGCTATGAGGTGTCAGCTCTTCAACACCTCTATACTTATTTACTGCTCTGCTATATCGCTTTTATGAAATGCGTGATCTTAGATGCTAATGTCGCAAAATGTAGATATCTAACCTTTTAAACGGCGTTGGTTTCGTCACCAGATAGTGTCAGGGTCACTGATGAGGCTTTGTTAGTCCAAACTACGTAGGTTGGTTTAGACTCTTATTCTAGATCATTGTCTTTTATATCATTAGGACCCTTTTGATACTAGCCAGATTTTGAATCGACTGCCTAATTTAAATCAAGAAATTTCATTATGCTTTTCTCTGGTTTCGTCACCATATAGTGCCAGGGTCACTGATGAGGGTTTGTTTGCCGAAACTACGTAGTCTGGCCAATGTTTCTTCTTCTGAATGAAATCCCTGCTCTCAAAGGATATTTTCAAGATTTTATTTTTTCATCAGTGCAGCAGGTGTTGTGTCGTGTGGCGGCCGTAAAATATCTCCCGGTACATCATCCGTAGTGCAAATTTTATTTCATTTTTGTCCTTTGAGATCACAGAATATATTCTGAGAAATCTGAAATTTTAGATTGATTCAGACTCTTATTCTAGATCATCGTCCTTTATATCATGTGGACCCTTTCTGATACTAGCCAGTCTTTGAATCGATTACCTGAGTAAAGTCAAGAGATTTCAGTATACTTTCTCTGGTTTCGGCACCAGATAGTGCCAGGGTCACTGATGAGGCTTTGTTACCGAAACTACGTAGTCTGGCCCATGTTCCTTCTGAATGTAATCCCTGCTCTCGCAGGAACTTGTAAGATTTTATTTTTATATGTTTATATGTCAACTACTTCATTCTTCACATTTTTGAAAGCATCGTCTGTAACCGATTTGTTTCTCTTATCTACACCCGATTTTCGTAGTCTCGTATCCGTACCCGATTCATGGAGTTCCAGACTTTCAGACGTAACCATTTTGACGTCAAAACGATTTCGAGTTGACGCTATGATCTTAACGCTAACCAGACTGTAATGGTAGACGTGAACGATCAGACACATAGGGAATATTAGAGATTGGAGATTGGAGATCCCTGTAACTATGACATAGACTTAAAAGTTTGTCAACGAGAAAATGGCGCCGCTGTCCTTAATCCTCATAAGCTATGAAGCTTTAATATGTATTCATGAATGTGTTTAAACTCTAATGAAGCACAAAGCCGAAAGCGCTTAATTGTCATAAACAAATTCGCACTGTTTAAGCATTGAGTCTCTCTGTTATATGTTTATATGGGAACGACTTTCTTGATTTTCTGTTGCCCTTCCACGACTAAAAAGCTCTTTTAAACTGCAGTCTGTTCTAACAGGAAAGCATTTCCCTGCAAGTGTACATATTCACTTAAATGAGCTGCAACACGAGAAAGCGAACAAAGTAGATCTGCGCACAGCGCAGGCTCAGATCCGCCCAGTCTAATGAGAGTCTTCGCAGTGCGCTTATAGGGTAGCTAATGATATAAGCTACCTTCAAGCGGAAAGCAAAGACTCTGATCAGACTGGTTGGATGCCCAGGCTAATCTGAGTCTGCGCTGTGCTTTGTTGGTTTTCTCGTGTCGCAGCTCAAATGCAGTTTGGCAGTGTATGACAAACAAAACATGCTCAAATTATAAAAAAAATTATGTCTTTCTTATTTTGAAACGTGTAATATATCTTTTTTATAAAGTTTTTGTCTAAATATTTAAATGGGAAGTAAAACTTGTCAAAGAAGCATTTACAACATTCTTTCTCGAACCTTTCATTCTAGCAGCCGTTCCTGCACCTCGTTTGTTCGTGCCAATCCTGAACAGTGACGACAGTAACAGCGAAGAAGCAGAAAAACATGTTCGAGAATGCAAAATTGATATTCGACCGGAAGATTCCCCTCAAAGATTTAATACTATGTTACAACAAGTGTTGTAATCCAATTGGGCAAATGTTCCGTCCTGTATTTTGCATTTGAGCCGCGACACGAGAAAACCAACAAAGTGGTTATGCGCCCAGCGCAGACTCAGATCAGCCTGGGAATCCGCCCAGTCTAATCAGAGGAATGCTGTCCGCATGAAGGTAGCTTAGACCCTTAGCTACCCTTTAAGCGCTCAGCGAAGACTCTGATCAGACTGGGCAGTGCACATGTTAATCTGAGTCTTCAAGGGGCGCACAATCACATTGTTGGTTTTCTCGTGTCGCGGCTCATTTCTCTTTTTTTATCTTTCGCTATCTTGGGTGGGTTATGTTTTGTGATTGAGGCTTTTCCTGTAAGGCTTCATTTACATTTATGCTTTTCGTATCCTGGCGTCATGTGTTACCGACAGCCTAACAGGAACGTGCTCGGCATTCTAAAGATACTAAAATTGCTTCCTTTTTTCATCGTATATGAAATAATTCGTCTATTTTCACGCTTTTCTACGCAAAATTACATCGGAGTTCTCCAGCATTGTGTAGATATGGGCCCCGGACTGAAGTGTGTAGAAATTAGCCAATCAAAATGTCCGTTATGTATTACCGATACTTCATTGGCTGAGGCAGGTATCATGCGCTGAGAAACTGCTTCCCCCAAAAAAGTATGGTGGCCCATATATGTGTTCTAAAACTATCTTAAAACAATGAGTTCATGGTATATATTATGAACAATGTTGAAACAAACATTAAAATCAGAAATAGAAATTTATTGAGGACTGAAAGACATAAGACCTCTCAATAACAGAAGAAATACATACCTGGGTTTATAAACTTAGATGATATCTAAAACAAATAAGATCTCATGAAATATCTTCCTGGAGGGTTCCAGGCTTGAACAAACCTTTACAAACATTAACTATGAATTAGCAAGTAATCTACCTATATCAAGAAAATGTCATACAGCACTCTTGTTAATGATTTTTGTTTTCAGTCAGATCAGAGCCTAGTGTGATGATAACGTGGCACTGCATCAGCAACAGCAACATTTAAAAGGAGTCTCCTTTCTTACAACACGAACATTAGTACAATAGGCAAGATGGACCCAGTGTCCACATACATCACACTCTGCCCAGTTTGTCAATGAAACTTTATAGGCATTTATAGACCGAACATAGAACCTCTTGCAGACACAGCATTTTTCTTTGTCTGCTATTTGTGACTCTGACTCATTATCAGTAGAATCAGATGAATCGTCAGAATAAAGAAGATTTATGTGGGATGGACCAGGTTGGGGACTACTGCCGACTAGATTTTTACTAGGGACTGACTTCTTGGATAGTACAGGCTTTCCTTTTGATTTGGTGGACGTTTTGGGAGATTTTGACTTTTTATTTTTCGACATTTTAATGCTTTTTTTAGTGGACTTGGGGGCTGGATTTTTTGATGGCCTTGAGTCTTCAATATATTCTTTCATGCGAGTGACAGTTTGATCTTCAGTGACCGCTACCCACCTACTACACTACTGATATTTCTTCTTTTCTTTTTCGTTACTTCAACCTTTTCACTAATCTTCCCACCCACTTTCATGAAAAACTTATCACAAAGTGCTTCATTACAGGAAGATGTGCCATTTTCATGCTTACTTTCAGCATCAGACTTGTCAGGCATCTCTTCATTCTGCTGATCATTTTGCTTGGATTAATAGTACAATTTTGAGGGTGCTATTTTATCACCTAGACCGTCAATAACTTCAGACGCTTGCATGAAGGGATATATACCAGCTTTGGAAAATGAGCCCTGAAGATTTGAAGAGGAAAGTGCAGCAGAATATGCTTTACATGCCAAGTTGCAGACATCATACCTTGTAACACTTCTATGGTTGCTGCGAGAAAATTTCAAACATTCTTGGTTGTAAATTAATTGTAAAGGCCCAAAACAACCTATGTCCATAGGCTGCAAAATGTGGGAGCAGTGAGGTGGCAGTACAAATAAAACAATATTATTGTCACGAGCCCATTCAATTAAGTCTAGAGAGATATGGCTACGATGACCATCATAAAGAACAAGAATAGTGTCCCCATCACGCCCTTGAACATATTTTGAGAAATGGTCGTTCATGTACATTCTGAGAACATCCGAATTTGACCAGCCACTTTGAGTCACGGTACCATCAGCGCCAACTGTTTTGCCCTTCAGGAGATCAGGAACCATTCTTTGACCCGGGAATATGAAGTAAGGAGGAATAGCTGTGCCAAGTGCATTACCAGCACCAATAACAGTTACTGTCTTGCTCCTTTCTGACATAACCATTTGTGGCTGATAGTGTTTCCCAGCCACAACATTAGGGGGCCTGAATTCTATGTTGATCCCCTTTTCATCTATATTGTATATTAAATGTGGTTTGTCTTTAAGGTCGTACTTGGTGAGAATTTTTTCTAGTTCAGCAAAATAGTTACTGATTGTTTCTTCGGATGCACATCGAGCCCTTTGCTCTGACAGACTTGAGGGTTTTACAACACGAAGCTCGGGCCATCTGATCATAAAATTGTAGAACCACTGAATGGAGAAAGGTTTATCAGTCTTCTCTCGCTTCCCAAGTGACACAGCATAGTCAGATGCCATATTTAACACCTCTGCACGCGTATATCCATAACCTACAGCAGCCAACTCCTTGATATGGCTCACTAACTTTGATTCTTCAAACTGATATAAGACAGGTTCTGGACCAGGCTTTGTACAATCAACAGATACTCTATTGTCAACCCTATCTCTAAGAGTAGTCAGAGGTACAGAATATTCTCTGGCAGCTCTAAACACAGGTACACCCTTTTCCTTTACAGCCTGGTAAGCTCTAACCAAAGCAGATGGAGAATAGCATCTTCTCTTTGCTCTCTGAGCTCCAGCAGTTAGCTGCAAAAGAACAGAGAAAACGCATTCTATAAACTGCATACCTATGCATATATGGCACTTCCGTGCCACCGTACTTCAAATATTCAGCGCGGGAAGCTGTGTAGCTGCAATCTATCTTTAGCACGGATGGGTAAACAAACACAAGAGAAAGCGTCCTGGGAAACAGTGAATACACACGGCTAAATTTCAGCGAGTTTTAATGGACAAAAAAGTGTTATAACAGAAAATGGATTTGAAATATGGTGTTTTACACAACGGGTAAGTTTACCTTTATTCTGAGCATTTCAGTTAAAGAGAGTTTCCAGAGTTCTACAAAATTCTTTCGTCTGTCAAACAAGCGGTACACGTTGAAGTGTGACGTCGGCACATCAAAAACGCTCGCGACATACAGGAAGATATCGGAATCACATGGCTGGCGATAACACATGAAGCCACGATATATAGTTTTCCAATAGCCATAGTGTTAAAACAACTTATTTCCCAGGGCCCAGGAATACAATCATTTCTTAAAGTTAACGTCACCCTAACTTTGAGGAAGGTAATTTTGTGTTACGAAAATAGCATTCAATGGGTACATCTAACTAGTTTTGTGTTTAATCGATTTGGTACATCCCAAATGGGTTACTTGCTTAATTTATATATTTTTTATCAGTGCATGAGTATAGATCACGACCTTAAAACATCAAACTTTAAAGTTAAGTCGGCTTGAACTTTGCGGACTGATTGAAATTCTTGGCCAAGCAGTATGCAATAAAAATGTCCCAGGTATAGGTTGGGACTACCTTGCGATAGAAGCCGGGTTTTATAGCGACGCGGTAGTGTTCTCCATTAGATCAAAGGGTTCCCGGTTAGATCACCGGCAGGGTCGACTGAGAATTTTAAGAGTCCGTAATAAATTGAGGCAAACGTAAGTAACCTCAAATGTGCATAAGAACTCCTTTAGTCTCATTTCGGCTGATTCTTGTACTGCTGCAAATTCGAGGACGAATTCAATATGGAGGGGGGCGATGTCACAGGGTATAAATTATTTATATCATACTCTTGTACTGCCTTGCGGCACAAGCCGGCTTTTAATGCGACGTGGTAGCCTTTCACCCAGGACATCCGGGTTTGAATCCGGGCTCGATGGTAAAGTTCATGACAAAAGCATGGCTTAGGTTTGTCTGGGATGGCATGGTTTCTGCCACAAACACATTAAAATATCTCTGTTAGCACCGCGTTTGTTATATGGTATGTATAGAGAGCTTTTTCTTGCATTTATCTTTAGAATTATGATATTGTTAATATGTGTTTTAAACTGTTCAAACGTGCATCTTCCTTTATCTTAACATGTAAGCTTGGAACATGTATTTTAAAGTTGCTACTATATTTTATACGGTCTTACTAAATATCTAAGTTTAGTTTATGCTATTTTAATTGTCCTTTTGAATCTGTTTTTAATTTGGACAGAACATGACTAGAATCTTTCATGTGTATAAATATTTACTAATACAGTTAACTCCCGATATCTCGAACACTGATATCTCAAAAGATCTTTTTATATAAAATATATTTCCTATTTTTATTTAGGTTCCAGCATCTTCATTTCTAACTACTGATATCTCAAAGTAAATTTTCTGGTACAGAAAATTTTCTTTGAGCTGCCAGTAGTTCGTGAAGAAGTTCGACTTCTAGATATCGAGAGTTGACTGTATTTTTCAGCACTGAGCTTTTGTTTGTATCTTTTTTGTGAATTATGTGATAATGATTATTATTATTATGTACATAAGTATATAGGGTTATTTACATAGGGACACAAGGTAGAATAGCTAACAAGCTAACTGCTTTATCCTGTGTAAACAATGTGTACGAAACAAGGCATTGCAAGCCATACAATCCCCTCGCACTGGACATTTTATCTTACTAATTTCATCACTGGATAGATACTCATTTGCTAATATATATGTCCAAAGTGTTGGCTAATTTAAGCTCCTTATAAGAGCTGATAATCTCTTACATAACAAGAATTCCGCGGAATGCTATGTCGCACCTGCTATATGCCTTCACATGAAGAACTCAATGAAAGCATCAGTTTGACATATATTTGGTCAAAAACAATTTAATAGTTCATGAGATATTGTCCGTCTCATACTTTTCCTGCTTTTAGTTACGGCCAATGGCAGCCGTTTTGGATGGCCGATTTGCAAAAAAATGAAAAAGCTTTATTCGAGGATCATTCTGACACACAATTGGTCTAAATTCATTCAGAGGTTCTTGAGAATTGTCATTTTCATGTTTTCGCTATTTTAGTAACAGCCGCCGATGGCAATCTTAGACTCCCCAGTCAGATAAATTTGAAAGAACTTATCTTGGGGGTGCAGCACCTAGCAATAGGATTTTCAGCCGATTTATCTGAACGTGGTTGTTTGTAGTGCATGAAGATACGCAAAGCGTGCTGTCGAGTACCTACATAAAATGTTTTAAAGTAAACATACGGTGCATGTCGATGCATTTATGATTTTATATTTTCCGATCTGTTGATATGGTTACTCTGTGTGACCAGAATTTCGAATTTTCGAATGAACTTCATTCGAACCCTGTTAACCGATTTATTGGTTCTATTGTCGCAAGTAATATTTTTCAAGGTATACTTTTGAAGCAGAGTTTGTCTTGTTTTTGTTTTTAGCCTCCTGTAGCAAATTCGAGCTGCAGCAGATATTTTCTTTCTTGATGCAACCAGGACACCTCAGTTGGAATGGCTCGAGAAAGGACGACAAGTCGATGTAACTAAGCCAGCATAATTTCTGTGGTCAAATAAATACAAAGGTCGATGCCACCGTACCATCACAATCTCTATGGCCCGTAAAAGGTGACAGGAGTAGTGTTTGTCTTCGGACATAGAGATTGAGGCAACAGACCGATGCCGCCAAGCCATCGGAATCTTTATGGCCCGAAAAAGGCGACACGATTTTCGTCTTTGTCGGGCCATACAGACTGAGGCAATCTCTGTGGTCCGAGAAAGTCTATGGCTCGATAAAGGCGTCGGGGTTGTCGTCTTCCTCGAGCAGAAGAGATTAAAGTGGCTCGGCGGGAAAGAGGGGAAGCCTGCACTCACAAGTTAATACGTAGGTTTTCTTACTTGATGTCTGCGACTGCTCTTTTTCGGGGATTTAGTAGTAAATAATGCATGAAGAGGGCTGTCCGTTAGCTGCCAAGACCTATCCGTTTCCTGTTTGTTTCAAACTTTTGAAGTTTAGCGCCGCTACAGAGGGTAAAAAAATAAAATTGAGCCACATCATGTGGTTTCCAATAACGTGGCAAGCAAAGGCTTTGATCAAACTGCACATAAGTACAGTCTGATCAGAGCCTTTGCTTGTCACAGCACCCATCTATTGAAGTGATTCAAGCCGAAAAACCAATGCTGAGGTCACTGAGTATCCTGTTTAAATTAGAAGGATTCTTAATTTCACATGACAAACTTGCCATATTGTTGGAAGTCACTTGACGCGGCTCAAATGCAGATCTGTGGCAAGAAATTTGGTTAAGGTACATATATTTTGGAGAAGAATTTTAAGACGGCGACAATCTAATCTCTTTCCAGAACATACATATCGATTGGTTTTGAGATTGTTAGAGAAATCCTTTTGAAATGTTTTAACTGCTGACTGAATTTGCATATGTATTTTATAATATATTTTGGTCAAATTTATTAGGTTTGTCATGATAGCCTCGATTATTTGTTAAACTTTTGTATTAATATTGTCCTGTCTGTAAGACTGATTGTGAATAACAGGTTAATAAAAGAATTATCACTTTGTTATCTTACTATATTTGTGTTATCGTGCTTTTATTATGCCCCCCCCCCACCAGAGGTGAGGGGGACATATTGGTTTCAGTGTGATGTGTCGGCGTGACAATTTGTATCCTAAATATTTCTTCAACCGGTGGGTGGAATTTTACCGAAATTGCGTGGATACATCAGTGAACTAATTAAGTTTTGGTGAGTTTGACACAATTTTAAGGGTCATAGGAGATCTTAGACTGTTAAATTTCATGCGTCGGCGTCGGCGTGACAGTTTTTTGTATGCGCGATATCCCTTTAACCATTCGGTGGAATTTCATCAAACTTACATATATCATTGGGACAAGTTTAAGAGGTGGTAAAATTTGGTTACCTTGATCATTGTGACATTTTTAAGAACTGTTTAGATTTTTGTGACCTTAACCTCATTTTCAAGGTCACGGGAGGACTTAGATGACAATTTTTGTACCCACGATATCTGTTAAGCCAATGGATGGAATTTAATCAGACTTGTATGGATACATCATTCAGACAAGTTTAAGAGGTGATTAGATTTCGGGGCCTTGACAACATTTTCAAGGTCACTGGAGGACTTAGAAGATAATTTTTTGTACTCACAATATCTCATGAACCAGTAGATGGAATTTCACCCATATCGCGTAGATACATCATTTGGACTAGTTTAAGAGCTGATCAGATATTGGTGACCTTGACCTTATTTTAAAGGTCACAGGAGGACTAAGATATGTGAAAGTTTCACTGAAATTGATATATCTCATTGGCCTTGATGATCAGGAATTAATAAAATCTAACCCTACATCCCACTCTCAAAACCAACAGGGAAAGAAGCACACACACACATGGAAACATTGACACAAGTTAACAAAAGACACGCACGGCAAACCGCATGAGCAGCTCTTTCCCAAACAGGTAGTCACCAGCGGATGGCTTTTCTTCAAACTTGCAGATATATCCTGTTAACAGTTTTTTATTCATTCGATGGAATTGGAATGGGCTGGTGGGGGGACATCATTTGTTCTCTGAAAACCATATCTAGTTTAGTTTCATTTAGTTATTATTTATCATATTTACCCACATTAACGAACGAGGAAGTAAAATCCATATGTGGAGCATGTAACTTATGTGCTTCTTGTGTTTAAAATGCCCAATATGTGCCATCTATAAGAATAGGAGCTGTGATGGATGGGTGACTGGATGGATGGGTGGATGGATAGACAGATGGATGGCTGGATAGCAATTTTACGTCCTTTTCAACAGTATTTCAGTCATTTAAAGACGATGGAGGGTGAAAATAAAAGGCATTGTGCAGTGGAACCCTGTTTATGGTTGGAAAGATTCCCCGCTAAAATGGTTTTCAGCAGAAACTATTCTAATCAGCCATAAAAACTTTTCCACTAAATTCCATTCATTATTTGCAGTTTCGCGATGGAGTTAAGGCCTCCGAGTGCGCGAAGCTATGAAAACAGATTTTTTTTTCTGCATAACATGAATACATTTAATTTTTTCTATTTAATTTAAAATATTTTGCATACATAATCAGGCACTATTTCATAGAATAATTATTATAATTACTTACTGCAACTGATGTGAAATGTCGTGAAGTAGCCGTAAATCGCATCCCCTGCCCTCCCACACCCTGGTTCTTCACCTCTTCGTCATGGAGCGGATTATATATTTTCTGCTTCTTTGGGATCACTATGCTCATTGTTCATTTTTTTTATGGAAAACAGAGTTTGCTAAGTTGGTTTAAATCATCAAATAATGATAGCTAACGTTACATTGAATAAAATATTTGAATGTCGAATACACATTCACAATTTGGGAAAAAAATCGTTTGATCTACAGAGTAATATAACTTCCAGTTCTTCATACAGATCCCTTTTCATGGTTTAACACATCAGAGTAGTATTGAGATGGCGCACAACTGTCTGATGTTTCTATTCTTACTTTTCACCTTGCTATTTTTTTTTTCTCAACGCAGCCGAAAATAATTTCACGTTTGATCCACATTCCACAAGATTGCATTGGTCAATATAACGCGAATGTCAAAATTGAGCTAATAATATCAAAGGTCAATGAAAGTTTAACATTTGCTGTTTTTTTGTTTGTTTGTTTTTTCGTTGTACTGCACTGCGTTATACTAGCACTCTGTCAGATGTAATTCAAAATAGTTCTCTTGTTTGTAAATTTACAATGGAAATTTTATCGGAAACAGAGTCCGATATTCAAATCTTCTTTTTTCAGTCAGATCTACTTTCGATTTCTACTTCGGTTTAATACACACAAACAAGCATTGCATTATTTTGGTGATTGTTCTGGAATCATGTCAACCTCAAGATTGACTGCGGTCCATTTTGGAATTCAAAGTTGGACAGCCCATTCTTGAGATAGGTCTTTACCAATACCCATCGTCTGAATTACGGTTACGGTATCTAATCTGCGCCGATTATCTTTTTTTTTTTTTCTTGTTATTGCTATTTTTGGTAGAAGTCCTACTGTTTAATAAATATTCAAAAGGAGTGTATATTTTTTCTAAAAGCAAGGCCGACCTCGGCTCTTGAAAAGGGGTACAGCTATAAGACGACAAAGGCAAGTGTGTGATGGAGAGCACGGGACGTGGCGTAGCCCTCTCGTAAAGGGGTCCAGGGGCTTCCCCCCCCCCCCCCCCACCACCACCACCACTCGAAAAATGTTTGAATCCAGGTCGTATCTAGGAGCGATTTTAGTGCATTTTGAGACCAAGTTTGCCTGTGGAACTCAATGTTTTTTACGAGTTTTTACCTCTCGTGAGAAAACGTTTCAATTCAGGACGTCTCCAGAAGCGATTGTAATGCATTTTGAGACCAATTTGGCTTGTGAAATTCAATTTATTTTTTTGACTTTTTACCTCTCATGAGAAAACGCTAGGACGTCCCTATAAGCAATTTTAATGCATTTTGAGACCGATTTTGCATGTTAAACTCAATCTTTTTTATAATTTTTTACCTCTCATGAGAAAACGTTTGAATTAGGACGTCTCTAGAAGCGATTTTAATGCATTTGGAGACCAAGTTTGCCAGTGAAACTCAATCTATTTTATTATTTTCACCTTTCATGAGAAAACGTTTGAATTCAGGACGCCTCTAGAGGCGATTTTAATGCATTTGGAGATTATGTAAAGCACAACTATCTATTTCGACCCCTCGGTGAAATCTGAGATACTTAGAAGTTGGTTTCATTGTGACATTGATGCACCCATAATTCATATGTTAATAAATCAGGTGTTATGTTTCATAATCATGTTTTCATAACGAGCGTAACTGACGTTTTTACACTAGCGGCAGACGAATTCCTGACTGCGGCATGCTTATTATGTCTCCCCCCTTTAGGGTCGGGAGACATATTGTTTTTCCCCGGGCGTCTGTCCGTCTGTCACAAATCGTGTCCGTTCTATAACTTGAAAACCGCTCAAGCTATATTCGCGAAACTTCATATAAATATCAATCAACATGAGACGACGTGCAGAGTGCAAGAATGGTAACTCTGGCATTTATACTTTTTGAGTTATTTCCCTTGGAACTTAGTCCATCACAAAATTGTGTTTCAATCGTGTCCGTTCTAATACTTGAAAACCGCTATATTCGCGAAACTTCATATAAATATCAATCAACATGAGACGAGGTGCAGAGTGCAAGAATGGTAACTCTGGCATTTATACTTTTTGAGTTATTTCCCTTGGAACTTAGTCCATCACAGAATTGTGTTTCAATTGTGTCCGCTCTATAACTTGAAAACTGCTTAAGCTTTATTCACGAAACTTCATACAAATATCAATCAACATGAGGCGATGTGCAGAGTGCACAAATGGTAACTCTGGCATTTATACATTTTGAGTTATTCCCCTTGGAACTTTGTCCATCACAAAATTGCGTCTCAGTCGAGTCCGTCTATAACTTTAAAACCATTCAAGCTATATTCATGAAAGTTCATACAAATATCAATCAACATCAGACGACGTGCAGAATGCACTCTGGCGTTTATACTTTTTGAGTTATTTCCCTTTGAACTTTGTCCATCACAAAATTGCGTCTCAGTCGAGTCCGTCTATAACTTTAAAACCATTCAAGCTATATTAATGAAATTTCATACAAATATCAATCAACATCAGACGACAAGCAGAATGCAAGAACCATAACTTTAGCATTTATACTATTTGAGTTATTTTCCTTAGAACTTTGTCAGTCACAAAATCGTGTCTCAGTCGTGTCTGCTCTATAACTTGAAAACCATTCAAGCTATATTCACGAAACTTCATACAAATATCAATCAACATTAGAAAAATTGCATAGTCCAAGAACCATAACTCTTGCATTTATACTTCTTGAGTTATTTTCCTTGGACCTTTGTCAGTCATAAAATCGTGTCTCAATCGCTTTATTACTTGAAAACCGGACAAGCTATATTCACGAAACTTCATACAAATGTCAGTCAACACTAGACAACCTGCAGAGCACAGCATTTATACTATTTGAGTTATTTCCCTTGGAACTGTGTCATTCACAAAATCGTGTCTCAATCGTCTAAGCTCTATAACTTGAAAACCGTTTAAGCTATATTCATGAAACTTCATACAAATATCAGTCAACATATAAATAGACGAAGTGCAGAGCACTGTAACTCTTGCATTTATATTTTTTGACAAAAACTAAATATGAATATCAGTCAACATTACATGACATGCAGAGCATAACAACTATAACTCTTGCATTTATACTTTTTACTTATTATGAATCCCTGCTTCAGGGTAGGGAAACATATTGTTTTTCCCTTGGCGTCTTAATGACTGATCCTTTTGACATCAAAAAGGGGGGAGACATTCTGTTTTTTCGTAGAAAAACAATTCTAGTATTATCACTTATTAATCGACCTTTGATCGCCGCATTAAAGAGTAAAAAGGCAAAGAAGGAATAGCTGAAAAAATGTGGTACGGCCAATACCTTATTCGGCCGAATGAATATTAAAGTGATACGGCCAATACCCATATTCGGCCGAAAAAGGGGTCCGGCCATGGCATGTCCGGCCGGGCCGCCAACGACTACCTTGAAATGTCTCAAAGCAGCATATATCAGTACAACAAACTCAGTCTAACTTCGTTATTTCTACCAGTACTGGAAACTTGTAACACTCCTTCAGATAAAAAGGGGAAACAGGGATAATTTAGGGATAACTTCCATATTTATCCTTAAAAAAAATTGTTGTAATCCTCAATATTTACATTTTGGTGTATTTGCTGAAAAGCCATTACCATTGGAACCTTATGTAGTTTACTTTCCAATAATTTCATTGTGCCACGCTACGTCAATGACGCCAAAATAAACGATGGCTCTCTATAGTCTGATTGGACGTCAGCGACGTCATGACGTTATGCATGCTGTTCTGCTGTCAGCAGAAATAAAAGCTGCGTGTACATGTTTAACTGCATTCATTTTCGCGCTTATATAAATTTTTTCATGAAAAGTTTGATAGAAACGAATGTAAGTTTAAGCAATGAACTTAAGTTTTGTTAATCGAAAAGTAAACTTCATTGGGTCACTTGCAAAGTTTACATGAGCCCCGAAGATGTTCATTCACTTAGCACGTGACCATATGTAGTTTACACTTCGATAACCCTCAGAAAAATGAAATTCATTCCTTAATTATAACTATCTCGGCGAGACGGTTGTAGGGTCGAGACGGGTAACTTTTGACAACAGGTAAATTTTGGACATACTATTGCAAACAGTAAAAATCCAGATGAGATGGCTCATTAGGATTTTCCCTGTTTGCCCAGATATTTTTGTTTTAATGCCAAACAAATTACATATAAAGGAAACAATGTTACTGTCTGAATTTACCTGCTGTCCGAATTTACCCTACTTGATCCTAATAAGGTGCCACAATATTTTCGCTGAGAATTAAAAAATATATATTTGTTCTAGGAAATAACAAAAATCAGAATTCTTCTAAAATTCCCTCCTTATCTGGAGCTTTATTTTTTCCAATATAGTTCGGAAAAATACAATCTATTAGTGGTCTCCGATGCGGACAGGGAAATCCCAACCCAAGTGCACACGGGGTTTGTCGGAAACGAGGCTTGCCGATTTCCGACACACCCCTTGTGCCCGAGGGTTGGGAGTTTCCTGTCCGCATCGGAGACAAATGATTGATTTTTTTACCTACGGTAATAATTATTTCAAATTGAACGGGGAAATATTATTCCATGCAAACGTATACAAGCGTATGTAGTATTGTGACGTAACGTCAACATTATTTCAAACGTCAGTTGGCAACGTCTTCAAAATGGCGGCACCCTCGAAAGAGTTTGTGTAAAACATTGACTTTTGTGTTTTTTACGATTTTAAGACTTGGAAACAGATAATGATGGACTAATAAATTAAATTGAATTTATTTGAATACTAATGCATAAAGTATAGAATCCCCGAGCCGGGCATTGATACGCAGAATTCAACCTCGTGTGAGCTGTCCCAGCCCATGGGCAAGACAGAATTTTCCACTATCGCTAAAAATATAACAAATCCTGTCTCGTAGGTAACAAAAATGTCTCTGACATTAATGGCGACGAAGCAGACCAGCAACAAGGAGAATGCAAAGTTGATATACGGATGCAAGATTCCCTACGAAGAGGTACGTTACAAGTACTTTCAAACCAGGTTGGCGAAATAATAGTAACGAATGAGTAAACGTGGGATGGTTTTTGTGTTTAAGTTAGATAGGAGTAAAGATGCTAAAGAAGTCACTATGATCACTATGAAACATTTTCAGAGCACTCTCTCTTTATGCGCGGATCGGCATCAGATTGTATGAATTATATATTTTTTTATACTTTTTATAAACTGTGTGGACAGGCAATGCTTTTTCCCTGGCAAGAATTAATATGCATATTTAAAATTTAGTTCCAATTATGCTTTAGCTCTCTCTCTCTCTCTCTCTCTCTCTCTCTCTCTCTCTCTCTCTCTCAGACATTGGAAGCATATTATCAAAACGGGTAACATTTTAGAAGCATTCTACAAGTTTTGATCGAATCTTTCTCTCTCAGTTCTGTCTGTCTGTCTAATTCTCTCTATACCTACTATGTCAAGAACCTTATATCTGTGTTGCATGTAAATGGTAAACAAGTTTCCATTTATTGTAGATTAGATTCACTGGGGATGAAATCCAAAGATGAACAGATGGAAGATTTACGTTTTCTGGGTGTTTTACCAACATGACAATAACAGTTTTGTCATTTCGAGTCAATAAAGAATGTAAGATAATCAAGTGGCTAGATGAGCTCCAGATAAGAAAGGGCAACCGCGATTATTCAGACATATTTTATATTGAAATATTTGGCCGATATCGATGCGGGTAAACAGTTTGCCTCAAACGATATCATCAGCCCAGTTAGACAATGTTTCAGTGTTGATCATCAGGATCCCTACTTAAAAACCGATTTAAAGTAACCTTAATCACTTGTATCAGGTAAAATTTCAATTCAACAAGAAATGATACAGTGTGTAACAAATGCCCCCGAAGGTCCCTCAAACTGACCTTTGAGTCCTGGCTGTGACCGTGACCTTGAGCGTAGAGCCTGAGTCTTCCACATGACATATATTCTAATTTGTTAGACTTTTCTATGGTGTTTAAATGCACTTTGGAAGTTTAACAGGATTCATGGGGACTTAATGCAACCACTGACCAAACTGTGTTGTGTCCTTGATATTGCCTTCTGGAACCTAAATGTCACACCTAACATAACTTATCATAATATTTTTTTTTTCATAAAGTTACATTTTATCATACTTTACCTTTCAGTGAAATTTGACGAAAATGGCCTCAGCATTTTTGAGCCATTTCAAAGACATGATTTAACCTCTGAGCCCTGACTGTGACCCTGACCTTGGGCAACAAAACCATAATTTATGAATCATGTTTACCTTTTCATGAAAATAAATGAAGTTTGATTCAGTAGTTTTTAAGTATTTGAGGATAATGAGTTGACCTTTGACATATGGCTATTACCTTGACCTTGAATGTGGAAACATATGTCTAGTGAATGGCAAAGGGGGGGGGGGGGTGCCTATAAGGCCCTTTTCCTGCCCAAGAGCAAAATGTTTTATTTTCAGCTGATGATTAAATTTTGGTGACTTTGACCTTTGTTTCAAGGTCACAGTAAGACTTATAATGTCAATTGTAAGTCAAGTTTTGGCCATTGTATACATAGTAGCTCCTGAATTGATATGGAATTATCCCCAAATTGGCCTAAATTAAACATTATGAGGAGTTAGAGCACTAGTTATGATTAAATGGCAATGACATCACGACTAAATGGCCATGACATCATCTTCAAGGTCAAGGTCATGGCTAGTTTAAACAGAGTTTAATCATAGATTTCATCAATCAGTCGACAGAAATGTACCAAATCTGAGTGTTTTCATTTTGAAAATCAATATTTAATGTGCACAGAATGACCTTGACCTTGGTCTGAAGGTCAGTATTAGCCAAACATGATGAAACAGAATTAGGTTAAATTTAAAGGTTATAGAAAAGTCTATTGTAAAATAATGAACTTCTGAATGTACTGGTGACCTTCAGATCAAGGTCAAGGTCATTACATGCATAGTAAGCATTGATTTACAAATAGAAACATACATATTTGTTAAATTTCTGCTTACTACCTGTGTGAGATTATAAGTTAAACTCTGTCTAGTCTAACCTTGACCTTGACCTTGAAGATGATGTCGTTGCCATTAGATCATAACAAGTGCTCTAACTCCTCATAATTGTTGATTTAGGCCACTTTGGTCATGGTTTCATATCAGTTTAGGAGCTACTGTATAGACAATAGCCAAAACTTGACTTAAAATTTACATTATAAGTCTTACCGTGACCTTGCAACAAAGGTCAAGGTCACCAAAATTTAATCAACAGTTTGCACTCTTCCAACGGTGAACCCATGTTAGTTTGGTAAGAAGTCATCCATTGGTTCTAGAGATATGGTAGAATATATTGAATTCAAAGTACCAAAATTAATGAAAATTGACAGTGTCTCTAAAAGAAATTCTGCAGACATAAGATTTTACTTTAAAAGATAGAATTTGAGAAAAGATGTCACCAAAGACATTACTTCAACTTATAAAGGAAGGTATTTATGAATGCCATTAAATTTGAATGAAAAATATTGCTTATATTATGACACCCCTGGTTCATGCTGATTTACCCCACCCACTTTAATAACCCCATTCTTCCAAAAGTAGGGCTTACGGAGCTTAACCACTATTGATTCAGTATAGCGGACACTATCAGCTGAAAATAAAACATTTTACTCTTGGGCAGAAAAAGGGCCTTATAGACACCCCCCCCCCCACCCTTTTCAGTAGGCTTTATCTTTGTGTAATATTTGCTTTGGTACTTTTCTGAGTAATTGCCGAGTATGATTTGACCTCTGTTCCCAGATTGTGACCTTGACCTTGGCTTTGGGATTGTAATCATTGTGTATAACACACCTTCTTATTACGGTTTACCTTTCTGTGAAGTTTGCTGAGAGTCTTTTCAGCAGTTTTCAAGTTATCATAGAGGCAAAATTTGAACTTTGACCCCTGTTTGTGACCTTGACCTTGAACGTGGTAACCTTAATCTTATGTGTGACACATCTCATTATGCTTCATCTTTCTGCGCAGTTTTATTCAATTTGCTTCAGTAGTTTATGTTATCGCTGAGACACGCTTTTGAGACGCAATCTGACCTCTGACCCAATTGTGGCATTGACCTTGGGCGTAGAGATCTAAGTTGTGTATGGCACACCTTCACATGCTTTATCTATTTGTGAAGTTTCATCAAATTTGCTTCAGCAGTTTTAAAGTTACAGCTGAGACACGATTTGTAACGGACGGACGGATGGAAAGACGGACGGACTGACGGACGGACTGACGGACGATCCGATTTTAATATACACCTAATGTTCCTTCGGGGGCATAAAAACTAAGACTAACGTGTCATAGCGATATGAATCTTAAAGGAAATTAGCATTTATTCCCTGGGATTATTTTTGTAGGTTCTTGTTGCATCGGTCATCTCCATCCTAATACCCTTGTCTGTTTTGTTTCTGGAAACACTGGGGTTGTGGTGTATGGAAAGCAAAGTGCCCAATAAGTCTACAAACATAGGTTTGAAAAATGCAAAGCTATGTTTTAACTTCTAACCCAAGTTTGGAATTCTCAAACATAGGTTTTTAAAGTTCCAACATTGGTTTTAAAGTTCATCATAGTTTTTTAAAGACCTATGATATAACCGTCTAACATATATTCGAAGCAAATGATGCTTGCTAGGTGCACAATAAGTCTACAAACATAGGTTTGCAAATTACAAACACGGGTTTTCCATAGTGCAGATTTTACTTTATTTTCGTCCTTTGAGATCGGAGGATATATTCTGAGATACCTGAAATTTTAGACTGGTTTATACTCATATTCTAAACCATTGTATTATATATTATTTGGACCCTTTTTAATACTAATCAGTCTTTCAATCGACTGTCCAGTTGAGATTAAGAAATTACAGCAAGCTTTTCTCTGGTTTAACTACCAGATATTGTCAGGGTCACTTAAGAGGCTTTATTAGCCGAAACTACGTAGTCTGGCCCAAGTTCCTTCTTGTGAACGTATTCTCTGCTCTTAAAGGAACTCTTTTGGATTTTAATTTAACTCAAACTTATGTTTGAAAATCACTATCATAGGTTTATGGTTTTCTATCATGGGTTTTAAAATCTCTATAATAGGTTTCTGAAAAACTGTGATTGTAAATTTAAAACTTATGTTTGAAATCACACCCCATGACTGAGACTTACTGCGCACCTGGCATTCATAATTTTGTCCAAACTTAATTTTGAACGCTATCTTACGAGTTTTAAAATTTCAGATTCTGAAACCTATGATAGAGATTTTAAAACCCATTATAAAAATCATAAACCTATGATAGTGATTTTCAAACATAGGTTTAAGTAAAAACCCGTGTTTGCAATTTATAAACCTATGTTTGAAAATTTAAAGAGTAACTACACTTCAGCAACTGACTGAATCAGATCCCAGACCCTGGCCCAACCTCCGTTATCAGTTAGCGAAAACGCTTCATTTCCATACCTTCCTTCTGGCACCAGAAACTGGTTATTCTACATTCACCATGGGTTGTGCACGTTACCATCAGTTGATTTGATAATGAAATTGATTTGTTTTAGACTCCACTGGCATTTGCAAACACATTTCATAACTGGGAACAGACTTTCATAATTATATCTTATCATTTTTCGCATTGCCTATTACATCCAATACAAAAATAAGCTTGAGTATAGTCCGTTTGCTCCCAAATGCAAACGGCATCCCCAATATTTTCTTAAAATTGGTTAGAGGCAGAAGATTTTTGAATTGCTTATTCTTAAATTTCATCCTATACATAACAAAATCAGAATTTTGTGAAAATGTGAGGCTTTGCATAAAAAAGTTTCTTTACAAAAATGGACCTAAAATATGTCATTTTCACCTCTTAATTACAAGGGCGTAAAAGTTGGCTGTTGGAATTCCCGTTTAGTCTTACGTATTAGAGCATGTGACCAATGTATGCTATCCCTAGAACAAAATTTGCATAATTGATCGAAGTTTTATTCTGAATCCAATTTTTCTACATTTTGTTTCACCAATATATTGGCAAATTTTGACACATAAACCCTTTACTCGCAAAACTATATAAAATTTAAGTGTTTATTTACAAAATAGTATCACCTGACCAGTGACACCATGCGTAACGCGAGCGGACAGGTGAATACATTTTACTATTTCATTCATATACGCCCACACCTGTAGTATCCAACGAGTTTACGCTATTGCCTATCAACAATATTTTGGCTGTTCTAACAAGCATACGACGCCCGTCAGTGAAACTGCTCAGTTTCTGCATTACTGTTAATGGAAAATATTTTACAAAAGCATCCAAAATGTTGGATTTTTCGTATTCTGTTATGCATAGTTATGGGAATCATTAGGACATTAGAACATTTGATAAAACTTTCGTCGTTTTCGAGAAAATAAGCAAAACCCCATTTGCACTTGGGAGCAAACGGACTATAAATGGGAGTACAATGATTTAATGCTACAGCTATAAATCATGCCCATATATGCAGCACAAACAAGAAACGTTTCTATAGATATATAAATCCTTTTCATAACCAATCAGTTATTCGCCACAAACAAACAAGTAAACTTCATATCTACTCAGATGAAAATGCCCAACAATTATAAAGGTGCCTTGAGTAAATTTGTACAATTTGTATCCAGATTACCTAACAGTAGACATAACTAAATGTTGACCATTCTAAGGCTTACATAAATAAACGTATTCCCTAGTAAAATGTTTCCTAAAAGTTGGACTTTTTACGAAAGAAACTTTGAGTTTCAAAAGATAATTTTGAAAAAAAAAAAAAAATATATATATATATATATATATAAATAAGTTGCGTATAAGATAGACATTAAAGATGCACTGTACTTCATAGTGATAGCTGCGATAGTTTTAGATATTTAGCAAATTGACCAGTTTTATAGATAGGAACTAGCCTATACATCCATACGCTGACGTATTTTCACACCTAAATGAAAAGGAAAATAGTTGAAAATGCATAACTAAAGGTAAAAGAAACTTAAACATGTTAAGAATTGCAGAAATAAAGAAAAATTGACACACACTAGTTGATCAAACAGTTCAACAATGATGTAGTTCAGACAGTGTTTTTAAAAAAAACATATGATATGAGTGTCAATATGGCCCAAATCATACCATGACCTAAGCCAGCACAATAAGTTTAGTTTATTCACATATCCATTAAAAGAAACATCGATTGTGTGGAACATTACTATATCACGTGATCGGTTATGGTGGTCAGACGTAATTTTTTTGTGGTGAAAACAGATTTTGACAATTTCGGTCAAATGTATTAATTTGGAAAGTCGGAATCTAAAAGCAAAGTCATAGTCTATGGATAATTAGTCCTTCGTTAGATAGCATTATTCGAAATTGGACATTATATATCGGAAAAAATGATTTTATCGATATTTTGTATGAACAATAGAGAATAATAAACTTGGGTGGCGGTCATTGAGATAAGGTATGAGTTTTGTTCAACACGATTCAGACCATACGTCAGAGATATCAGATATGTTAAGTCAGTCCAGAGAGGTTCTTCATAGGCCTCAGAATATCCCAATTAATGGTGGGAATCTTGACTTTGCTAGTGCATGTAACAGATCAGACCAAAATCAGACAGAAAATCAGACTCGAAATCTAGGTGTAGATAAACAGATATGTGGAGCTGATGCTTTGAATACAGCTCAGTCACAGTTCAGTGATTCAAGCATACCACCGTGGGCTGCAGGAATGTGCCACCAACTCCAAATTATTCAGACACAATTAGAAACACAGAATGATAGGTGGAGCAGGGTAGAACAACAATTAGAAAATCAGAATACAAGAATGACAAATATTGAAACAAAAAAAATCAGTATTTTACAACAAAAACTATCTGACACGGATCGCAAAGTCGCATATATGAAAACAGATTTAAACTCAATGAAAGACAAAATTTTACAGACTATGATCGAAGTGTGCAACATTACAGTGATATCTATGACGATCTGGTTCAAGGTAATACAGACACTGACTGCAGAATCAAAGAACTGTCTGAAAAGGTTGATTATTTGATCAAACAGCAAACTGATATAAATATAAAGCAGACAAATAGCCAAGAAAAAAATTATTGATATGCAGTGGCGCTCTATGCGAGAGAATTTAATCTTTTCGGGTATCCCAGAGTCAAGAAACCCAGGCCCCGAAGTAGAAAATTGCGAGTTTATGATAAAAGATTTTATACGAATGGAGCTAAACATAGAGAAGGAAATCTCGTTTGATAGGGTAAATAGGCTCGGTCGCTATTCGACATTTCAAAAGTATCTGCGGCCAATTATTGCGAAATAAAGAGTTGGTACGAACAGTAGCCCCGCAGTGTTTAATAGGAACGAGATACAGAGTGAAAGAACACTTCCCTTCTGAAATAGAGGATAAAAGGAAGCAGTTATATGGGGAAGCAAAGCGTGCACGACAAAATTCTAACAATAAAGTGAGGCTTGTTAGAGACAAGCTCTTTATCAACGGAACAGAATTTATACCGGGACACTCGGATACACGCCAAACGAATAAACAGTATACGAATAATAGGCAAAATACTAATAGACAAAACAATCAGAATAATCAGTCAAATTTCAATCAAAATATTCGTATACCCAGAAGTCCGGATAGAACTACCCGCGTTAAAAATCAGCAGGGGTGACCAGCGCAACCACCGAATCGGGTGCAATTCTCTACCCAACAACAACCGACACAGACATTTACTAAAACACGGAGCACAACCAGAATAAGATATCGTGATCAGTGTGCGACTGAAACCCCATCAATGAACACTGAAACTGACTTCTTCCGTGATTCACATATCCCAACAAGCAATAAATTTCAGTGGCTCAGCGATGAGCAGGACATATGGTCGAACGATTGCCAGCCGCACGGTACAGCAGGCTTAGCTGGTAAAACAAAACCGTCATCGCCTTTAGACTCTGATATTAATTCGAAAAGGCAGAGGGAATACACATCAGATGAAAGCAGAAATTCCGATATCATGGAGTGTGAACAAAGTCCACGTGAACATGCCGCTACGGCTAACGGGATTACCGCTACAGAAAACTGTTCAACACGCCTGTGAGGATTAACGGGGGACGGCTTTTGTAATACACATAAAGACAGTGAGCAGGGTGATAATCTGTCTGAAAACTGAAAGATATACCATAAAACACGTAAAATGTGCAATAAATACAAAAGTGAGTACTATAAAATTATTCTTAAAACAGTTAGTAAGAACTATAAACGTACATTGAATGTGCATAGAAACAAATTCAAAACAGAGCGTATCCAAAAACTTAGACGACTTAAAACATCCAACCCCAGAGAATATTGGAAAATTATTAACTCAGATAAGAAAAGTGAGGAAACTCATGCAAAACTTGAAGGTCTTTTTAACTTTTATAATGAGTCGAATGAACATACTTATGACGGCAATGATACCGATTTTATTGAAACATTAACCACTCACGACTTACAAAACTTAGCAAATGACGAAATAAATACAACTATTACGGCCGAAGAAATAGTCAAAGCAGCCAAGTCGTTGAAAAACAATAAATTACCTGACTAAACTTATTGAAAACAGTGAGGTGAATAAATCATCGTCAAATGTGTATGATTTACTATTGCATATGATTAATTCAAACACGGTAATGTCGCCGTGGATTAAACATGTGAAAAACCTATTATGCTCTCTAGGGTTTCCTGTTATTTGGTATAGCCAGAGTTTTGTAAATTCGAAATGGCTAGTCAAAGCTGTACAACAAAAACTTAAAGATGTTTTTATTCAAAATTGGTCCTCAAAACTTTTTGTAGAATCTGAAAGTAACATCTACAGAATTTTTAAGCAAAACTTCGAATCAAGTACTTATACTTCAATTTTACCAACACAGATGTGTAAAACTTTTATGGCATTTCAAACACGAAACCACAGGTTACCCGTGGAGACCGGTAGATGGACTGGAGTACCTTATCGTGAAAGGCTATGTATGTACTGCGGTCATGACGTCGGTACAATACAATACAATACAATACAATACAAAAATTTATTCAGTAATGTAGGCCTCCGGCCCATAATACATTACAGACATATATACAAATACAAATCAGAGAGTGACATAGTTATATAATACATTTAATATGATACTGACTACATGTTGTAACTACTTCCTAAAATTTCAGCTCGCTTTTCGAAAGCCTTGACTAAAAAGTTTGAAATGTTGAAAATACTAGCTTTATCAGTGGATGACATAATTGTATGAAATAGATTCAAAGATCGGTGTGATAGCCAATTATGTTTAAAGTATATTGAACGTAAGTTTTCGTAGGTTTCACATTGGAAGAAAAAATGGTATTCATCTTCGACAATGTTTGTCTGCTTCATCTGACAAAGCGGACAAAATCTCATATTTCTATCTATGCCTAAATGTCGACCTTTTTCTATTAACAGTGTATGGCTTGAACACCTAAATTTTGAAAAACATTTTCGAAGGTTATACGGCATATCAATTGTTAAATAATATTCAACATCAAGAGCAGATTTGAATTGTTTATAATGAGTTGATTTTGGTGAATTATTCATGTCGGAGTGCCATTTTTGTCGAAAACAATCATTCAATCTTACTGAAAATAACTTAATAAAAAACGAAGGATTTCCGACTTCTTGTGATAGCCATGCATATCCAAAACCGTATGTAAATAAAATAGTGCGAACACGAGTGACCCAATTCATTCTTCCAACTTCGTCTAGACGTTTAAGTAGTTCATAACTTTGTTTTGGATATCTATGGCGATCCATATATAGAAGTTTCAACCAATACTTAATGCACTTTGTCATATATGTAACGCAAAGTGGTATTCTCCCACATTCACCTAAGGCAAACACGGTACTTGTCTGGCTCGATAAATTACAGTATTTTCTACAAAACCTTGCATGCACCTGTTCTATTCTGTTCTTAAATTCGAAGCCCCATATTTCTGCACCATAGCATAGAATAGGTTTGACCATGCTGTCAAAAAGTTTAAACATATCTTTAGGATGGAAATGACCAAATTTAGACTGATATCTAAATATACATGATGACGCTTTCAGAGCTTGTTTAGATAGCATTTCTATAGTTTTTGACCATACAAGTTTAGGAGTCATAAGCATACCCAAATATTTATAGAACGAAACAACTTTAATTTTCTCCCCCTTATAAAACCATACTTCAGTCATTTTTAAGGTACCACCGTTTCTAAAGACAACTATTTTTGTCTTATCCAAATTAATTTTCATACCAACAGCATTGCAAAATTCTTCAGTACAGTTTATCAACCTTTGAAGACCCACAACTGAATCAGCAAAAAGAGCTACGTCATCAGCAAAAAGTAAAGCTAACAGTTTTTCTATTTCATCTGAAATAAAAATCCCCCCATCACATTTGTTTCTCAGGTAATTTATCAGATCATTAATAAAAAGAACGAATAATATTGGACTCGTCACACAACCTTGTCTTGTTCCAACAGTACAATTAAAATATTCAGTCAGACCTGTTTCACATTTAACGCAAGATTTTAGTTTACTATACATAGATTTCAAAACTGTTAATATTTTCCCGTTAATATTTTTCCTTGTTAAAGCATTCCATAACTTATCATGCTGGATACTATCGAAAGCCTTTTGGAAATCGATGAAAATGCAGTAAAATCTGCCACGTGATTTAGAAATATATTTTTGTATAAGGGCTTGTAGTACAAAAATATTATCAATGGTAGAATGATTTTTCCGAAAACCTGATTGCGATTCGTCGACTACGTTATGATTTTCACTCCATTTCGTTAATCTCATACATAGGATATTAGAGAATATTTTTCCTAACGAATCTATGAGCGAAATGCCTCTAAAATTATTTGGGTCAAATTTCGAGCCTTTTTTATATATTGGGCTAATTATACTTAAACACCATGTGTCTGGAAAGTTACCTGTATCAAGAATCTCGTTAAAAAGTGCACTTAGAAATGGAAGAATATCGTCGCTAACATATTTGTACATTTCTAAACAAATGCCGTCCTCCCCTGGTGACCGGTTTAAGTTTGAATTATTTATACTAGATAATATTTCAGCATCAGATATAGGTATATTGAGTTCATCGGCGTTCTTATCCGTTACAATGTTTCGTAGTAAATTTTCGTTATTATCATTAGTATCATGTGTGATGTTCAATAAATCTTTGAAATAATTGTACCACTCGTAGCTCTTTATACCACTGCCTGCTATCGAAACGGGACTTGTGCCGCTTTCTTTTATCATTTTCCAAAATAGTCTAGGGTTTGTTCTAGATTCGACTAGTCTATTTCTGTTTTTAGCGGCAGTATCAGACTTTTTCTTTCTTTGCATACTCTTGTAGGCATTTCGTTTCATTAAATAATTTTCTAAATCCGTAGCATCATTAGTTATTCTATATTTTCGTAGTGCAATATATTTATTTCGTTTACTTTCTTCACACTCTTTATCCCACCAAGGTGGTTGACTTTCTGAATTAGATTTATAACTCTTACTTTTCATACCTAATGCAGATTTTTGAAAAACTTCCACAAACTTTGATAATAATGAAACAACATTTTCTGACGGATTCATCTCGGCCTGCTCATTGAAATCTTTAAAGTTTTCCTTAAACCTATCAATATACTCATCTTTTAATTCGGGTTTCCATTTATACTTAACCCACTGCCTCAAAGTCTCGTTTTGTTGATTCATGTTTTCGTTTAATACTGAGAACGAAAGAGTACAATACAGTGGAAAATGAACCGAGTAATCAAAAGTATCAACACCGAAACTTGTTATATTGTTAAACAGGTTAGAAGACGCTATCATATAATCGACTATGCTAGAACCGTTATTGGCGGTACAGGTTATGTTACCATCTACATCATCGAACAAACGACCGTTCAGAACGTGAATGTCAAAGGTACAACATGTATCGATAAGGGAAAGACCAAAATTATTGTATATATCTTTATCCTTTGTGTTTCGCGGTAAGTTAAAATAATCAGAGGGGTATTCTATATCATCCCCAAAAACGTATTGTATATTATCATCAGGTATGTAATCTAGGAAATCTTTTATTCTTGAATTGAAGTCACCCGCTAAAAATAATTCAGCATTCGGATATGCAACAACAATATCATTCAGTTTATCAGACAGTTTTTCAATTCCATCGCCCTCCGTATCAGTATAAATAGGCGACCCTTCCGGTGCGACATATGCAAATAATAAAATAATATCCCTGGGTCTATCAAAATCACGGCCGTCCACCAGCAAAACAACACATTCATTAAATTTATCATAAATGCGTTTGATTAATCCCCTTTTAATCAAATCATTTTTAACAAACACAGAAACACCTCCTGAACCCCGCTTTGCATTCAATTTCTTCGGTCTTAAAAAATCAAAGTTTGTATATCCTTCAATGAAATTATCAAAATCATTTGCCAACACACCCCATGTTTCAATCAAACCAATGATATCAAATTTCTTACAGTACGATTGGAAACTGATGTCATTTTTGTACTTTTGTAAGCCCTCTATGTTCCAAGAACAAATTTTCAAATCAAGGATACTAGAAATGGGTTCAGGAGTGTTTTCAACCTGATTTATAGTTGGATTAACGTTAATTACTGTCATTTCACTATCACTTCCCTCAATGTTTCTACCCAGACCAGCACTGTTATTACTAGAGCTTCGGCCACAGTCCTATTTATCAGTAGGCACGGGGCGTTTTTTACAAGGATCATACATGTATCCATCTCCATTTACTACCAGTTTATCGTATTTCAAGTATGCTCGATGTCCGTCTTTGATCGCCTTTTGTAAGAACGGAATAAGAGATGACCTGTCTTTAGCTACTCTTTCTGGAAAATCTTCACTCACTCTTACTCTTTTCGTTTGTTCAGTTTCGGTATCTTCCTGATTTTCATTCTGGTTTGTTTGGTCGTTTTCGCTATTCTCAGGCCGAACCACCTGTTTGCGTTTTTCACGATAAGCACTCAGTATTTTATCTTTATCCTTATAGAAAGAAAATTTTGCGATAACTGGTCGTGGTTTAAACCTTCCAGGAAGTCGATGAGCTCGTTCAAACTTTATATCAGATTCATCTAGTTCTAGTTCTGTGCTTATATATTCTCGGATCTTTTGCTCGGATTGGTCCCATGTTTCGTTAGGAGATTCATCAATGTTGAAAAATTTCAAATTCTCACGTCGGGATTGTGCTTCAAGTTTTTCGCTTTTTAATTGATTCTTTTTTGTTTCAACTTTGAGCTCGTCAACAGAAGCTGATAGTTCTGAAACTTCCTTTGTCAGTCGTTTATTCTCATCTTTCAAATATGCGTTATCCTTTTTCAATTCATTTACGGACTTTTGGAGAGTGTCAAATTTTCTATTAAGACCTTTCACCATTTGATGAGTTTCAAGCATAATTTGGTTTGTATCGATCTGATCACTAATTATATCCGTATCGCTGTCAACGCCCGAGGCAGCAGACTCATAATCGTTATTGTCAATGCCGTTATTTTCGTCTCGAATTCGAGAAGGTTCAGACCTAGAAGTACTCGATCGTACACCTGCAGAATCGGTAACGGATTCTGGCCGTTGACTACTGTATAACCATGAGCTGATGGAGTTCTGCTGCTCGCTCTGAGAACTTTGTAACCTCGCAGACCGTCGTGCTGAAACATTATAGTCCGGTGTTTCACTAAAAATATCAGACCCTCGGCCAAAACCTCCACGCCCACGTCCTCGACTTCTGTTCGCAACTTTAGCACGTCCATTATTACCTCTCGTATTTTGTGGCCCCGGATTAGGCTCAATACACTGAGCAAGCAACAGTATAAGCAACACAACACGTATGCTGAGTGAAACATACTTTAATTTTATAGTTTTTAAACGGGTAGTACGTTTTACTGGTTGGCTGAAAGTCCCTATTCTACAACGCCATAAGCAGATGTCTATTCCCATGATTAGGACCAACTAGGACTCCACAAGTAACATCACTCGAAGCACTGTTCATGTGCCTATATATACTCATAATACGAAGATCACGATAAGTTGACAGTTGCAGATATACATAGCTTATATAACCAACAACTTCAATAAAGTTATTACACGCCAACTTTGTCTATTAAATGAGTATAATTGAAGAACACGATATCTCAACTTGTCATCCACTAAGCTTGTGGTATGTTAGCTCCCTCAAATACACAAGAATAATAAATTTCTTCAAATCTCATTACCCGGAGAAAAAAGTAAACATATTCCAAGGGATGTCACTCCTATATCATATGCTGCTTTTATGTCCAAAATTCAAGGACGAAAGAATCAAATATATCAAATCATATTATTATCGATATCCTAATACTTTCAAGTTTCAAGAGTTAATGAACGGTCGGAATAAAAGTCAGTTAGTGAATCTTTGTCACTTTATACAAATAATTATGGAAATAGCTAAAAAGACATAACATTGTCGGTTTGAAATTTTCTGTGTAACTCTAACATATACACAAGTGTAGTCATTCTATCTTATTGTATTTATAATGCGCGCAAGTTACTAAACCGGTACTGTGTATATATTATCCATATCCCTGTAAGAACACAACGTTATATCGGCGTTCAATCGACGCTGATTCTACGTTCAAACGTTGAATCGGCGTTGATTCAATGGTGATCCAGCGTTGTATGTCCAGACTGTAGTATAAACTCAGTGTTTGTGAGTGTAAAAACATCTGTTCCGTAGAACAGTTTGTGCGTTCTTTCCAAGTTAAAAACATTCAAAGTTTACTTATTCACGAACCATAGTTTAATATTTCACGATGTATAAAAGACACCTATTTACAAGACGAGTGGGTACTGACAGTATCTAAAAGAGTGAGACCTTGTTAGGACTCTACCCAGCGGGCACCTGACGTCGTGGTGGCGTCGCCCTGGCGTCTTTGCGACGAAATGAAGTCGCATCGACGTCAGTGCGGCGTCATTTCTGCGTCGTGTTCCCGCTGGGTTGCCAATTACTCCGTGACTGTCAGTTCAAACTGTCTTTAGAGATTGTTTATCCTAGATAATTTTCTGTAAATATGTTCTTTTCATGATGCAAAAATCTCTGTTTGCTGTTGGTGGCGTTTAAAAACATGAAATGCAACTATATCTAAACATTGTCTCACCTTATCAAACGTGGAAGTTCTGAATGTTTGGACAGGTAGTTCTGCGCAGACAGTTGAGACCCAAATCGGAGCGCTCCTAAAGGAGCGGTCTGGTATGGCCTGCACTGTCTGCCATTCTATCTGAGTCATTTAGACACATTGCAGGAGGAGCTGCAAAAATTGTTTTCGGTGTCCCAATGTTTTAGAATTTACCGTATCCATACAAATTTTCCTTATTGTTGAGCAAGAATATCTGGCACAAGAATCACTTACTTCGTGCGATATGAATATACTAGCGAATATACTGCAGAGGATAATCATTTGACCTCCTTTTCTTTCTTGTGGACAACATTGTAACGGTACTAAATGCGGAAAAATCATGCTTAATAGGCTGTCGTTGAATGTGTAACTTACCTCTTTTTACCGCTAGTATAATTGAGTCGCTCTCACATGAAATGAAATTTATCGAAACACATTACTTAATTCGAACATGTTTTTAGACTATATCACCATCATAACCACCTAATTGTTTTGCTTTATTTGTAAACTCTCTTGTTGTTTATGTATGTTAACCAGAGATTTGCTAAATAAACTTGTAAACTTGTAAACTATTTTAATAAATGCAGAGGCTTACATTCTTGTTTTATGGAAATTTAAGTAGTTGTAAGAATATGAATATGCCTTTACCATCTGTTTGCCTTCAATTCGCATTTCGGTTCCTAGACATAAATCTTTAGTAGCGTTAAACCTCAAATATTTGATACAAAAACGGTGATTGCCAAAGGATTTCTGTGTCCGAGTCACACTTATTGACGTCATAGTCGCAGTCATCAAGAAACATGCCTAGATATTAAATTCAAGCGCAGGCGCCCTTTATGCAGCACACTTTAACCTTTCTGACCCGTTAAAACAGACAGGTGTAGAGATGCAGAGAAAAGCTAGAAACATAAATCCAATTTACATGATTGGAAAGCAAACCGATAGATTCATGCCATTGTGAAATTAAAGAATATTTTAAGCAATTTAGCAAGAAATAGGCTGAACAGGTAATTTCAAATCAATATTTTACTACTTTTCAATGCTCAAGGTCCAGAACAGCATCAAAGCACTGACTTAACTGAGGTTGATGAACAGCACTGGAGCATTTATTGTTAGTACTGCGGTTGATGATAGCCTCGGATCAGCAAAGGCTTCCATATGGTTGCACCTCTACCAATTTTTCTTCCGACCGATGCGCATTTCTGTATTAACGTTCATTGTATCGTTTAAACACATAGCTTTTAAACATAACTAGAGGTTTTAAACATCACTAGAGGTTTTAAACATAACTAGAGGTTTTAAACATAAATAGAGTGATGGAAAGGTCACCGCAGGCAACGAGGCTGTTTGACCGAATTAGACTAACTGACGTAATTCTTCAGACCAAGCAGTCGCAAACATCAGGTGCATTAAATAATTTCTGAATATTTAGACCCTTTACAACAAAAGAAGACAACAAATATATGAAAATAGCAGAGTCGATTTAAAGCCAAAACCAGATCAAACAAAACACACCTTCGTGCTTCAATAACGATTGGAAGGTGCAAACATGTGAAGCGACAAACCGCTTATACATTGTAAAAGTCTTAAAAAGTTCCTCCTGAACAGAGAACATATTCGAGAAAAGGAATATAGGCAATTCTTCAACGTCTCGACCACTTAGGCTCATCAGTGACCCTGACCCTGGGTCGATACATGTATCGTTATTCTTAGGAGTTCTTTTATCGATACTAGTGGTTAATTATAAACACACGTATACATATCGTTTTCCTATTGGCTCTTCTCGGGCTGATACATTCGCTCGCTAAGTGTTTGTTCACTCATAGTATTACTGACTTTATACACAACACAACGAACATATAAGTTTGAATTATGTTTATTTATTGTCATGAATTAAACCCAGATAAACATATGATTCATACTTAAAATATAAAAGGATAATTGAAATACACTAAAACTATTCTAAATATAATATGAACACACTATGATGTGACTAAATTAGACCCTACATATTTTTCTATACATTTAATACAACTATATTTGGCTCTAGTTTCGGGGGAAACTCATTATAATTTGACGCAATAAAATGATTTATGATAATCAAGTCGACTACATAGACGTGACCGAGTGAGAGGACACAGTAAATTATGTCATAGAGAGTCAGGATTTGCGTGTACGCGAACAGGCTGATCAAATCTGGGTGAGCGACTCATCGTGGATGAGTCCGAGAAGTGACAGGTAGGCAAAGGCAGCTGTCCCCCGTGTGGGGTGCCAGGTAGGCCAATGCGACTGTCAAAAAATAGAAACTCGGTCGAAATTGCATTTTAGTTGACGATTGATAGCTACAGACATGTGTTTCGATAGGAATATAAACTAATATGATATATTTTTGGGGGATAAGGCATAAGGCCGTCAATAAGGCCATGACTGACAAATTAATAATGAGTTTTCCCATGATTGAATGACATCAAAAGGATAAAATTAACATAAATCTCTCCGAGCTTCCCAGGGTGTGTCAATTAAAATTATTTGTATTATCAGAGAATTTAGACAGAACCACACTGTAAACAAAGTTGTCTTAAAATATCGCAGTTATCAAAAGAAAACATCTGCAAGTAATTACCTTAAGAACACAGGCATTAGAAATTAATCATCTCGAGATTATACTGACAGATAGGTTTCTCCGCATCACATAAAGTTGCCAGAAATCGTGCGAAGATTGTGGATCAAAAGTCTACAGATTATGTTTGTCATTCGTTATTCAAAGAATGTTTATTTATACTGACACTAGGTAATTGAAACGCATAGCATAGTGTCCGCCTCACATAATAAAAAACTGGCTATCATGGGTGGCATATAATGACAGAATACAGATACAAATTCAGACGATCATGCACTAAAATAAACAACTAAACCGTATACTATAGCACACATACAGGCAAAAGAAGGAAAATACTGTTTTAAAACATGGCGGTTGTCTGGGGTTGGATACACAGGCGGGTCACGCAAGAAAATTTCCAAAACCTTTCGCTCAGAAGGTCCCGGAGAAAACTGAGAATTCTTCCTGCAAATAAAAATAGACTAGAGTATCACTGAAGCAGCCAATAGCAGCACTCTCTACCTGAGCTCATGCATATTTAGTAGCACCACGGGGCTGCAAAAATACTGCAATATGATTGGGAACCGATTTCTTGATAGGAGAAATTACTCATGCTGAAAGAATCTTCCTGCTAACAATATTTGTGTATAAAACTACAATTAATTATTTAATTGTCACTTTATACACAACACAACGAACATATAAGTTTGAATTATGTTTATTTATTGTCATGAATTAAACCCAGATAAACATATGATTCATACTTAAAATATAAAAGGATAATTGAAATACACTAAAACTATTCTAAATATAATATGAACACACTATGATGTGACTAAATTAGACCCTACATATTTTTCTATACATTTAATACAACTATATTTGGCTCTAGTTTCGGGGGAAACTCATTATAATTTGACGCAATAAAATGATTTATGATAATCAAGTCGACTACATAGACGTGACCGAGTGAGAGGACACAGTAAATTATGTCATAGAGAGTCAGGATTTGCGTGTACGCGAACAGTCTGATCAAATCTGTGTGAGCGACTCATCGTGGATGAGTCCGAGAAGTGACAGGTAGGCAAAGGCAGCTGTCCCCCGTGTGGGGTGCCAGGTAGGCCAATGCGACTGTCAAAAATTAGAAACTCGGTCGAAATTGCATTTTAGTTGACGATTGATAGCTACAGACATGTGTTTCGATAGGAATATAAACTAATATGATATATTTTTGGGGGATAAGGCCAAACGAATTTGATGAACCCAAGCAAGCGTTAATCAAATGAGGCCCCCAAAAATAGAGCCAATTAAAAAAATAAATTATATATATATATATATTTATATATATATTTGAACACATTATATATATATACATTTAACAAGTGGGTGAAAAACATATTTGCTAAACCATATTAGCTCTATAAAGTGCACAGTACGTTTCGTTTCCTAAATTGCTTAGAAAAAATCGTAAAGTTGTATACCAATTAGCGCACAATAAATAGACAGTTGGCTAGGACCAGAATAATTGCTACCGCGTTCCACATAACATAGATACCTTAAAGCACAAGCAATGTGCTGGGTTATTGCACTAAAACAAACTTGAACGCAATAAATTAGCAATCTGAATTGATCTAAGTTGACTTACTTAGTCATGACGTACTGCAACAGAACTAGGGGAGTGTGCGCTTACTACTTTGTGCTTCTTGGAGCAGTTGCACTACATAGAGCCAATACGGTAAATGATCGAATTCATTATCTAGCATGATAAAAGCTACTGCAAAGTCCGCCAAATTTTTAACAGCAGGGGTCTAACTGTCAGTGATCAGTTTATTCTGAGCATCTTTCAGTACAGATTTGTGAACTTTGATATACCGTGTATAGCAAGAAGAGTTCCAACGTCCTAGAGTCTTGATGAGGTTGTCTTCTATGCCTACCGCGCATGCTTGTGTCGCCGACCCAACTCTCAGGCTATGCCCCGAATAGCTACTTTCGTTGTACCCTAAACGCCTTAAAATGTCTCTCAGATATGATATGAAATTATCCCTAGAAAACGGTTTGTTGTCAAAGTCAACAAACAAAGGGGCATTACTGTTCAGAGGTTCCCGCCTGACAGTTTCTAGGTATGATTTCATACACCACACAGGACATAATAGTGAATCATTCTGGAAGTAAAAAATTGTAGTACCTCTCCTAAATGGGTCTGTTTTTGACTCTGCCAAAAAAAAAGGTGAACATAGAGTTGTCCTGACAAAATTCAACATCTTTGACTCTGAGAAATTCGGCATGTGATTGATGAGACCGAATGGTGAACTCTGAACACCGCAGGAATCCATAAAATCCCAATAAACACATGCATTCTAGAGTTTTATCTAAAGCTGGTGAAAACAATCCCTTTCTTAACTGGCAACAAATCTGCCTGAGAATTTTTCCATCAATTGGCAAACGAGGTTTACTCAAATTAACCTGAGATCTTTTGATACCTCGGAGTATATATTGTAACCTGTCCACTGTAAGAAAAGGATTCTCCCGACCAGCTTGTAAATAATGAAACCGTACGCCAGCAAGATACAGTTTAATAGTAACCCAGCGCAACTTTAAATGTGAGTGGCAGTGAGTAACAAAATAAATCAATATGTCCTCAGTCAACACAGGAAGTTCAGGCAAACTAAAATGCACTCCTGACATTGTCAGAAATGTTAATAAGCACTGAAAGCCAGTTTTATAAGCCATCCTCGTATTAGGTGAGATGGCATTTCCCCATAGTTCACCAACCTTGTCTTTTAAAACATTATCAGGTCAGAAGCCGGCAGACACGCTGTGGGGTGTTTGTCTGCTTGTGGTGCCAACCTTCTGAACTTCTGTACCTGAAATCGAGAGATACTGTCGGCTAATGTGTTTAAATGGGTGGGTAAAAACCGAGCACGAATTACACAGTTATACCTAAGTTGTAGCCACACGAATTTCCTGACGAATTTCATTATAAAAGGAATTTTTGATCTGTGATGGTTAATAATTTCTGTTGTCGCAACATTATCACAATTCACAATAATTCGTTTCCTGTGCCAATATTTTCCCCACAATGCGACAGCCATGACAATAGGATAAAGCTCGAATAGAGCCATTGATGCCTTACAATCGCCTGGAATCATATCATAGTCAAATTTACCACAGAACCATTTTCCATTGTAATAACTCCCGAAACCGACAGGTGTTGCATCTGTAAAAAACTGCAGCTGATTAGCCGCAGTTTCCTCATCATCGAGAAAGAATGAAATTCCATTCCACTGTTGAAGAAAAAATGACCACATTCTTAAATCCAATCGACACTCATTTGTGATCTTTACATGATGATGTAATTCCTTAACAGTGCACGATAGTCTGATCAAATAAGACACAAAAGCACGACCTGGGTAAATTACTCTACATGCGAAATTCAGGTGACCTAATAAGCTCAATAATTCACGTTTAGTGCATGACGTCCTACTCAGAAATGAGTTAACAGCGTCCGTCATCCTCCTTAATTTATCCAACGGTAATCTAGCTTCCATTTGTTCTGAATCTAAAATCACACCTAAATATTCTAAAACTTTGGATGGTCCTGCTGTTTTCTTAACTGATAAGGGTAAACCCAGTTTATTGAACACCATCGTAAGAATAGCCATAGTTCTTTCTGCTAAAAACATAGGCCTGTCAATAGTTAGAAAGTCGTCCAACAAATGTAGCACATTCTCAACGTTGTAATTATTTTTTAAAATCCAACAGATCGCCATAGAAACATTATCGAATATTTTTGGCGATGAACGGGATCCGAACACTAGTCTACTATAAAAGTAATATTTGTTGTTCCATTTAATCCCTTGATATGGCAAGAGGTGCTCGGCTACATTGAGATTTTTAAACGCATCCATAAGGTCTACTTTGCACATTAAGGCACCCTTTCCTAGCTTTTTAATAGTCCTGATTGCATCGTCAATTGTTACATACGAAAGGGAAAATTCCTCTTTGCTAATTAGCTCGTTTAAACTTGGGTGAGTGTCATTATCGTGTGGAGCTGACATATCAACAATAAGTCTTTTCTTTCCAGAATATTTTCCGACCGCTATTCCTACAGGATTGATACGGTACTGTGAATATGGAATAGTATCATAGGGCCCTATGATGTAACCTTTGTTCAACTCCGTTTCAATCAGTTCTGACGTTGACTCTGGAAATCGATTTGCTGATTGTAGATTTTTGCACTCAAATGAATATGCTGGTAAGCAAGAAAGACCTGTATTAAATCCATGAACGAAACCATCAATCAAATAGTCAACAAAACTTCTATCCGGATGATTTTTTTAAAAGTTCTAATTGTAATTGTTCAATATTAACGGAGCACCTCTTAACTGTTATTTCTGCGGATTTGCATTTGAAGTCGGCGAGTTTTTTGCATTATGACATGATTGTTGGGAGTGCTCTTTCTTACAGGTCAAGCAGACATGAGCATTCTTACAATTTGGTCTGTTACATCCTTTTACGGAATTGAAATTATTACAAATTTCCTGACCATTGAATTTGACCCGGGTTCTCCCCCTGACATCCACAGTTGGGGAATAAGTCCTGTTTGGAGCATTTTGAATAGTTCCCTTATTCAACTGATTCGGACAAAAGGGAGACAGATGCATAGCACTCTGACACAAGTTACACAAATTAGCGCTCTGATTAACAAAAATGCTTGCAAATAGTTTGTTATTTCGCACTGACCAGTCAACTTTCTTATTTGAGAATCTAAGATGAGCCGCCGCCTGGGCCGAAAACGCTTTGTTGTACTCGTAGAAACCCTTCCCATGGTAAGTGGTCGCCATATCTACAATATCTCGTTCGTAGAGGTCCAGTTCTTGTCTTCGGGCTGGGTATGTGTCGCACATAATATTTTTATAAATTCCAAATGCTTGGATGAACTGACCCAAAGACAAGTTGTGATTCAAACGAGGATCAGGTTTCTGTTTATGACTGACAGTTGTTGAAGAATCAGAATGTAGCCCCGTATAGTACGGGATAAGAAGGCTAGCTAAGTTCACGTCCTTACCTTCCAAAATCTGCTTTTTCACTGTTGGGTGAATAGTCTCAATAAATGGCAAGGATTCTGCTACGTAACCAAATTTCGACAACCCATTTGTATTTTGTTCGATCGATGACTGATTCTGGCCCGCTAACACTGGGCTGAACGAAGCACTGTCACTGCCGTTAGCTGTCTCATTTAATTCCACTGACTGTGACACATTATTTCCCTGGTTATTTTGAATTAATCTGGTTACGTTCCCCGAAAGTGACAACACAGTTTTTTGCAGCTCTGAAACAGTTTTTGTTAGGGATGCTAATGAATTGTCTTCTGCTGCCACCGTTTCTACCGTAGTTTGCCTTGATAGTAAACCGTTTTGAATGCACAAATCGATTAGAACTGCTTTTTTGTCAGATTTATCAAACACGACATTATGATCGTTAAGTTTCTTTTGTAACTGCATCACCGTCATTTTATGCAGTTCAGAACTTCCAGTATATACATTTCGAGCCGTTTGTTTGTCTGTTTTTCTGGAAAACATGATTAACTATTTACATCCGCAAGAATGATAGCGAAGAACAAAAGTCACTATTAGGTAGTTTTTAAATTAAAAACGTTATGTTTGTATGATTAAACAAGTCACGCAAGAAAATTTCCAAAACCTTTCGCTCAGAAGGTCCCGGAGAAAACTGAGAATTCTTCCTGCAAATAAAAATAGACTAGAGTATCACTGAAGCAGCCAATAGCAGCACTCTCTACCTGAGCTCATGCATATTTATTAGCACCACGGGGCTGCAAAAGCGATTGAAGATAAAATACTGCAATATGATTGGGAACCGATTTCTTGATAGGAGAAATTACTCATGCTGAAAGAATCTTCCTGCTAACAATATTTGTGTATAAAACTACAATTAATTATTTAATTGTCACTATAGATTTATACGGAAGGTAAGATTAATTTCTCTCTTTTATCTGTGTACACATTTATTGTTATACCTTTAGCATCAAAGCATGTAATAATTGTTACTGGTTCAACCTTTAGGGCGGAAGACTATACAGCATTTGCAAAACTCAGGTTAATAGAATAAAGAAAAAAGTAAAACAAAAAAAAAAAGTAAAATTAATAGATAAATCAAGGTAAAACAGTATTCGGATAAAAGGTAATAATTTAGTATATTACTGTAACATAGCGTTAGCTAAATCAACTACTTACAAGAGCCTATCATGTGATGTGCTACTTGCTACTTACCATTGATTTAAACCCCAGGGCGGGTTGCTCTGCTCAAAAGAGGAAAGGCTTTTGCACGTTAGATGTAAGGTCAGCAATGGAATTATTCAGTTTCATTTGGCTTATGAATGTACATGTATCGAGACCGATTTTGATACAATAAGACAGATATTTATCACTTATTGGAGTAAGCGTTTGTAAATTAAGGTACCGTTTACACTTTGATGTGTTACTGAATATGTTACTGGTTTATAGTGATCACGTGACTTGTAGTGAGAAATTCATTTTTGGAGCTCTCATAAATATGTGTGTTAATGTATCAAAAATGAAGTTTTGTGATTTGAAATTTAGAAATTGATTGATTGATTGATTGATTGATTGATTTGGTGCTTAACGTCCACGGTAAACAGCTATGGTCATGTCGGGACGGTCAGTTAACCTACCCAAACCATTCCTGGGCAGGCTTAGACCTCTTAAGCGGTTAACCAGTACTAAGTGCACATACTTTCGTCAGTAACTGACAACTGCCCTTCTTGAATCAGCGGAAGGAGAAACGAAAGTATGTGGCCAGACCGGGTTTTGAACCCAGGACCTCTGACTTATTAGTCAGGTGCCCTACTGATTGCGCTACGCGGCCCGGCTAAATTTAGAAATACGGGAATATAATGCCTAGATTTGATGGCAAGTGGTGAGTCTGGGAATTATACTGATGTAAAGCAGAGAAAAATAGCGAAAAACAAAAGCCCTGCTACTTGGCCACTGAACGAAAGGGAACGCCCAGGTAAATCAGGCAGCGTGAGTTGTTACGGTGAACGACCTAATACCAATAGCAATGGCACACCTAAAATGTTTTGAGCGACCCTTGTAAACAATATAGTTAAGGTTACCACGTTAATGATACTCGTCTGTTTTTATCCTAAATATGGCGTTTCCATAGCCTCTTGGAGGGTTGGTATAGTGGCGGCATTTCAATGTTTGCAAAATCATTTAAACGGTCAAATACAAAATATTGACAAAAATCCTATGGGTATAGTTTGAATAAAACTTTAATCAGACCTGTTTATTTTTAAAGAGGAGGCTTTTTTGTACCATTTATTTTCCTCCATCTGATATTCTAAAGTCCTAAACGCCATTGACGCTAATTCTAGGATGAAACTGAAAACGAAATAGAATTATATTCTACTTCTGGTAAAGTTTATATGACAGGTGACATGAACGTTCGCACATCTAATTTTACCGATATTCTGGAATTTTACAAATATCCTGAAGACGATTCCTTGTATACTGATCTCGTATCACATAATGCAAATACGAGTAAAAAGAACCATATTTTAGATTCACATGGTCAAAAATTGTTACATTTTGTAAAAGCTAGGGCTTTATTATCGCTAACGGTCGTTCCTAGCGATGATAATGGTGTAGGGGAGATAACCTACTATTCTACCCTAGGTTTAAGCACCGTTGACTATCTTTTACTACATAACTCCGACTTCATTTCCGTCTCTAAATTACAAGTTTTAGCTCCAAATGAGTTCTCAGATTATGCTGCGCTGTGTTTAGTTTCTCTAAATCAAATCCTTACTGTAACATTAATGATCCTAATGAAATTATCAACGCAAGGGGAAACCGAATATAGACTGGTTAGCAACAATGTAAATACATGCATTATCAGGTGATGATTCCAGAAATATACATCCAATTACCGCATTTAGAAAACTGAACAAATAATTGAAATAAAACAAATATGAATGTTGTAATTTTAATATTATATTTCAGATTACAGAACAGTGTTCAGTAATGGATGTTTTGAAAGACATTGCACTTTCTGTGCATCCTAACACTACAACAAGCGCCGAGGAAATTATACCTAGGAAGAGCACTCATGATTATGATTCTGAAGGTAAGAGTTACATTGTTTAACCCTTTATTTATAAGACGCCACTCGGCATGAATGGGTTTGTTTATCAGAAATGGACTATTAATGCATCACAGATGTGTCATGTGTAACACATATTTATTTTTTGCCTCCCGTCTCAATTCGAGTCAGCTCTTAAATGAAAGGATAAGGATTTGCTACACTAGAGTACATTTCCTTTAAAAAGGACTCCAGGGAAATAGGAGCTCACAGAAAGGGTTTTCCTTTTGTAAAAAGATTGGTATAGGCTGTTTGCTCCCCAACGGCATTCCCAATATATTTTCATAATTGGCGAGAGGTAGAAGATTTTCTAATTGCTTCTTAATTGTTATCCTATACATAACAAAATCATATTTTTTAGAAATGTGAGTTTTTGGAAAGAAAAGTTTCTTTAAAAATAAAGGACCTTAAGTATGTCATTTTCGCATCTTAATTACAAGGGAGTAAAACTTGGCTGTTGGAATTCCCGTTTAGCCTTACGTATTATAGCATGTGACCAATGTATTATTCTCAGAACAAAATTGGCATAATTGCTTGAAATTTTAGTCTAAATCATTTTTTTTTCTACTTTTTAATTGATCCATACACTTTATAAAATTTTGAAACATACGCATTTTACTCGCAAAACTCTTAAATAGTATAAAGTTCATTTACAACGTAGTATCACCTGACCAGAGACACCATGCGTTATGCGTGCGGAAGAGTAAAAACATTTTACTATATCATTCATGTACGCCCACAACTGTAGTAAACTACGAGTTTAGGCTATTGTCTGCCAACAATATGTTGGCCGTTCTAACAAGCACACGACGCCCTTCAGTCAAACTGCTCAGTTTCTGCATTATTGTCAATGGAAAATATTTTACAAAAACATGCAAAAATTTGGATTTTTCTTATTCTGTTATGTATAGTTATAAGAAAACATTGGAACATTAGAACATTTAATGAAACACATCTTTTTGGAGAAACTAAGCAAACCCCCGTTTGCACTTGATAAAAAACATGGAGATATATCCATATGCCTAAACATAATATGAGTGATGAAATAGCTGGCGGGATAAGTTTTAACAGTTGCGACCTCATTCATGCAGGAAGAGTGTTCATTTCAAGATTAATCTGTTTCTTCAGTCATTTGTTTCAGTAATGGAGTCGGTTTGCTCATGTGAATTGGACGTTGATTTTTTTTTTCAGAAATTGTGTCAAAATGCTGAATTTTGTGAACTTAAAAACATCGGGGTACTTGTGTTTAGAATTTTGTCAAAGCTATTGATGTCTTGTTTGACTGCCACATCTGCCAATTAGGAGACGTTAATGAAGACAATCTTTTGTCTAGTATAGAAATTGCTGCAACAGAGCTTTGAAGTTTTTTCTTCCGGATCCGAATCGATAGTAAAATTGCTACATACCTTTCATATCTAAAATTGAAGTTTTTCGCACCAAAGCATGTCCTAAAAATCTAAAGAGTCTCTTGGAAACCGCCGTTAAGAGAATTGAACCAACAATAAATTACTTTGTGATTTCAGTGTTGATTGACAATTGATCATCTTTAAATGTTATTACATGTATTCACGTTTCAGGTGATGCCATAGACCCAAAGTATATCGTATTTTCCAGTGTGTGTGTTGTTCTACTACTAGTTGTGCTGATGGTGTTAGGATGGTTAATATGGTTAATGTGGAAAAATATCATAAAGTATATTAAAGGCTTGCTGAGTCAGCCTTCAGGTCTGTATTTATGCATATCGGTAGCTTATTGCTGTTTGTAATTCATATTAACTTTTAATGTACACGCACTTTTAACTATCGGATAGCAAAATATTTGAAACATTATTTTGGATTGTCTTTTGAATAAGGTTTAAAGAGTTTTATCCCGTCCCGTCAGACACGGAAATAAATTCCATGTACATGTATATGCCGCTACGAACAATACAAAAAGGATATATAGAACACATTGAATTGAATTAATTCCTGATCATTGCCTATCTTTATACTTTGCTGGAAATTGAAATTTTATCTTTAATAGGATGTCATCATATTTACTTTTTTATGCCCGAAACTTGGTAAGCATCAAAACAAAAGGAATTAATGCATTTTGCTCAATAAATTATATTAGATTTTCTGCCTCAGAGTTCAAACAGGTCATTTTATATAAAGGGTTACAGCCTCCAGCTCTTCTTTTATTCATTTGTTATTTTATTTATCTATTTATTTATTACATGCATTTATTTGCCAGGAAACCTTTTATGCGACGCAAGGCATTAGGTGTTAAAGTAACACAATGTAGCTATTTTAACGTTGAACAGGATTCCAATCTGTTTGTAATTTTGTCAAAATATATATTTAAAGTTCCAAAACATGTCGTTTTATCTAAAATCACAGACTCCTCGGTAAGTTGTTAGGGTTTATGGGTACTCCTTTTAGCTTTATATTAGTTTAACTCAGGAGAAAAACGTTCCTGACTTCAAAGCTCTTCCACACTAGGAAGACAGGAAAGGATTTGCTTATAGTTGAGAAAATTCTTTTATTCAGAGCTGATCCCCATTTAGAAGAAAGGCACACAAAAATTGAGCCGCGACACGAGTAAACCAACAAAGTGATTGTGCGCCCAGCGCAGACTCAGATCAGTCTGGGCATCCACCCAGACTGATCAGACTCTTCGCTAAATACTTAAAGGGTCTAAGCTACCCCTATGCGACAGCGAAGATTCTGACCAGACTGGGCGGAAGCCCAGGCTGATCTGAGTCTGCGCTCGAAACACAACCATTTTGTTAGTTTTGTCGTGTTGCGGCTCAAATAGAACATGGTTTTTTACCCTTAAAGGATACTTTTATCACCATTTATAGTATATGGCGTCAGAAACATTTCCAAACTGACTCAGTTCTGACTCGCCTTCTTTCTTTTCTTACTATTTCCTTTTATTTTTAATTGTATTTTTTGTAAAATTAATAGTTGGATTAATATTTAAACGGGATGCAAAAAGTGTCAAAGCAGCACATATAAAATTCTCAAACGACTTTTCCTTTCTAGCACCTGCACATCGTTTATTCGAACCAGCTCGGAATAGTGTCGACAGTAACAACGAAGAAGCAGACACGTATCGAACAGAATGCAAAATTGATATACCACCGAAAGATTTCTCTCAAAGAGGTAATACTATGTTATAAACCGTTAAATGCCAGGTGGGCGAAATAAAAGAATGCGTAAGTTAAGTTAACAGACTTTTCCGGGTGTTTAAATTTTGATAGAATGGAAAAATGATAAACCAGTCCGCTTCCGACCAGTAATCACTATGTAATACATTACTCAAAACAAGTTATGAGGATACATTTCCCGTACGTCTGGAAGGCATTTTGATTTTAGAAATAACTGTCCATATTGCTTCCTGTTTTGTTTTGTGGGTTTAAGACGGAAGACGAGCACAAAAGTGGATGCAGATGGATGATTTCATTGATTTTTATGCTATTCTATTTGACAATTGATATCATAATAGTCTCGCTTTTAAAAAGTGGGACTATCGTGGATTTGGACTGTCCTCTATTCCGTAATTTCGTTACTTGTACTTCCGTAAGATTTTTGTTTTTATACCCCCGCTTTGAAAAAGTGTGGGGGGGGGGGGGCGTTCATCCTTCCGTCCGTCTTTCCGCCCACTTTTAATCACTTTTTTTTCGTCAAAGATTTCTCCACAACCGTACAAGCTAGAATGGTTGGTTTAAACAATATTTATTCATAGAAAATACATATATCAAGTATTATACAGCATGGTACAGGATCTGACGGTAAGCGTAACGCTTATATAGAAGCCATCTCCTGAAACGAATTAGAAGTTACAATATATGTGAATGGCTATGTGCTACAGATTAACAAAACCAATAATTTCAATATATACAAATAACAACAGTTAGAGAGAGAGAGAGAGAGAGAGAGAGAGAGAGAGAGTTTATGTCAATATATCAGTACATTCAATACATTTTGATTCAATGTCGACATTTAGAGCATTTAGTTTTAAATGTTTTGCAAAGAAGAGTTGCAGTATAAAAACAGCTTATAATGACATTTATGGGTATAGAATATAGAAGCCATGCCAAGATTGATATATCCGACATAAACCAAAAGAAACACAGCAGAAACTAGGAAAACTAGGAAAAGACCAAAGAAACATCTTTGACCAGTTGATACTCAGAACTCACTCTCACGACTGGAACTGATATATTACACCTCTTAGTCTACCGGTTTGAAAACAAAGTTCAAACATATGGCGAGCATATGGATCTGAAGCCAATCTAGTAGAATATTATTTAACAAATCTTCCCGACTTAACAATGAAATCTTGAACTTTTTTAAACAGGGTCTCATTTTCATGGTTTGTTTTACTTTCTATTCCAAATAAAAAATCATGAGTATTATAACGGTTGATGTCATGTGGTAAGAATCTGTTTCTAGCGGCAGTATAGATAGGACATTGGAAGAAAAAGTGATGAGGACTTTCGAAACCTCCGCACTGACAAGAAGGACTGGGAACTATATTTTTCCTGTAAAGATGAGAATTGAGAGAGCTACATTCCATCCTCATTCTAGCTTGAAGAATTTGTCCAATACGTGTGCCTGCATTATAATATTTGGGAGGTTTCTTTATATCCCTGTTTAGGCGATATTTGAATGAAGCTACAGATGTCGCTTGCTTGATGTCCTCGGGTAAAGAATTCCAAGCGCGAATAGTAGAAGGAAAGAAAGAGTTATAGAATAAATTAGTATTAGCATGAAGGGATTGAATGTCATTCGAGTTTCTAAGATTGTATGACGTAGTGTCTTGTACTAAAGGAGGTACGCAGTCAGAAAGATAGTCAGGAGTTAGGCCATTCATGATCTTATAAAAAATGACAAGCTTATGCTTGTTTCGACGATTTTGGAGCGAATCCCAACCAATATCTACAAAACGTTTGTTAATACTGCACAATTTAGTTGCTCCGGTAATAATTCTGGCAGCTTCTATATGTATTGCATCCAGCCGTTTTTTCGCTTCAGCTGAGCAGTTGTCCCAGACTGAGTCCGAGTATTCAAGAAGTGGGCGTATAAATGATATGTATATACGCTCAAGAGCAGTTCGACTTACTTTGAATTTAAGACTTCTCATGAGATTTAATCTTGTCATAGTTTTTCTTGTTATATTTTCGATATGCTTTAACCAAGTACATGATTTTGAGAAAGTAATACCTAGGTGTTTGTGAGTATCGGTTTCAGTGAGAATTATATCATTCATAAATAGAGGTGGATGTTGAAGTGGATTTGCTTTCCTTGAAATGGTCATAGACACTGTCTTACTTGCGTTAAAGTCAACAAGCCATGTTGCAGCCCAATTACTAATTGTACGTAAATCAGAGTTCAAGAAATTTGCAGCTGAAAGCGGAGAATCTACTACAATATACAAGCTTGTATCATCTGCAAACAATCGTATAGGACAACCGATATTATTAACAATGTCATTTATATAGAGAAGAAACAAAATAGGTCCAAGGATTGACCCCTGAGGTACTCCTGCTTGTACGGAAGTCCAGTCAGAAACTTGCCCATTAAGAACGACGCGCTGTTTACGCCCAGACAGATAACTTGAGAACCACTGTATGATTTTATCAGAACATCCAATCCCTGATAACTTATGAAGCAGACCCCTGTGCCAGACTCGGTCAAAGGCCTTGCTGATATCACAAAATACTGTCCTAACCTCTTTACCCTTGTCTACAGCCTCACAGAAAGTATGATAAGTGTGAATCAACTGACATGTTGTAGAATCGCCTCGTATGAATCCTGACTGAAATGGCGTCAGAACTTGATTTGCTAATACATAGTTATAAAGATATTTGTGCACGCAGCGTTCCATAGTTTTACCTAGTATACTTAGAAGGGTGATCGGTCGATAGTTAGAAGGTGCAGATTTATCATCCTTTTTATAAAGTGGACAGACATTTCCCTGCTTCCAATCTGTTGGAAAGTGGCCCTGTTCTAAGGAACGATTAAACAAGAGGGAGAGTGGCCTTGCTAAGGTTCCGGCAGCCTCTTTAAGAAGGCGTGGGCTTATCAAATCTGGACCACAAGCTTTATTAATATTAAGGTTGCGAAGAGTATCGTTGACATCTTGGCTTGAAATTAATATCGAAGTTAACATGCACTGAACGGGTAAAAGTTCAGGTAGTGGCCTGCAGTCATCGACCACCACTGCCTGTGAACTGAAATAAGTATTTAACATGTTTGCCTTTTGATAATCGTCCTCAGCATATTCATTATTTAGTACTAAAGTTGGTATACTACTTGAAGATTTTGCTATATTAAGCAATTGTTTTGATGTCTTCCAAAACAGCTTCATATTTGTTGTTTCAGTTGAGAGCAAAGTATCGAGTTTGTCAAAATAATCATTTTTAGATTTTCTAATAACTGATACAATTTTATTACGAATGTATTTGTAGTTATCCCAATACCGATTGTTTGACGTTCGTTTAAATTTTCTAAATTCATGCGTTCTTTTTCTAATTAACTGTCTTACGTGAGAGGTGATCCAGGGGTGTGTTGCAGGTCTAATTGTCACTGTTTTATTTGGTATAGTACTTTCTGCGGCTAATAACAAAGCCTCTGTAATTTGTTGGACATTTTCATCAATATTATTATTTGTTTCTAGCTTATATAAAAGATTAAATTCAGAGAGAACTGCTCTATACCTATCAAAATCAGCCATTTTGTAATTCCATATACGCCTTTTAAATGTTTTGGTAGATGGCCGTAAAAACTTTTAATTAATAATACAAAAATGGGGCAGTGGTATCTAGTTAGATCAGGTATGAAAGTATCAATGACTCCACTAGACAAAATATTAGCATTATTCCGTACAAGAATCAAATCTATTAAAGAAGACGAGTTTTCCGTAAAATGAGTAGGTTCAGTTATCAATTGCTTTAAGTTAAAGTCTTGTAAAAGGTCTGTCATTTTGTTATTGTTATTTAAGGACATGTTAAAATTAAAATCACCCAGTATGATGATATCTGGTATACTGGTATTATATGCCCTGTCGATGCTTTCGTTAATAAGTTCAAAATAGCCATTATTGCTATTAGGGGGTCTGTAGAATCCACCAATAAGAATGTTTTTTTATTTAACACGAAGTTCAATCCACACAGCCTCAAGACCTTGTATTTCAAGGTCAGATCGACGTTTGCACGAAAAGGAATCACGGACATAGATTATAACCCCTCCGCCAGGACGACCGCACCTGTCTGCTCTGAACGGTGGCAAAAAGTTATCAATAATAATACTTTCATCGCGAATTTCCGGTTTTAGCCAGCTTTCAGAGAAAACGAGTACGTCGTATGCATCAGCTTCGCACTTGACTAGATCCAATTTCGGTATTATGCTTTGGATATTTAGATGAATTATACTCAGATGATTGGACAGCATTTCAACGGAATTAAAAGATATATTTGAACTGGAGTCAGCACTGCCTTCGACCGAGCCTGGGCCAGGGTTAACTTCTATGTCACCACTTTGCACAGTGAGAAATATAAGCCAAGCTGATAGAACAACTAATGTAACCAAACGTATACACTTTAGGGTAAATGGCTGGTTCTTGCACGGAAAACATTTAATTTTACTATAGGGTAGCTTAATACTTCTGTATATTTCGTTACTGCGCTGCAAGGTAAGTATAAGGCTAAGGAATGCACCGCTATCGTTAGTATGTAACAAAGTGAACAGTACAATAACGAGCAATAAATGGAATTTGTTATGAGTTATCCTTTTCTTGGCTCCTAGCCCTAAGGTAGCAGACACTCCAGAGAAGCCACCAAGACCGTCTGACTTAAAGTTACGAACCATTAAATACTACAAAGTAAAAATTGTAAGAAAATCAAGACAAGTGTTGATGGCCCGTCTGGAATATCATAACCGGTAGTACTATATCTTGGAGTTAAAGTAAGCCGTGAGAGTGAGTTATGAGAAAATCGGTCAAGTGGGAAAGAATAAGACAGTTTAAGAAAAACAAAAAGTTGAGAGATACAAATAAGCATAATTATAAAAAAGGAGAAAAATGGAACATGGTGATTCTAAGCTTCCAGGACTGCAGACATAATTACTGTCGTGTAAAATATTCTGATATACATTGGAAAAAGTACAACTGATTAATTTCTCATGATCATACTATGTAAGGTACAAACTAAGATTTGCAAACAAATTGGAAATGGTAACAAAGCTCTAACATCACTGCCCACAAACACAAAAACAATAGTAGCAATAATAGCAACAATAATTATCATCATCATTGCCATCATTGGTACCACTGCCGGCCACAACAACTGCCAATATCGAGACAATTACCACTTCCACCATTCCCATCATCAGTCACCTATATTACATGTTTTACATGTCTATTACTTCTTTTCTACTTCATTACACAATGGAATCATAGCAGGCGCCACGAATGACTCAGTCTGCGAGAAAAAAGTCGCCCAACAGCACATGTGAATGCGGATGAAACCGATCAGCCTGCGCTTCCGTACAAACTGGTCGAAGTCATCGCATTCAGTCACATTAAACTATCAATCCTGAAAAGAGAAAAAATAGAGAAACGCTGGCAGTTGGTCTGTTCCATACAAGTTACAACGATGGCAGTCGGCAGAGCTCCGCCGACTGTTTTAACAACACCGAATCGTAAGCGGTCTGCGGAGTGGCACGGCTCATAAGAAGAAGCACCAAACGGCACTCTAATACAGATGTCACTGGCCAGCCTGCGCATCTGCGCTGACTGATCAGATCCTTCTCATCTCGCACAATAGGATAACCGATACAAGGAAAGTTTACAACGGCCAGCGTCCCATAAACTCCCGCAAAACGTGTCATTGTAAGAAACTCGAGCCCTGACTTTCCTCGACGCAATTATACGAGACAGATACAAAGAACCCACGTCCGAGAAGCACGGCCCTGCATCATTTGCCATCGCAAGTGACAGAGATCAGCCTGTACTCCTGTGCAGGCCGATCAGTGTCATCGCATTTTGTCAGATAGATTCCGCAGAAAGCACAAATTGGAGTAAGATCAAACTGCACAGATTGCTCTGAGTCCAAGCTAGGATCAAGACCTCCAGGGCAATGCTTATCGTTAAAAGTCATTCAAATGAGAATCGCAAGGCTCACATGCTACCCTTAATACAATAATACAACATTTCAAACAGGCTCAATCTATTACAACACTTACAAACCCCATATAGTTTAGTAACACTGTTAATAACCACACGATATGTGTGAGTGTGTGTGTGCGCGTGCATGTGTGCGCGCGCACGCACGCACGCGAGCAGACCAACCCACGCACACATGCACGCTGTATCCAATTTAACCTTGTCGACGCCAAAAGTATTCGTCAGACCTTGCCCGTCATAAGAACAAAGAAAAGACACTGGACTGCCAAGTAGCTATACACGGGGGTCAAATGCACAACAAGATGCGTGAACACGCTAGAATGGTTGTATTTGGAATACAGGTTGATTACGGTGTGTTGTATCGTGGAATTGCAAACCAGCCTTCTCCTGCTTATTCTTCCCTTTATTTGTCCAATTTTCATTCTTTCCATACTTTGAATCATAAAATTTTTCGTCAAAGATTTCTCCACAACCATACACGCTAGATAATTCATATTTGGTATGCAGGCTGATGACAATGTGTTGTATCGTGGGATTGCAAACCAGCCTTTTCCTGCTTATTCTTCCCTGTATTTGCTCGGTTTCCGTTCTTTCCATACTTTGAATAATGAAATTTTTCGTCAAAGATTTCTATACAAAACCATGCAAGCTAGGGTACTCATATTTGGTATGCAAGTTGATGAGCATGTGTCGAAGCTTGGAATTGCAAACCAGAAATTTCCTGCTTATTCTTCCCTGTATTTGTCTGATTTTCTTTCTCTCTTTACATTGAATATTGCAATTTTTGTAACAGATTTCACAGCAACCCTTCAAGGTAGAATGTTCATATCTGTATACAGATTGATAACGACTAATTGTATCGTGGGATTGCAAACCAACTGTATCTGCCATATTCTTCCCTGTATTTGTCCAGTTTTCTTTCTCTCTTTACACTAAATAATTCATATCTGTATACAGATTGATAACGACTAATTGTATCGTGGGATTGCAAACCAACTGTATCTGCCATGTTCTTCCCTGTATTTGTCCAGTTTTCTTTCTCTCTTTACACTAAATAATGCAATTTTTCGTAACAGATTTCACAGCAATTCTTCAAGGTAGAATGTTCATATTTGGTATACAGATTGATAACAAATTATTACAAACCAGCTGTATCTGGCATATTCTTCCCTGTATTTGTCCAGTTTGCTTTCTCTCCTTACACTGAATAATGCAATTTTATGTAACAGATTTCACAGCAACCATTCAAGGTAGAATGTTCATATTTGGTATACAGACTGATAACAAGTTATTGTATCGTGGGATTGCAAACCAGCCATTAGCGGGCATATTCCCTTTATTAATCCAATTTTCTTTCTTTCCATACTTTGAATAATAACTTTTGTGTCAAAGATTTCTACGAAACCATTGCAAGTTAGAGTAGGACTATTTTGTTTGCGGGTTCATAATAATTGTTTGTGGGATCAAAAAGCAGCCTTCTCCTGCTTATTCTTCTCTATATTTTCCCACTTTTTCTTTCTCTCCTTACTTTGAATAATGCAATTTTTTGTAACAGATTTCACAGCATCCCTTCAAGTTTGAATCTTTATATTCGGTATACAGATTGATAAAGACTTATGGCTTACATGTATTTATTATTTTTTCTATCTATGTGAAATAATTTTATTCCGTATTACATAGAAAGGGATTTATTGATATTTGGTATATATGTTGACAATGAGTTATCTCTCATTATACTTTTTGTAACAAAAATAACACTACATGTATTTGATTAAAGCAGTAAAATGGGGGTATAGTCGGGTTCTCCGACAATTCTAGTCATGTACAGATTCTCTGAGTCGTTGTGTTTACGGACGTGCGATGTAACATACTATACTGTCGTTTGCATTTCTCTCTTATTCTTTCACTGTTTTGGGTGGGTTTGTTTTGTGACTGAGACTTTCTTGCATATCTTAATTTACATTTAAGCCAAACGATAGTTTTCTTATATTTTTCCAATACTCAACTTATTTCCAAGAAGTTTGCTAAGGTTTGTATTAAAGTGTATACAACATGCATATTTTAAAATCCCTGTCATCACCTGATACAGGCAGAAAAGAAGACCTAGATATGGAGCCATGGAGAAGGCTCTTTACAAACTGCATGGGAAATCAAAATTATTCTGATACAGAATTTTAGTCTTTGAAAGCCTACATCTACCATACCTGATGGGGTCGAGTACCAACTTTCCACAGTTCTGATACCAAAACAAAAAAAATTGCATTTTTTATAGTTAATGTAATTTTTCCATTACTACCATTAATGCATTTTATCATTTTTTACAGGTGAAAATAAAGGTTTGACATGGGCTCATTTTTAGGAAGATAGGCTGACAACAAATGAAATAATTAGAATCGGATATGGAAGCTGCATGGACTAATCTTCGGTACTTTACATCTGGCATGAAATGATTCATAACGTAAAGCTTTCGGCTAAACGCGTTTCTTTCCCCCTCTCTTTCTGTCTCTCTCTCTCTCTCTCTCTCTCTCTCTCTCTGAAACGTGAAACACACACGCAAATGTGTTACATATGCTATATTGTAGAATGCTACTGTTTGTGTTGTTTATTGTCTCTCTGTCTGTCATCCTATCAATCTGTCTGTCTATCTATTTGTCTGTCTCTCTCTCTGATTACAATCAGTTTTGATAAAATATTGTCCATTTATTTTAGACTGACTGAGGATTTGTGTCGGAAGAAGAACGGATGGAAAAGTGCGGCTTAACAGTCTTCACAATTCGTGTAGTATTGTGTTCATTTTGGATAAGAACCTTCGCTGTTAGTGTACATAACGGTTGTCCGTTTAGTAAAACCTATGATCAAACAACAAAGCTAAGGTTTAGGCCACATGGATGAACTTCATGGCATAGACAGTTCAACAGAAGTTCAATGGAAATTACACTGTGAATTGCAAATGTTAATTTTTCATGCGCCAAAAAGCAGAAGACAAAATTTACGTCTGCAGAATTTCAAAACAAAGTTTCATCCAAGCGATATCATATTGAGAATTTGAACACCAGAGGGCAAACAGTGTAGATTCAGATGAGGTGGCTCATTATGAGCCACCTCGTCTGGATCTACATTGTTTGCCAGTTCAACAATTTTAATTTTTTGCGCCCCAAGGGTTAACACATGTAGCACATGCATCCAGGAGATGAACTAAATAAGCCCCTGGCTTCCGTTCAGATCCTTTTGCTGTTGTATACTATTGGTAACCTGTACATAACTTGTATAAAATTGAAATAAAATATGTTTACACTAACACATGTAATGCTGTGCGATGACAATCAGAAACTGTAAATGAATGTGCATAATTGTGTAATATTTATTACTGTGCCTGTAGTTGTTTTCAAACTTCATTGTAAGTAATACATTTTTATACGGCAGTTACCTTTTCATTTGTTTCATTATCAAATTTTATCAAATCTGTTTGCCCATTTTTCATCTACCTATGATATTTATATGTAATTTCTAATACATCCGGTGTTCGAAATAAGACAAAACCAACAATGTGGTTGTGCGCCCAGCGCAGACTCAGATCAGCATGGGCATCCGCCCAGTCTGATTAGAGTCTTCGCTGTTTGCATGGAGGTAGCTTAGACCCTTAGCTACCCTTAAAGCGCTTAGCCAAGAATCTGATTGTAACGGGCAGATGCTCAGCCTGATCTGAATCTATGCTGGGCGCACAACCACATTGTTGGTTTTGTCGTGTCGCGGCTCAGTTATGTCCCTAGGCATATTTGTTGAGGTATGTGTATGTCTATTGTATCATAAGAATTTCCTTATTATGCTCCCAACTTTGGAAAAGTTGAGTTGGCATATTGGTTTGGGCCTGTCCGTCCGTACGTCCTTCTATCCGCCCGTAACGCTTTGTGGCAGCTGGGAAGCTCAAGAATCGCTTATGCTAGGATCTTGAAATTTCACATATGGCATTTACATGAAAAATAAGCGTATCCGTATTTTTTATATTTTTTCCACCCGTCATGTCTTCCAGGGTAATGCCCCTTTTCCAGCTCAGTCTATGGAACCTTGTAAACAAAATATCTCAAGAACCTCTGATGCTAGGAACATGATTTTATGCAGCAAGACATTGTCCAAAGTGTATATGACCTGATTAACATTTGAAAAAAAATCATGAATTTTTTACCAAGTTATGCCCATTTTCCGGCGTAGTACATTGTAAGCCTATGGAATATTGTGAACAAAATATATCGAGAACCCCTGATTCAAGGATCATGATATTTTTGCAAGAAGATATAGCCTAATGTGTAAATGACCTGATTAACATTTGGAAAAAATGGTGAATTTTTTTACTGAGTTATGCCCCTTTTTCGACTTAGTGCATTGACGCCTATGATACAAAGGTACCATTAAATACTGTCAAGAACCGTAAGAGATAGAAACTTGAAATTTTATATGCTGCATCAAATAGAAAATAAGCGGGTCCGTATTTCTATTCATCCACCGGTGTTTCGTTCAGGACTTGTGCCCCTTTTTCGATTTTGTCATATTATATAAGAAGAACGTTGTGAACAAATTATCTGGAGAACCGCTAAAGCTAGGATCCTGATACTTGGCATACAGTTACAGACTAAGGTGCAGCTGACCTGATTACTTTTGTGCTATTATTAATAATTTTTATGTTAAGTTATTTCCCGTTTTCGAACATGGACATATACTATAAGAACAAGCTTGCGCACAAAATATTTGAAGAACCGCATTAGCTAGGATCATTACATGTACATGTGACATACATCTTTTGACAAGAGTAGATGAACTGACTAATTTGAAGTCTATATCATAAATGTTTGGTTGAGTTATTTCACTTTTTCGGATATACGCATTTTGTTCAAATAACCGTTTTTGAAGAAAATATCTGAAGAACCTCACAAGCTAGGATCCTTATATTTGGCATGCAGGTTTACATCAAGGTGTAGATGACCTGATTAAAGTTTGAGCCTATTTCATAATTTTTTTTGTAGAATTTTTCCCATTTTCAGACATTGGTCTTTTGTATAGGAAGAAGCTATAGAAGTATCTTTGTGAACATTTGGATAAACGCTAAGCTATGTTCCTTATTATGGCATACAGTTACAGGTTAAGATGTAGATGAACCAGTGAAAAACCCTTTCTGACTTAAACGTTACGGGATGAACCCTTTTTAGAGGCAAGCATGTGGTTGGGGGATAGTGTTTCATAAACACATTTTCTAGTTTTCCCTTGAGTTTTATGAAACTGCTTTATATGCATGTAACTAGTAGTGGTCGTGCGCCCAGCGCAGACTCAGATCAGCCTGGGCATCCGCCCAGTCTGATCAGAGTCTTCGTTGTCCGCATGGGGGTAGCTTAGACCCTTAGCTAGCCTTTGATCACTTAACGAAGAGTCTGGTCAAACTGGGCGGTTGCCCTGACTGATCTGAGTCTGCACTGGGCGCACAACCACATTGTTGGTTTTGTCGTGTCGCGGCTCAATTATGGTCCTGTATAGTTACTTCAAGAAATGCGTTCATTTAGGATCTTACAAGAGTGCTCATGTATTATTGCATTTATTAAACGAGTTGGTGAAAAAGATAAGATGCGAGGCTTGCCGAGCATCTTATCGGTTTTCCCCAACGATTTTAATAAATTCAATAATATAGGAGCACGAATGCAAGATTCTATATATCATATGACACTAAAATCGCATTGTATTAGCAAATTTCGCATTAAAACGTCATGATATCCCGATTAAAATAAAGCGACGTTTTTATGGACGTCAACGCATAACGTTACAACGTAATTTGTATATTTAATCCACTAGTGGATTATCGTTTTTAATGGATTGCTTTATTACACTCTCAGATGCGACGTCATATTATAATATACAATTATTGACTATGGAGCCATTGGATATGATGTGATATTCACCAGAGAATGCCAATATTGACCGAGGCGACAGCCGAGGTCAATATTGGTATTTCTGGTGAATATCACATCATATCTAATGCCTCCATAGTCAACAATTGTTTTATTATATAACAACAAAAAAAATTATTCATTTTCAGTTAGGCTTGCAAATGTTTTTGTTGCTTGGTTTGCTCTCAGCGTCTGTGTCATCAGCCATGTTTGTTATGTGCACTAGATACTGGTACCCATTTCACAATAAAGTGTTTAAGGCATAGTGCAGAAATATACAGAATATGAAACCAGTCTGCCTTGGTTGCTTCAGCGCGTGATCTAAATTTAGAAACTAATATTCAATGGGAAAAACCCCAGGCCAGTGAATATAACAAAATATTGAATGGGTTGAAATCAGCTCTGAGCCAATGAAAATTGCTTTATTTATAGGTTATATAATAAAAATAAATATACGCTGTGTGTCGATTATAATTATCCGGCAGTGCGTGTGGTTACTGCTTGTTACCATTTTCAATGAATTTCATTCCAAGCATTTTGACTAGTTGTTTTTGTTAACTTGCTTCGTGTAATATTTTTCAGTTCATGTACTCTTGAAGCAAAATATGCGTCTTCCTATTTATGACCCGTCACGAAAGCCAGGGGAAATTTAAATATGCTCCTTGCCTATCCGTCCACCTGTCTACCTGTCTGAACTTATAGGGTTATTTTAAGAAATAGATAACAAATGATAAAAGCAATCCTAGCTTCCAGTGATGGTTAAAAGTTTGTCACAATGAGGTTATTTGTTCCTGTCCCAGAGCTATATACATGTAGAAAATCATGAAAAAACTATAAAAGGTTTGCACTGGCGGGGTTATATGCATTTATTTATGATGCATGTATTATATTGGTAAATTAATTATGTTCAGAACAATAGCATTTCGGACTTAGATCTTGAGATCTAAAATACTTGAAATTCAGGCTAAAGGAAAAATATGGTTGAAATATTCTTTCGTTGTTGACAATATGCAGTTTAGTGTGTACCGACACTACACGGGATCACTATTTGTGTCTTAAAGTCTTGAATGCCTTAGTATTTTCTGATATATGTAAATAAAAGAAAATTACCTTTCTGGTCGACGTCTTACTTTATACTAACCCATAAATTCCTATGTGCCATATTAGGGGTTTACAAACTATGGTTTTACCATATCACAAAGTGACCAATAAAATGAAATGCATATTCTACTACCAGTCTGGGGACTTATGGATTTCCATCACGCATATTTGTAATGGTTATCTATGCACTTTAAATGACTGACATGATGGCTTACCATAATATACATGTAATTACTGAAATTTTCACCACAAGATGTAACTACATTCCCGAAGGATGAAACGTGATGGAAAGCCATAACGTTGGTTTCTTCTGGTGTACTGGCTGAACATTACAAAACCAAAAACCCTCAAGTACCTGTCAACTGAGTAACTGGTGCAAAAAACCTTGAGTAACTCATACATTTAGCATCTGTTGCGAAAAAGCAAGTTTTGATTGTAACAAAATAGAAGCAAGTAGAAAGTAAACATGTGCTTTTCTTGGAAATAAAACAAGCCAAATACACACCAATATTTACCTAATTTTGACCATAATTCTACAGAAAGAACCAAAATACAGACTGTTTATACTGAGAATAGTTAAGGACTGGACCAAATATCAATTTTAAGTGTAGACAGGTCATATTGAATACTGCCAGTGGGTTAAATTGCCACTTTAGTGAGTTGAACTGAAAACTGTAAGAGTTGTGGCTGACTATCACAAATGTACGTGATGGAAAACCGTAAATCCCCAAACTGACTACTTTTAACAAACAAGAATTCCGCTGAATGCTATGTCGCACCTGCCTTATGATTCCTCAGTAGTAGATACCATGGTTAATGCCCCAGTCACACACACATATACGGATTCTGCGGATGCTTCGGATGACCCGCCCCTATCTATTCGTATCTTTCCATTTAATCCTTAATGGATCCGTATCGCATCCACAGAGTCCGTTACTGTCCGTATCATATTCGCAGGGTCCGCAGGATCCGCGTCGAAATTTTGAAAAGGTTCAAAATTCGGGCACGGATGAGTAAACCGTAAAGGTCCTTAACTGAACACATTTTTTTCTGCATCTATTGGTATCTAATCCGTGTCTCATCCGTATCTATTCCGTATCTTGTCCGTAACAGAACCCGTCATTCCGCAGTCCCAAGTTGAACCTGATACGGTTTAATATGGATCTTTACCTTTAGTTACGGAAGTTATGGGTCATGTCAGGGCCATTGATGAGGCTCTAGTAATCGTAACCTCAAAGTATGGCCCCATGCTCCTTCTCTCGAATGTGTTTAGTGTTCTGTGCTGATGAAGGCTTATGTTTCTATTTAAATCTGTATACCTGGATCCAACCTATAAATTGGGTAAAGGTAAAAGTTTCCTTAGCCTAATGGCCGTAGGGGCAGTGGCTTGGGGGAGGAGAAGGATGGGGGTAGGTGGTTAGGGTCAATGTATCTTGGGCGTAGCATTAGAAAGGCGAAGGCCATCTCTCTCCTTTCGCTTCCTTGTCCATCCCTGATTTGAAAAAGGGTACCCATTTACTGCTTGGTTGACATAGATATTCAGTCGGCAGTGGATAAAGTAGATACTATTCTAATCATTCAAGAACATTGCAACATTCGAAGGAAGGTACATGGACCATACTTTAAGAATTCGGCTACTCCAACCGCGTCAGTGACCCTAATATAATTTGGTTAGGAAAAGCAGGGAAAGCATAATGTTATTTCTTAATTTTGACAAGGCAGTGAATTCAAATGCTGATTAGTACCATAAAAGGTCTAAAAGAAAACAAGAGGGCCATGAGGCCCTGAATCGCTCACCTGAACAATTGGCAAGGTGGCTTTACTTATCATGTCTGAAATTGTCAAAATATGAGCTTTGGGTCAAAAGTCAAAGAATGACCATGACCACTTGTACTCATAAATCTTCATGTACTCATTAAGACAACCATATATACCATTTTTAGGCCAAAATCTTCAAAACTTTCCATGAAATCTTATGTTCTAGCATTTTCCCATATTTGACCATGCCGCAAAAAAGGTCAAGGTAAACCCAAGGTCACCATTTGAACACTCTTGGTTGTACTCTAGTACTCCATGCTATTTACCAAGTTTCAAGGCCATAGGTGTATTGGTTCTGGAGAAGAAAAATATTAAAGATTTATACCATAAGTGGTTATGGCGGCCAAGTTGGTCATGTGACCTGGACCGTTTGAACAAATTTTTCATTCAATCAACCCCTGGAGGCTCTATATGAAATGTGTTCACAATTGCCCTTTGGCTTTTGAGGAAATGGTTGAAAATGTCAAAATATGAGCGATCTGGATCAAAGGTAAAAAAATGACCTTGACCTCTTGTACTCATAATTCTTCATGAACTCATTAAGACAACTGTATATACCAATTTTTGAGGCCAAAATCTTCAAAACTTTCCATGAAATCTTATGTTCTACCATTTTCCCATATTTGACCTTGCTGTAAAAGGTCAAGGTCAACACAAGGTTATCATTTGAACAATCTTGATAGTACTCAAGTGCCCAATGCTACATACAAAGTCTCAAGGCCATCGGTCAATTGGTTCTGGAGAAGAAGATTTATAAATGTATTTACCATATATGGGCATGGCGGCCATGTTGGTCATGTGTCCAGGCGCGTTAGAAAAATTTTTCATTCCCTCAACCCCTCGAGGCTCTATATGAAATTTGGTTTCAATTGGCCCAGTGGTTTTAGAGCAGATTCTTTGAAATTGTCAAACTTTGAAATTTCTGGGTCAAAGGTCAAAGAATGACCTTGACCTCTTGTACTCACATATCTTCATGTACTCATTAAGATGATTGTATATACCAATTTTTAGGCCAAAATCTTCAAAACTTACCATGAAATCTCATGTGCTAGCATTTTCCGATATTTGACCTTGCCGTAAAAAAGGGCAAGGTCAACCCAGGGTCATAATTTGAACAATCTTGATAGTACTTGAGTACTCAATGCTACATACCGAGTTTCAAGGCCATCGGTCTACTGGTTCTGGAGAAGAAGATTTTTAAAGGTTTTACCATATATGGGCGTGGTGGCCATGTTGGTCATGTGACCTGGACCGTATGAACAAATTTTCATTCCCTCAACCCCTGGAGGATCTATATGCAATTTAATTACAATTGGCCTAGTTGTTTTTGAGGAGATTGTTTGATATTTTCAAAATATGAGAGTTCTGGGTCAAAGGTCAAAGAATGACCTTGACCTCTTGAACTCATAAATCTTCATGTAGTCATTAAGATGACTGTATGTACCAATTTTTAGGCCAAAATATTCAACAGTTTCCAAGATATCTTATGTTGCAGCATTTTGCCATATAAAAGCATAAGGAAGCAAATTTGACCTTACCGTAAAAAAAGTCAAGGTCAACCCAAGGTCATAATTTGAACAATCTTGGTAGTACTCGTGTACCCGATGCTACATACCAAGTTTCAAGGTCATCGCCCTACTGGTTCTGGAAAAGAAGATTTTTTCAGGTTTTTACCATATATGGGCATGGCGGCCATGTTGGTCATGTGCCCAGGACGGTTTGAACAACTTTTCGTTCCTAAGGTCCCAGGAGGCTGTATATGAAATTTGGTTACAATCGGCCAAGTGGTTTCAGAGGAGAAGTTGTTTGAAAGTGTGGACGGACGACGGACGACGGACGGACGGACGGACGACGGACGACGGACAACGGAGCCTTACCATCCTATAAGCTCCCCCGGAGCCGCTGGCTCAGGTGAGCTAAAAAAAAGCAATAATCTAGACTATAAATCTACACCAATCAAAAAAAATCTGATTTCTATGAATATTTTCTTGACCTCAAAGGAAAAAAATATATATAATCTCCACTATAGATGACGTACGGGGAGACGTTTTACGGTCGCCGCACGACACGACATTAGTGACACTGAAGTGAAATAGAAATCTAAAAGAGTTCATTCAAGAGCACCGAACACATTCGAAAGAAGGAACATGGGTCGTCTTCGAAGTTTCGGCTACTCAAGCCTGCCCAGTAGATATTTATTGCTTCATTTCACCATTAAATTTTGTCCTACTACAGTATATTGGACAACTAATTGGAATTAATAAAAGAATTACTTTGTCCTATATTGGACAACTAATTCGAATTGATAAGAGTCAAAGAAGTTTATGAAATGATGGCCCTACTTTTGCCATTGGCAAGTTCATGAAAAGATGACCCCACTGTTACAAAAAAGAAACATAACATCGCACCATAACTGCACCTAACGTCACTGCCATTGCACCGATCCGGCCTTTCTGTTGCAGTAGTGCTTGCCTCTGTCTCTTCGCCCCCTCCCCCACCCCTACTTCTGGTGTTGCTGTCGTACAGCCGCCTCTCCAAACCATCCTGTAAGTATCTGTCAGTTTTGGAACGCAAGCTATTTGTATTGAAACGTTACTGCAGAAAACAGTCCGTTACAGTTCGCTGAACGAGACCCGTAACTTCCGTAACTAAAGGTAACGATCTGCATGAAACCGTGTCGGTCCTCAACTTGGAGTGGGACTGCGGAATGATAGGTTCAATAACGGATAAGATACGGAATAGATACGTATGCGACACGGTTTTTTGATTAATTGATTTATTGCTTAACGTCCACGGTAAACAGCTGAGGTCATGTCGGGACGGTCAGTTAACCTAACCACACTATTCCTGGGCAGGCTTAGACCTCCTAAGCGGTTAACCAGTACTAAGTGCACATACTTTCGCCAGTAATTGACAACTGCCCTTCTTGAATCAGCGGAAGGAGAAACGAAAGTATATGGCCAGACCGGGTATCGAACCCAGGACCTCTGACTTAGGAGTCAGGTGCCCTAACGATTGCGCTACGCGGCCCGGCGTATGCGACACGGATAAGATACGGACAGATGCGGATATATGCGTTTAGTAACGCATCATTACGGTTTACTCATCCGCGCCCGAATTTTGAAACTTTTCAGAATTTCGACGCGGATCCTGCGGACTCTGTGGGTAGGATACGGACAGTTACGGACTCTGCAGATCTGATATGGATCCATTACGGAGAAAACGGATAGATACGGACGGGCCATCCGTAGTATCCGCACAATCCGTATGTGTGTGTGTCACTGGAACATACGAAGAGTAGACACAGATGTGGACGTCGCAGTTAATCTTTTCTATTCTTCTATCCGCTAGGCTTGTGCAAAAGTCCGCATCTAAAGGTATTTATCCGCATCAAAAGGTTACAGAAGGTAACGGAAGGTTAGTAGATCGTACCTATCCGCATCCATCCGCATTTATTGGTAACTATATCCGTAAATTCATTGAATAAAAATTGGCCACGCCCACAAATTCTGCGGATAAACTGAGGACTTTATCCGCAACTATCCGACCTATCCGTAATGTGTGTGTGTGACTGGGACATAAAGGAAAGTGTACACTTGGTCTGTCAGCTGAATTTAGGTAAAAATTTGAGCAAATTGGACGTACAAACTCGAAAAGATGCAATTTTACACATAAAGTTCTACAGCCAACAGAGTTGAACATATAGGTTATAGGTATAAAGTAGTCAAACACTTGAGGACACCAGCTTAAGAAAACATTCTATGCCATGTCTGATGATTGTAGGTGGTATAGTTAGTGAGAAATGGACTTGAATGTTCTTGTCCATATAATCATGGATGCCAGGTTGACATAAAATTTCTAAAGTCAACAGAGCATGATATATAGGTCAAGGGTACAAATAATAGCACCATGATTTTTTTTAATTAGAATCAGCAAAGCATAAAATATGGGTCAAAGGTCGAAGAAAGTGCAACAATCCTCTAGATCAACCTTAGTAGAAACTTTAAACTAGGTTTGATGACTGTAGGTATCATAGACTGAAAGAAATGGACCAGTATGCTGTGGTTGACGTAAAATTTCATTAAGTCAGCAGAGCATAAAATATAGGTTGAAGGTCAAAATAAAGGAAACAATCCTCTAGAGCATTCTAAGAAAAAAATTTATACCCAGTTTGATGATTGCAGGTATCATGGATGGAGAGAAATGGACTTAAACACTAGGGTCGGCATAATTTTTGACATGAAGTCGTTAGAGCATGAAAAATAGGTCAAAGGTCAAAATAAGTGCAAGATTCCTCGAGATCATTCTAAGAAAAAACTTTATACCAGGTTTGATGAGTGTAGGTATCATAGATTGAGAATAATGGACACGTACGTCAGGGTCGACGTAATTGTGGACGGACGGACTGACTGACGGACGGAAGGACGGACGGACGGACGTAAAGTGAACTCCTATATCGCACCTTGCTAAAGCAGGTGCGACAAAAAATAAGTATATCTGTTTGAGAAAACTTCAGTTTTCGATGTGCAACTGCCATGTTACCATTGAGCAGTACGTGCAAAAATGGTGCCAAATGCATATAGGACCAATAAATGCACGCCCGGATTGTCTGATAAGAACCTATACTGTTCTCTCAGAATATAATTGAGCCGCGACACGACAAAATCAACAATGTGGTTGTGCGGACAGCGCAGACTCAGATCAGCCTGGGCATCCGCCCAGTCTGATCAGAGTCTTCGCTGTCTGCATGGAGGTAGCTTAGACCCTTAGCTACCCTTTGAGCACATAATGAAGAGTCTGGTGAAACTATGCGGATGCCCAGGCTGATCTGAGTCTGTGCTGGGCGCACAACCACATTGTTGTTTTTTTTCGTGTCGCGGCGCACTAAGCTCTAAGGAACCTACAGGCATAATTTGTTCTTGCATATATGGGATGATTATGTAGAGGCGAGAAGATTGCAAATGCTGGACACTTGGAAAAGGTATTAGTCTTTTTGTGTAAGCTACAACTTATTTCAAAGCCACCCTGAAGTTGAGTGATTTCCCTTAGTTTAAGTAATTGTATCAGCAAGCTGTACACACAGGCATTCGGTACATTGGAAGTTAGAGGGGGTCAGGACATAAACATCGACAGATAAATATATAAAGACAAGGTTACTAACTCTGCATGGGCCTTTCTAGGGGTTACTGGGTTTATTAAGCTCATTTGGATCACTCAATCATTTTTATGAATCCCTTTTTGGCCTTATGTCTCTTGGACATACTGCTCTTAGGTACGAAACAAGCTTTTTCTTTTGGCTTCAAACGGTTCTCGAGTAATTCACCAGACGACCCCAGTTTCACGTTTGCCAGCACGATGTTGGGAAAGGAAAGAATGCTTTCTTTCACTACTGCACGCGCTCAGCCAAGCTCTCTGCCATTAATCTGATATGTGTACGACGAAAAACAACTAAAACCATTTTCATTTACCAGCTAGACAACTACTACTTTCTTCCTGGGCGTCGCTACAAGATTTATTTATTTTCCCTTTTCTGTCAGATGCAAACGTCCGCCATGACACCGTTTAATGGATATCCGAACGAGCTCTCACGTGACACATTGAGGGCGGCATTGCTATTGGCCAAGAATTCTGTCCAGTAAAATTTCCGTAACCAATGTTAACAACATTTTTTCCGCGGTGAAATTGAGAACAACAACAAACTGAAATAGACATTTTTCCCCATTCCAGCCTCGCCCAACAATAAAAAGTTATGAACAGAAACAGTAAAATCAACCGCAAGTCTTTGTTTGTCATCGAGCTCTATTTTTGCTTTTGACAGATGGCGCGAGATTTCGCTGGTTTTTCCGCTATCGCAGAATTGCCAGAAAACCGAGAACCAGTCCTGTATTCCATTATCCAATCACAAAAGGGATACAAAATCGATTGTTATTCGGATATGTTCGGTTGATTTCGATGAACGGTGTCATGGCGGACATTTGCATCTCACAGAAAACGAAAAATAAACAAATCCTTTAGCGACACCCAGGAAGAAACTAGTGGTTGTCTAGCTGGTAAATGAAAATTGTTTCAGTTGTTTTCCGTCGTACACATATCAGATTAATGGCAGAGAGCCTTAATGAGCGCGTGCAGTAGTGAAACAAAGCATTCTTTCCATGGCCAACCTCGTGCTTGCAAACGTGAAATTAGGGTCGTCTGGTGAATTACTCGAGAACCGTTTGAAGCCAAAAGAAAAGGCTTGTTTCGTACATAAGAGCAGTATGTCCAAGAGACATAAGGCAAAAAAGGGATTCATAAAAATGATTGAGTGATCCAAATGAGCTTGTTAATCCCAGTAACCCCTAGAAAGGCCCATGCAGAGTTAGTAACCTTATCTTTACATATTTATCTGTCGATGTTTATGTCCTGACCCCCTCTAACTTCCAATGTACCAAACGCCTGTGGCTGTACAGTGCTCTTTTTATTGTAGGTATATGGTAAAATTAATTAACAACTTAATTAATTTTATTGTTTATCTATTCTAGAAATACTTTACTTCTATTTAAGGGTTGCTGTTGTTGAAATCAGAGGACTGGTCAGGGTATGAGATCAAACCTGTATGTTTTGAATTTCCAATGCAATAATTGGTTAAAAGCTTGAAAGGAAAACGGAACAATTTTGTCTACGCTCTATACGGGCGTTACTGTTAGGCTATTTCAAAGGTACCATGTTTTACCTAAAATAGTCTTTGTTGGTAAAAAGTACCATGTTATACTTAACCAGCAAATTCTCTATCCCGTTTTAGTGGGGTAGGGCTCTTTCAGCTTAATATGCGAAAATAGCTAATTAAATTGTTGGTTTGTATTGGAAACTGTGGTCAAATAAGGTTAATTTTTGCTGATCATTTCAACTCATTCTTGTAAATAAATCATTTTCTCACAACAATCAACAAAAAGAAAAGAAAAAAAAACAACAGATAAATCTGACGGTAGAAATATAGAGTGGCGTGACTACATTGTTCATTTTGAACAAGTGTCAATGTGGAACAATTGGTCAGCTACTGAAAAAGCGCAGCAACTTGCAATGTCACTCAGAGGTCAACCACAGAAGCTTCTTGGTGAGCTAAAACCAGGCGAGCTGCAGAATTATGAGAGCTTTAAAAGAATACTTTCACAGCGATATGATCCACAGGAGCGTAGTGTTGCATATCGATGTGAATTTCGTCCACGTCATTACGACGTCATTTTGACGTCGTGGGCTAGCTGGGTTTTTTCTTAATCTCATGTTGCTTTCATGTATCTGTTTCATCTTCTTTTCTAGGAATATATCCATGGTGAAGGAAAAAGGATGACAGATCCAGATTATTATTGTTGTTATTTTGAATTTATATTGTATTTAACAAAAAAAAAACTCATAAATAAAAAACAAAAAAAACCAACAAGAAATATCAAAAAAAAAAAAAAGATGTGAATTTCGTGCAAGGAAACGTCAGAAGAATGAAAGTCCTTCTGACTTCGCCTATGCATTAAGACGTCTAGCCTGTTTAGCTTATCCAAATATGCCATATGACTGTAGGGAAATAAATGTCTTAGAGGAATATTTGAATTCAGTTGGATGTACAGAACTTAAAGAGCATGCAATATTACAACACCCTAAATCTCTTGATGCAGCTATTTCTCATACAGTTGAATATGAGGCAGTAAAAGGCAACCAAGTAGCTCCTTCCAAACCAAACATCCAGCTTGATGAAGGTTACATACAAGCAGTTAAACAAAATCAAAAAGACAAACAAACTGCACCGCCTAACACATATCAGGAGCTCAATGACTTAATACAAACATTAAATCGTTGCATGGAAAAGTGGAATAGAACACTTGACCAGTAGCAGCAAAGAAATAAATCAAGAACAAATGTTTCTAGCAAAGATTACTCAAACTTTGCTTGTTTTGCCTGTAAGCAAAAGGGGCACATAGCTAGAAATTGTCCTTATAAAAATATGTCAGAACAGCTTCAACCCAAAAAGTCGGAAAACTTGTAAAGGCTGACTTTGAGGCCGAAAGGCCAGCCTGTGTAATTGATTTGAAACGGCCAAATGTTAATAAGTATCCAACTCAAGTCTACTTGCTAGTGTAGTTATCAATGGTCAGGTGATAAAGTTGATGGTTGATACTGGGTCTGCAGCCACACTTTTATCAACCAGTATAGTGAATAAACATTTGACACTGCAGAACAGGTATAACCCATTGAGACCTCATGTAACTTAACTTCAGTTGATGGTACAGCTTTAGACATTAAAGGGAAGTTAGATTTACAGTTTGGTCTTGGAGAATTTATGTTTCAGCATGAGTTTGTCATTGCTGATATTGATTCACCTGGAATCTTAGGATTAGACTTCTTACAGCAGTATGATATTACGATCAAAGTATCAACACCATCGTTACATATAGGTGACAAGTTTATTGATTTAGAATGCGTGGATTAGACTTCTTAGAGCAGCATGATATTACGATCAAAGTATCAACACCATCGTTACATATAGGTGACAAGTCCATTGATTTAGAAAGCGGGGATTCCACAAAACGTGCCAGAGTTAAGTTGTCGAAAAAGGTTGTAGTTCCTCCAGAATCTGAATGTGTAGTGAGAGCATATGTCAAAAGTCAGTTAACTTCAGATAGGGAGAATTTGTTTGAACCTTACAAAACATTAGGTATAAAGGGTCTTCTTGTTTCTAATTCATTAGTACAGCCTAATAATGTACTATTGTCACTTATTAATGTGACAAAGAAGCCTATTCAAGTAAAGCAGCATAGTCTAGTAGGTAGTCTAACACCAGTAGTTGACTCTAAGGCGTTTCAGTCGGTTGATGACAAAACGGCTAATACGCCTATAGGTCTCAATCATGTTCCTCAACATTTGCAAGCATTACTGGATAACGCTTCTGATAGTTTAACAGATGAGCAGATAGAACCTTTAAGGGCGTTACTTGTAGAATAGCAGGATGTGTTTATGAGTTCAGATGGAACACTAGGTAGGACAGACTTAGTAAAGCATAAAATAGACACAGGAAATGCTAAACCCATTAAAATACCTCCTAGAAAAGTTCCCCAGAAGCAAAAGCAAATTATTGAAGAAGAGATAAATAGCATGCTAAAGAAAGATATCATAGAACCTAGTGTAAGCCCATGGTCATCACTGATTTTGTTAGTAACCAAATAGAACGGTTCCATTCGTTTTTGTATAGATTACAGACGGCTTAATGCTGTTACTGTTAAAGATGCTTACCCCTTACCCAGAATAGATGATTCTTTAGACGCTCTTTCTGGCTCTAAATGGTTTAGCACCCTTGATTTTTGTCTCTGGGTATTGGCAAGCAGAAATCTTAGACTCAGATAGACCTAAAACAGCATTCTCAAGTCATAAGGGACTTTTCCAGTTCAAAGTTTTACCTTTTGGGCTTTCAAATGCGCCTGCCGTCTTTGAAAGATTGCTGGAGCTTGTCCTTAAAGGTCTAACATGGGAGAAGTGTTTGTGCTATCTGGACGATGTGATTGTCGTTGGAAAAACTTTTGAGGAAGCACTTCAGAACCATAGAATAATTTTTCAAAGATTAAGAGCCGCAAACCTAAAACTAAAGCCTTCAAAATGTTCTTTATTCCAAACTGAAATCAGTTTTCTTGGACATGTTGTCTCCGAAGCAGGAATTTCATGTGATCCTAAGAAAATTGAACCAGTTCAAAATTGGCCTGTACCCCCTAATGTTTCAGAAGTCAAAAGTTTTCTAGGTTTAGTAGGGTACTACAGGCGCTTTGTGAAAGACTTTTCAACTGTAGCTTATCCACTAACTGAGCTTACTCATAAATCAAAGTCCTTTGTATGGACCCAAGATTGCCAGATAGCATTTGAAGCACTTAAATCCAGTCTAATCACTGGCCCCATTCTGTCATATCCTACAGAAAATGGTGATTTAAATTGGACACTGATGCAAGCTTGCACGCAATTGGTGCAGTTCTCTCTCAGTCACAGGCTGGAGAAGAAAAAGTAATTGCCTACGCAAGCAGGACTTTAAGCAAAACGCAGCAAAGATACTGTACCACGTACAGGGAGCTGTTGGCAGTAGTTACTTTTATAAAACAGTTCAGGCATTATCTTTGGGGGCGTAAGTTTACTGTCAGATCTGATCATTCATTCTTAAAATGGATCAAGAATTTCAAAAATCCTGAAGGAATGATCGCAAGGTGGTTCAGTGTTTTGTCCACGTATGACTTCACCATAGAATATCGCCGTGGATCAGCTCATACGAACGCATATGCTTTATCAAGAACGCCACATCGTATACGTAAAAATCCGCAATGTGCAGAATGTGTTCAGAACCAAACCCAAAGTACAAAGGTACCTAAGGTCGTACCTATACTCAGAGATGACATGGATAACTCAAAAGGTACTGTTATGCCTGTTGTTAACCAGACTTCTCCTGTTCTGACATACAATGACAGTTGTATATCCGATACTGACGAGGTTGATTCAGATAAAGGCGTCTGGGTTCAGAGTTGGTCAAACGAACAAATCAAACAATGGCAAACACAAGCTAGTAGTATCAGTAGAGTAGTAAATCTCAAAGGTAGATATGAAAAACAACCTCCCAGAGACATCGTCGCTGGTGACGAAAGGAATGTCAAATGTCTTTGGTCTTTATGGGATCAGTTAGAGGTTCACGAAAACATTTTGAAATATAAATGACATAACCCTGTAAATGAGACTATTCAATACTTACTTGTAGCACCACAGGAGCTAAGAAAAGTAATCTTTCAAAAACTTCACTGTGATAGGTCAGCCGGCCATTTTGGAAGACGTCGGACTTTAGATGCTATACGGCGTCGTTTCTGTTGGCCAGGAATGTCATCGCATGTGAGACGATGGATAAGACAATGTGATTTATGCGCAAGAAGAAAACCGGGTCCAGGAAAAGGAAAATCACCTCTGATACAATCGAAGTCAGCTTATCCATTGTCTCGCATTGCGATTGATATATTAGAATGTCCTCAATCAAGCATTGGTAACTCCTATGTAGTTGTAGTGTGTGATTACTTTACAAAATGGGTAGTAGCTTATCCAGTTCCAACTCATACAGCTCTTACTGTTGCAGATAAGCTTGTCACAAGTTCATAAGTAGATTCGGAGTACACTTAGAAATCCATACAGATTAAGGTAGGGAATTCGAATCCATCCTTTTCTCAAGGCTCTGCGAATTATTACAAGTAAAAAAGACAAGAACAGCTCCATATAGACCTCAATCTGATGGCCTAGTTGAGGGTTTTAATCAAACGCTATTACAAATGTTATCTATGTACGTAAACAGAAACCATTCAGATTGGGATGAGCAACTTCCATTTGTGCTCATGGCATATAGGTCCACCATTAATGAAAGTACTGGCTGCAGTCCAAACTTGCTAATACTCAACAGAGAATGTTTTCTTCCCATTGACATTATTGCAGGAAATCCCCCAGTAAACACTGACACGCCATGCCAAATACAGTAAATTGAGGCTAATATACTCAGTTTCAAAAACATACAGCTTTGCTTACAAGCATCTTGAAAAAGCAGCGACATTACAAAAGAAATATTATGATGTTGGCCTCAAAGTGAGACAATACAAGCCGGAGCAATTTGTATGGAGGTGGTATCCTCCACTTGCTGCTTTAAAGCTTGGTCTCGGGTGGACAGGGCCATACAAAGTCAAGACAAAGCTATCAAGCGTGAATTATGAAATTCAGAGAGACCCAAAAACAAAACCAATAGTAGTACAGGTCGATGACATTAAGCCTTATCTGGGCGAGGAAATCCCACATATTTGGCAAGAATCAGAGCCGAACGTACATTCACTAACTAACACAGATACAGTGAATACTAATACAGACAAAACTGACAATACAAATGAAACAAAGACCTGTGAACCATATCGCACAAGATATGGACGTCAGATTAAACCTCCAGATCAGTATGTTCCTTAAACATTACAGTTTAAAGGTCAATTATTAAGGTGCTTTTTTATTACAGAAATGAAAGCAGTTTTCTCTAAGCAACGGAGTATCGAAAACCGCATCAAATTATCATTAATAGTTTTCGAGATATAAAGAGTTGAATTTGTAAATTTTATGACATCTGACAATCATTTTGAGCTGCCTCATTAATATTCATGAGGCCTTCGATGACGTCATCGATGAACACTGAAATTTTAAATTTATTTAAAATTTTTAAATTGTCAAATATTTTCTTGTTGATCATTCTAAAATGGTAAAAAAATTGTATTGTATTATTGGTGACACTAATAACAACTGCCCAAATTCAAAATATTGCTTATATTTGCAATTTAAGCAGTTAAATTTTCAAATTTAAATATTTAATTAAAATTTGTTAAATTTCAATTTACATGCTTATCAGCAGATATTATTGAACATAGTAGTTTTAGATCCGTTTAATTAGGTCTCTGACAATGACTTTTGTGTACTAAAGTAAAAGAAAATGTTTTTAAATCTGTTTTTAATTTTTTTTTTAATTTAATCTAAATTTTGAATAAAATTTAAATTTGTGGATGAACATTCCCAATAAATTACCCAGCTAATAAACAAAGATTAAAATAATCAAAACTGTAAGATAACAATCATTTACTCTTTAGAATAAAGGTTGTTAATTAGTTTAAAAATTCATTTAAAAAATTAAAATCATCAGTGACATCACAGAATAGTGCATTGTGGTTAGAAATACTCTAAAAAGTAAGGGAGATAAGTCATGTAGAAAAAAACAGGCATGGGATTTTTAAACTGGCATAACTTTTGAACGGATAGGATTTTTTTCTATGCCGTTTGTAGCATTATAATCCTCTCTCTGTCCACTATCAATTTGCTTCAAAATTAAGCATTTATACAATTTCTTCGTAATTGACCTTTAAGATTATCACTTACGAAAGTGATACAGTTAGTAGTATTTTTAACATAGATTCAGACACTAAGCAACAGTGTAGTTGTCATCTTAGAATTAGAAAAATATATTTTAAACTTCAACCATTGATAACAAAAAAAACCTCTGACCACAGTTTTCGATACAAATCAGCTAAATATTTTCATTGTAAATATTCAGATCGTTCCCACTTCTCATTAGTCATCAAATACATTTCATTTTTCCCCTTAATCATTATTCTCTTAAGTCCGCCATATCAGACTTGCATGGTCTTACATGATTTTTATTCTCATCTGGTTATATTCAAATTGGTTTTCATACAAACAATGCAAAAAAAAAAATAATTACGCTTTAGGCTGGGATTCATTTGACAATCAACTTGATTATGTCCATAACTTCAACATGGTACTAGATCGGTTAAAGTTGATGGTTCAGGTGTTTGCCCTTGCTCTAAACCGCTCTTACGCTTAGTTTGATATGGGTCTCGGTTGTCTTAAACTCATGTGAATGATTTCAGATAGTCGACTAGTTATTCCATAAATTGAATATGGTAAAGACTACATATATGTCTGACGTTTCTGGGAAAATTTCAATATACTTCCTGGGTCAAGTTTGATGTTAATTTGCATATTCTAGTGTGTGATGACAATGCATTTGATGACATTAGTAAAGATAACTCTTGAAGTTGAGATTCAGTGCACTTGTCGACTGTCTTATCATTAGTTTATCTTATGTTTTGAAATCCACGCGTTTATGTTTCAGTGTCTATAGGATGTTTCTGTTTGAAACGGGTCTGTTGTGTTTCTGTTTGAAACGGGCAAAAAGAGTTGCTGTCTGAAACGGGAAAATATGGCTTCTGTCTGAAATTGTGTTAACAGTTTCTGTCTGAAACTGTGTTGTTTTAAATGCGTGAGTTTCCTTATATCATTTTGACCTAATTCAATATGCATTTTTCCGTTAATTCTTCTGTACGTTTAAACTAACAGTGACCCTACGTTAGGCTTTTAACAAGATGGAGGCATGACATTGGATTGCATAGTTGTCATTCTTCACGTTCATTTGTTCATATTTTTTGTTCCCCATAAGTTCATTCATAAAGCCCTTAATTTTCAAAAAAAAGTGTAAACCAAGCACCATGGTCAGCACTTGTGCATTTGTAGCATCAACTCTTTTCTTGAAAGTGCTTTTTGCCATGCTGTTGAACATTGCTGGTGTTACAAAGTGCTTATGGAAATGTTTACCGTAAATCTTACGATCATTAATTGGAATGATTTTTATTCAGTGGTTTCAGATTTGTTGTCATGGCGTTTGGTAGCAAAGACCCTCTAGGGCTTGAACTTCACCTGGTCGTTTCAGACGACGATATGGCTTCATTAGAAAATGACCTCCGTCCAGATTTTGTCAGTGGAATGAAGTGCCCAGTTGGTGCTTGCAATCAATCAAACAACCTACGCCAGCTTAAACACTTTGTCGAAGCACTGGAAAAAATTTCATCGTGAAAAGGTACCGTTGTACTGTTGTCTTTCCCAGATGACTGACGGTCTATGCAACTTTTCATCGGTTCAAGTGGGGGATGTTAAGAAGCATAGTGCTAACAAACATAGGCTGGACCAGACAAAGTTCAAAATTCACAGGGACATGGTTATAAATCAGAAATACATTCCTACTGGAAATGCCAGATGCCCTAAGAGGCCATCATCCTTAAATGTCTTAAGAAGGGAAGTTGCAGCAACGGAAAGGAAGGCACACACGGTGTTAAGTGAAATCAAGTCGGGGCCAAATGTGAACAGGGATGAAGCGGTTACGATTACAAAAAGGACAAGACATGGACAGGCGGAGTATAAAGCTCACACGTTTCAAAAAGAACACTGGAAACCTAAATCAAATAGAAAATAATTGCTTTATTAAAGTTTAAGACCATATTGTCCTAACATTTGCAGTCTTTTCTCCTGCCACTCATGTTTGTGCTTTTCAAACAAACATTGTGCATATTTGTAATATTTGTTTGGGAGGGGGGAATGTAGAGGCGTGAAGATTGCAAATGCTGGACACTTGGAAAAGCTATTAGTCTTTTTGTGTAAGCTACAACTTATTTCAAAGCCACCCTGAAGTTGAGTGATTTCCTTTAGTTTAAGTAATCGTATCAGCCAGCTGTACAGTGCTCTTTTAATTGTAGGTATATATATATGGTAAAATTAATTAACAACTTAATTAATTTTATTGTTTATCTATTCTAGAAATACTTTACTTCTGTTTAAGGGTTGCTGTTGCTGAAATCAGAGGACTGTTCAGGGTATGAGATCAAACCTGTATGTTTTGAATTTCCAATGCAATAATTGGTTAAAAGCTTGAAAGGAATGGACGGAAACGGCGCCCCGTTACTGCGGCTATGGATTCGTTCCGCTGAGGTGCGGGGGGTAACGTCGATATGAGAATTGAAATATGATGATGATGAGGCAAACGGAACAATTCTGTCTACGCTCTATACGGTCGTTACTGTTAGGCTATTTCAAAGGTACCATGTTTTACCTAAAAAAGTCTTTGTTGGTAAAAAGTACCAAGTTATACTTAACCAGCAAATTCTCTACCCCGTTTTAGTGGGGTTGGGCTCTTTCAGCTTAAAGGTAGGTTCTTGTACTTTGGAATACATCATAAATTTGATGATCTTTCATCCAAGTTGTTGGAAAGCACTTATAATAGGGAATGAATAAGTTTGACTAAAAAGTGTAAATAAGAAAAAAATTAGAAAAGTTGTTTTGCAAGGGATTTCCTAACTCTGCTTCGCACACCAGTTAGTGCTATTTTTAGTTCGCGCCAAAAATAGATAACGCAGCTGAGGTCATGCTGCATTGCATTTTGGGATAGTTTTAACCCATCCACCATGCCAGGACCTCTAGGAGAGCTCACGACCAGGGAAAATTGACCTTTGGAGAATGGCATCAGAAATCGCGCACTTATAGACATAATAAACATAGTTATTTTTAGAACTGAAATTCCAACGAAAGAAAATAAACCAAAAGGGAAAACGACTATTTTCTTCAACATCTGACGAGTTTCTCAGTAGCAACAAATTCAGAAAAATAAGAGAATTCAATACTGCTCAGAAAAAGACGAAATTATTCCGTGGACATAATTGTTATTGCTAGTACAGGAACCTACCTGTAATATGCGAAAATAGCTAATTAAGTTGTTGGTTTGTATTGGAAACTATGGTCAAATAAGGTAAATTTTTGCTGATCATTTCAACTCATTCTTGTAAATAAATCATTTTCAAGTACTCTCTTTTACTTTCCCATTCTCAGACAAGCTTAAAAGCTGAACTCGTGGATACCTGATTTGCTCTGATCTGCCCGTCTGTTCGTCTAGCTGACCGAGCGTTCGTTCGTAAGTGTTCGTCTGTCCGTCCAGCTGAGCGTCTGTTTGTCTGCTGATGCGTCTGTTTTATTGTTCGATAAATAGTGTTATCGAACCGTACTATAACTCGTAAACTGAACGTTACAGGGAGTTGCAGTGTCCCGGGAGGTGTCCCGTGAGTTCAAGACGGGGTAAGGCATATAGGAAGCAAACAAATTATATTCTTTAAGATAGTACTGGCAGAGACAGAGCAAATTAGAGAATAGTGTCGGGACATTAGTCAGTTATAGCCTAGGGCCGAGGGAACTTTAGTGGCTTGTTCCTCACAGTATTTTGGTGCTAGCCCTGTCACAAAATTTGCGGGCTCGTCCACGTCCCGTTACAATTACAATAACATAGCAACTAGAGTATTCTGCCAGGTTTGGCCTTTCTTTTATTCGGTAACTCTGAAAGGGTGCAGAGGCAAACCTGCTTACTTAATCCAGCGGGTATATTTCGTCGTATTTGCGTCGCTGTGGCATAATTACATCGCATAGAAATCTGCACGACGTCATTTACCTGATGATAAAACGCTATGGTAAAGGAGATATGATCATTCTACTTTTAATTCTGGTCTGCGTGGCATATACTGTATGCCTTTGCAGACCTAATTATAACAGTAAAATGGTAACATGAAATTTGTATATCCAAAAGAATGTTCTCATGTGAACACATTTTCTGAAATAATTTAATTCAAAAATTTCAGGCGACTAAGGGAAAGACAACCCTTTTCTGTAAAGGTTATCCCAACTAAGCTGGCTTGCTGACAAAGCGGTCCAGGGATCGAAACCTGCAGGGGGCGGAAACCTGTCCAACCGTAAACGGGGTTCCATTGTACAGACCTTCATTATCACCCGCCCGTCATCCTGTTATAACTAACATACTATCAAAAAGGATGCACAATGGCGAGTAACACATCGATCCCACTAAGCGAATGATTTACCTCTTGCAAGAGCAGGTACTACTCTATTTTAGGTTGCTTTTCTAAAAAAATGCCAAACCACGAAAGTAAACCATACACCATTTACTCAAGAAGGGCCGTTGTCAGTTAATGGCGAAAGTATGTGCACTTAGTACTGGTTAACCGCTTAGGAGGTCTAAGCCTGCCCAGAGATAGTGCGGTTAGGTTAACTGACCGTCCCGACATGACCGTAGCTGTTTACCGTGGACGTTAAGCATCAAATCTATATATCATAAACCACTGACAATAATTATTCAAAGATTTATTCCGCTTTTAACATTTTTTACATTTTCCACGAACCTGCATCAACTTAATTGCAAAGAAAAAGTAAAAGCAAGGATGTAGAATAGTTGCACAGACTGATTATGATCGCCATCTTTTCCTACATACCTTTTCAGGAACCATAGATATATTTGATGCGCATAATGAAGGCTCCAAGGAGTTCCTTCTATACTCACGAATAACCAGGAATTAAATAAATGAATAATAATTACTTGTTGCGAAAATCTGAAGTTTCTATTGAAAAATTCAGTTTGTAATATGATTGAAAAACCGACGGAGCGTGGCATACACTGTATCCCATGCTCGGATACCAATGATGTCAGAGATCTGTTATCACAGCAACTACGAATTCATATTGTTGTAAAAGTGACGTCATAAATACGTCATTCTACCAACTTACTTAGCACAACAGTTAGTTATTTCATAGTAGCTATGATAACAGATCCATGGCATCATCTTCCTTATAATTTGAAAGGATCATGGCATACAATGTATGCCATGCTCCTTTCAAATAATAAGTGAGAAGTTATCTGAGACTTATACAATGGAAAAGTGTTATTTTCTCAAACCTATGATTCATTCTCAAATAATTTCATTCTATGTTGAATGTCATCTCACATTTATTGTCCTGCCATACTTTCACACCTACATACTTTTTAACAAGCTGAATCAGAATGCTTTAATAGCTTTTTTATGTCCTCATTTGTTTGTTAAAAGTCATAATATTCCTATTAAGAATAATCCCATATTCCTACTTAGAACAATTCCACAATGCAAACACTGTAAATTATCAAAATCCAACAACATTTGAATGTTTTTATAATACAACGTAAACTTGCGTAGGACTATGGAAAATATCGATTTCCACTTAGAGCATTTCTAGGATAAGAAACTAAAAATTCGTTATTCGCCACGTGTTTCTTTTTATATACTTCAGCTAATACAAAGTTGTCTGAGAAAACCAATTGATTTAAATGGCCAGTCATGTGTTCAATCCTGTAGTAGTTCTAAGTCCAATAAGATAACACTTAAGGGGTACGTAAACACCTCCATTTTTTTCCAGATACTTCTTACAAAGAGAGCCAACTTTTATGACAGTGTATGCGTCCCAATAAGAATCTGCCATTCCAAAATGGTCAACTCTTAAAGGAAAGAATTTGCTCCTATAGGAGCAAATTCTTTTCTTTAAAGTTTTATTTCAATCGAGAAGGGAGATCAATATGAAAAGGGTAGGGTAAGTCAAAGGGTACACATGCTCCAACACCTTAGTTTTTATTTTTATAATTGTCATCGGTCTCTGCTTTCTGTATTCAGTTCATTTAGGATCCTATATGAGAAACTGTTTTTATCAGTTCCTGGAGACTAGAACCGAGTATTTCACGAAAATAATAAAGTGCTATACAAATAATGTGTATGTATTTTATACGCATCTCTTCAAAGCATAATGTTCGAAAACGAATTAACTATTTTTGCAAGTAGTGTAACTCTAGAAGCTACTGAGAATGGTATCAGTGTTTACAAGGATTACGTCTAAGACATTTAAGTTTGCTAAAAACGCCACTGAAATATAGTTAGAGACTTGCCCAGTTCGCGCGATGAATGAGTCCACTGTATGGAGTAGGGTTAAAACTTGGTCAGAATTAAAGGGATTGTGCTTAAACTAAGGACATCTAAGAGACTGGTCACGATGCACTCTATATAAGACATACCGACAAGAAATCAGCGTGACCACTCATGTTCGAACATCTGCTAATACATGTATAGCATTTTTAGAACAGAGACATAATAAAAATCTTACATTTCACTCTGTTATCATCTTAGTTGCTAGGTATGTCATTCATACGTTTCCAAGCGAATTGCAAACAATAAAAGTTTAAAATTCAGTTCTTACACATCAAGGTCAATAAAAAAAATTCATATGGACATCTTGGCCCAGTTGTTCAGAACTAACGTCGTTTGCTAACGTTTCTTTTAAATTTCGATTGTTTATAGCGCAAATACACCAATAGGTTTGTTGAAAAATGTGAGAAGCTTTTGCAGTGCAAAACCTTCTCACATATTTTTAACAAAAAAATCAGTGTATTAGCCTGTCAAGTCGCAAAACAGTTAACGAGTTCGCCTCTTAACGAGCTCGTTAAGCTAACGATACTTTGAAAAATTCGGTCCTGGCATATAAAAGCTGAACTTGACATCTTCATGACGGGAGTGCAAAAGCCGATGTAACTGATTTTCCTGTCTTAACAGCAGTAGCGGTAGCCTCCACTGTCACTGTCCCGCATCTTAGTGACAACTTTATGCGCTTCTCTTCTTTGGTCGATCCATGTGGCAATTCTATCTTTAGATCTCCGAGATGAAAACAGTCCTTATCGGTCACACTCTTTGGGCACTCTTGCTCAGATGCCCACAGTCTAAATGTATAGGACATATCTGCATCCGAATTACGAATGTACTCCATTGTCGTACTCGCCACACTTAACCAGGGCATTTTTCTTCACATGTACGTCAAACAGCCCATTATACTCAATACCATAGGTGAACCTTTAATGATATACAGAGAAAACCATGTTAGTGTATTTTGATTTCAAGTTGATTTCAGGCGTGACCAGAAACACCGAATGAAGGTTGAGGCTTGTAAAGCCATTCCTACCTGTTCTAGTCGAGACTCATAAACCTATTATCAAAAGCCATTACATGTTTTTCTCTATTTATCATGCAACATAAGAAGATTGTTATGCGTAAACAGCACCAAACGATAGAAAAACAAACGCAGTTGCGTCCGAATTCACTGACGTTTCCAGTACATCATGACATAGATCGGTGACGTCATTGAACCAATCGAACGTTGTTATCACGGACATCATCAGCATGGAGCCAGTTGGTTTTAGACATTGCTTCTAAAGACACTGCCTGATATCGTCAGAGCAAATGTTGTTCTAGAGCATCATGATATCACATTTTGTTATCAAACGCGTGTTATCAGGTGATTTTTTTCAACCAGAACCACGTTCTCCTGCCTCCTGCCCAGGTGAGCTATAAGTTTAAGGAACTGATGCAGCCAAAATCCAGATTCTTTCGACAACATGAAATAAACGATACTAATAAAAGCGCACAACAGGGGTAAATTTAAGTCAGCACGTACGGAAAGCTTTTCTGTGACTGGTGGCTGCCAAGCTAGCGACAGCAAAAATTACAAATTACACAGAGGCCTAGATAAGAGGGAGTACTTGATGATAATTAGGGATAATTTCTGTTAATTCTGGATAAAAACATAATTATGTAATGACCCCTCATCTGAACCGTCTCGACGAGACGCTTCAGATGAGGGGCTGCAACATATGGTTTCAATGAAAAATAAAGAAAACTATCCCTCAATTATCGTCAAATACCCCTCTTATCTAGAGCCCTGAATTACCAATGACTAGCAGAAGAGGTGATGTATACAAAAACAACAACATAAAACCAATATGAGAAACAAAAGAAACTTGGTCCCAGAACGGTCATCGATAAAGTTTCCGAGGATGTGACGCGCTTTAATCGACTCCTGTCCTAGGTTTAGCCATGAAAATAAACATATTGTCGTTTTGATAAAAGATGCCTCAGCAAAACCATGAGGACACTAGTGTATAAAATCACCTTTAGATTTCCTGGTAGGAGGATCGAACCGCTGCAAACGGCAGTACGTTTTGTGTTCATCTGTATTTCATGTCAACATTGAAAGATGAAGCAAAAGTACCTGCATTTGCGCTCACAAATTGCACTGGGATCAAATCCATATATCACAGCTCCTGTCAGTACCACAAGCCCTGGCCCAGGTTCATCCGGGATAATGACTCTCTTTTCAGAAAATCTGATAAATGATATAGTCTTAGACTTATCATCACAATTGTAATGGTTAAATCTTATTTCCCGATTTCTTAACTGATTTTCTAGCAGTATAACGTACCATAAAAGTCAATATCCTGGTCACGGCACCAAAACAGAATCATGTAGCAGATATGATACACCGGGCACTAGAGGGTTAAGTAAACCAGTAACAGTTTATCAATTTCGAAATTGCGAGCTGGAATTATTGTTGAGCTCTGCAACCCACCTTGTAATATATATTACTGATAATCTGTTACTGATTTACTTATTTATATTGATATCACAAAGTAACTTTTCTTACTAGATCTATAAGATACCAAGTTTCAGCTAAAGGACGTTTAAAATTACAGAAAAATAGGAAATGCATCCAAACAGTTTTCTTTGATATATTTACATTCTTGGTGTATTTACTGAAAAGCCCTAAAGTAAACAATCGGAACGTAATGTAGTTTACATTCCAATAATTACATTGAGACACGCAACGTCAATGACGTCAAAATAAACAATGGCTATCTACAATCTGATTTGACGTCAGCAACGTAATGATGTCATGCATGCTGTTCTGCTGTTAGCAGAAAAACTTCGTGTACATGTTTTACTGCTTTAATTTTAGCGCTTATATAAGATTTTTCATAAACGATTTGATTGAAACGAATGTAAATATAAGCAATGAACTTAATTTTTCTGTTGTTTATCGAAGTGTTAACTACACTGGGTCACTAGCAAAGTTTATATGAACCCCTTCGGGGTTCATTAACTTTGCACGTGACCCAATGTAGTTTGTTTATCGAAGTGTAAACTACATTGGGTCACTAGCAAAGTTTACATGAACCCCTTCGGGGTTCATTAACTTTGCACGTGACCCGATGTAGTTTACACTTCGATAAATTTGGGGTTCATGTAAACTTTGCTAGTGACCCAATGTAGTTTACACTTCGATAAACCTCAGAAAAATGAAATTCATTCCTTAAATAACAAAGTAATTTGAGATATCAGTATTTGAGATAAAAGAGTAAACAGTAATAACCTAAGCGTTTTCTCGTAAACCACACAACAAAGACATGATGTCATGTGCCTGCTTGGTTACCTTTACTAATATTTTATCATTCATGTATGCACTGGGTGGTTGCTTAGTCCCGGTAGGCGGAGATTTTTTCTGACAATCGTCAACGATTTCTTCTGACGATTTATGTCACATAAGCGTGACGGAGCAATAAGGTAAGTAAACAAACTTATTTTTAATACTTTTTGGGGGATCTTTCGCAATCAGGCTGTTTACTTGAGCATTCTGCATGCGTATTTTGTCGTTTATAATATTTTTCTTTGTGAAATAGCCTCGGCAAATCAAGGACAAAAATTACTGCAAATGCCAAGGATTTTTCCTACAGTGTCCGGGATTTTTTCCTACCACTTATACTGCTTTTCAGAGTCTAAAACTAGCAGCATAGTAACAGCAATTAGATTTTTTCAATGTGGTCACTAATTTTACTTCACCGAATGAACATCAAAAGCATTTTTGTCATGTATGCCTTATCATGATGATGAAATCGAAAATATGCACCTTTAGAAGCAAAGAATACGTAAAAGAGATAACATCAGAAGTCTTTGTCCTCTTTTCAAGTGCAGACTGAATAAGCTTAATCTGCATTTTCATTCTTTCTGACCATTTCTTGCTTCCAAAAACTAAAACATTTCAAATCTTATTTAACTTCACAGGATGCTGGAGGTGTTGTGACGTCGCGCACGGTGTTCGTCGTTAAGCGTTACACTCAAATGACGTCGTGGTTATTAGCAATTCAGAGCGCAAGGAACATTCAGTCGTTTATTTGTTTAATATATCGTTCAGACTCATTCATTCATGCATTTATTCATTCATTCAGTCAGTCAGAAGGTCAGTCAGTCAGTCAGTCAGACAGTCAGACAGTCCGTCAGTCAGTCAGTCATACTGTATGACTGACAAACTGATATACAGTTGACTGTTATAATCTCGAACACTGAATAAAGTTCCCTCTTATAGCAAAGAAAATAGATTGGACACATTTCCTATTTGTCTTTCCATATCAACTCCGGATGTCTCAAACTACTGGTATTTCATAGAAAATTTTCTGAGACCGGAAAATTTATATCGAGATATCAGTAGTTCGAAATGATCTTCGACTCTGAGACATCGAGAGCTGACTGTGTTAATTGATCTTTTTGAATGGTTGTTTAGTGATTGAAAATTAAATGGACACAGTTTTGATCAACAAATATACACTGAACGGCAAGTGTATGTTACATCCAATTTGGCGTTCAATGAAGCTTTTCTCCCCTCTCTCTCTATCGTCCATAATACAAGCCCTTCACTACGTTACTTCCTTTATATCAATTACTGCAGCTGCTTAGCAAAACTATCCCCTTTTACTAAAAATGGTCAATTCACTTATATATAATGGATTATTTTTCGGTGATTTTTTAAAATAAAGTATATATGAACGGCTGGACTAGCAAAATTATCAAACAAACAGAATGACTTTACGTGCAATTTTCAGCGTTGCTTAAACTGTTCTCTTTCAGATTATAACGACTCTATGCTTATGAGTACTTTTTTGTATATTGCCCTATCGTTCTACCTTTCTAACAAAGTATATTTTCTACCCGATTTTCTAGCTGTCTGCTTAGCATTTTTTCTTTTCTTTCTTAAATTTACTCGTTTTTTGGTTACATTTTTCGAGGTGCAGCCTCGTATAATTTCGATATTGTTCCACATTTCACAAGATTTCATTGGTCAAATAACGCGTATGTCAAAATTTAGCCATTAATATCAAAGGTCAATGAATATTTAATCTTCGGGTTTTCCCCGTCGTACTACACTGTGAATACAAGCACTCTGTCTTATATTAATTCAAAATGTCCCTCTTGTTTGTAATTTTACAGTAGAAATGATATCGAAAACAGGCGCAGATATTCAAAACTGTCTTTTTTTCGTCGTAGATCTGTTTTCGATTTCTACTTTCGGTTTAATACATACAAACAAACAAACAGTGCAACATTTTGATAGCTATTTTGAAATCAGGTCAAATTTCAAGATTGACCGCGGTCCATTTTGGAATTCCAAATTGGACATCTCAATTTTGAGGTCGCTACCCAGTGTCAAAATTACGGTTGTGGGTGCCTACCGACATAGCTTACTTATTCATGAAAGTTATTGTCAAATCTTCAACTAGAGACATATAACAAACACACACTTCCATTTAATCTGCACCGATTATCCTTTTTTTAGATTTTTTCTTGTTTAGAAGTATGGCGTACACTGTTTGATTTAAAGGCATTGACTTTAAAAGAGTAAACAGTATTTCAGCTCAAATTTAAGTGGTATTCAGTATTCCCAAGGGGGCGGGGGCACAACCTCATTATCTGGAAAATTTGCATTTCTTTCTAATTTTAACCCTTAACCGGTAACTTGTAAGACAAAAAATCTAAGTCACTTACCTACACAATCAGCAAAATTGTCAATCACTCTCAAAATGTATCCATTTTTGTAAAACTACAGATGTCCAGGATGATCTGAATCTTCGCTGGGCGCACAATACATCTTGTTGGTTTTGTCGTGTTGCGGCTAAATAATGTCTTCTTTATAGGAGCAAAGTCAGTTTTACGTCAAAAGTTTTGGGGGCAACATTGTCGTTATTCACAAGTACAACAAATATATTGCTTTGCGTGAAAGGTACCATCGGGTATTTCT
>CAXDIV010000208.1:59419-86854 GCA_963989385.1 Ctena decussata | reverse complement strand
GTAGACATTTATAGTTAAGATGAATTGCATTACCGCCAGTGTTCTGTGGCCATTCTTACAAAAGACAGCTTAACCCATTTTTGCCTGGTTAATTCTTCAATTCTTATAAATTAGAGTCTATTTGTCAGTTAAGGGGTGTCTGATTTTTGGTTTGTTTTGTCATTTTCATTTTATTTTAGAAGAAATACCCATTGTGAGGCAATGATTTCGCATTTTCTTTGTTACATGCAGCCAAAATTATTAAGTTTTGAATTCATCTAACAAAGAAACTGCGAAACAAGTGCCTCACAATGTTTGAAGAGAATTGTAAAGCGGCTGAAACTAGATAAGACCACGAATAAACAAACGAGGTCGTTTAGCGAGATTGTTTCAACATTAGGATGTGATATAGCGACATTGTTAATGAAAAGACTTTTGTCACACTTTGTCTGATAATAAATTGAGCCGCGACACGAGAAAACCAACAAAGTGGCATGTGCGCCCGGCGAAGACTCAGATCTGCCCAGTCTGATCAGAGTTTTCGCTGTCCGCTTGGAGCTAGCTTAGACTCTTAACTACTCTTTAAGCGCACAGCAAAGACCCTGATTAGACTGGGCGGATGCCAAGGCTGGTCTGAGTCTTCGCTGGGCGCATGTGCCACTCTGTTTGTTTTGTCGTGTTGCGACACAAATAATCAAGATAACTTATTGCTGTCTCAGAACCAGTATTTTTATTACGCAAACAAGAGTTATGTATTAGTTAGTGTTCATTAAATGTGATTTAATGAAATACGGCCCAAAGGAGCGCGAAAACGAACGGGTTTAACTCAACAAATCACAATTTAACGAAGAATTACAAATAAGGTGGTCTGACAACGTTTCAGCCGACGAGAACTTGGATGCAGATTATTTTAAAGAGTATCTTGAAGCTCTGTAGCTCTTGAAGCTCTGTAACCTCGACACCAAATCAAGCAATTTCTGCTTCTGTGGGTGCATCTTGATATGTTTGTCGATATCCGGTTTCATAGTACGTCCGGTAGCATGCGGCGGTAAATTTTCGTGGGTGTTGTCTCCAATGTGTATTCAGACGACTTTTAAATGAGTTGAGAGAGGGTGCCCTTACTACAGTCTCTGGTAATGAGTTCCAGGTATCCACTATCCTGTTGCTAAAACTCTGACGTCTGGTATTCAGTCGTGCTCTTGGTTTAAAAAGCTTCATAGAGTGACCTCTTGTAATTGAATGACTCGCCAATGTAAATAATTTACCCGTTTCTATCTGATCTATTCCATTTAGTATCTTATATACTTGGGCCATGTCCGCTCTTTCACGCCTGTATTCGAGAGTTGGCAATCCTAATTCTTTTAATCTGTTTTCATACGTTAGATGGCTTATACTGTTGACTAATCGGGTTGCCCTACGCTGTACATTTTCAATTGTGATTTTGTCTTTCTTGTATATTGGTGTCCATATTTGTGAGGCATATTCCAAATGAGGGCGAACCAGTGCCTTATATAAATTTAAGAACATTTCAGTACCTAAATATGTGAAGGTCCTAAAAATGATTCCAACATAACGGTTTGCAATCATCTGACACTTAAGTCTTCAAGGCACGCTAAGTAGTGTAATCGGTTACCTGTTACCTGGAGCGAGTTTAAGTGTGAATGCAGTTATTTCCCTTAGACCCGCGAAGCGATAGGTATTAATCGATATTAGGAATGTCATATCGATGTCCATATCCCCGGATCTGTACAGGTGTTGAACTTCTCTGAAGCCGGTTTTTTGTCATCATTTTATCAGCATAATAACAATACGAAGGAGCTAATGGAAACATTTTTATTTTTTTAACAATATGGGGTTTCTTGTTCTCATATCAAATCAATTGACTTTTCTCACTTGCTCACTTGTGTTGTATTAAGTCTCTTTTTTTCACATATTTAGGTTAATTTTGTAAGGATTGGCGAGAAAAATAGATCTGATTATTGGTCGTTTTAGTTTCTTACAACAAAAACATAAAACAATAATACTTATAATGAATTATGATATTTCGATCCCACTTTGACGTTCTCAGCTTAATGGAAAGATTAAGCCTGATACAGACACCCATCCACCCACTTTTTTTTCTTTGTTTTCTTTTTCTTATCATTTTTCTTTCTTTTGCCCCGCACACTGGGGCTCACGAAATATATATTGGCTGCCTGATGCTTCTGCTAAACATTAACGATTAGTATTTAAAAGTTGCCTTTTTCTGCGAACAAAACAAAGCAAAAATAAATAAAAGAGTCTCGACACGACAAAACAAACAAAATGGCATGTGCGCCCTGCGAACACTCAGATCAGCGTGGGAATCTGCCCAGTCTGATCAGATTCTTCTCTGTCCGCGAAGAGGAAGCTTAGCCCATTGGTTATCCTGCCCAGGCTGATCTAAGACTTCGCAGGGCGCTATGGGACTGTGTTCGTTTTGTTGCGATGCTGCTTAAATTACTATTTTTATACGGTTAAAAAATCATCAGAAGACGATCTTTAATATATATCGGACTGAAAATCGATTTCTGACTTTCATTGCCGTTAGCGATTGTTAATTTTGAAATTGCATTGTTTTGACAAGACATGTGACCGAATTTCACACCTTCAGACAGATGGCGTGTCGACAACAGCGGCTCAGTAGGCTTCTCAGTCGTTGACTTTAGCAAACAATTAAATGAGCCGTGACATGAAAAAACACAGCTGCATGTGCGCCCAGCGGATACTCAGATCAGCATGGGTATCCACCCAATCTAATCAGAGGCTTCAATATCGGCATGGAGGTAGCTCAGAGTATTAGCTACCCTTTAATCGCACAGCAAAGACTGGGTGGCTGCTTAGGCTGATCTACTTTTCGCTGGGTGCACATTCCACTTTGCTGTTTATCATGTCGCGGCTCGTATGAGGAAAATTATGAAAAATGACCAGACTAAATTTAATTACAACATGGGATCAGCTTGCCAATTTTAAATGGTTTGCGCACAGGCACAGCCTGATTTGATCACACATGTTTAAAGTCTTTGATCAGAAATTCGGATCAGTTCGGTTTGTGCAGAAACGGGTTAGGTTATACAAACTAATACTAAAATTGACAAAAACAAAAATTATTAAATGATTATAAACTCAGACCAGTGCTTCGCAAGTGCATAAGCTGGTGTGAGTCAGTTTGCATATTGATCAAGCTATATATTGTTTAAACTTAAATATATATTGTAAGTCATGCCCGAAACTGTGAACAACTAATTCCATAAATTGAATGTTGCAGCTTTATATTTCTTAGCATTTATCTTTAGTTATTTCATGATGAGTTCATTTCAAACTTTAATGAGATGACAATTACTATAACTGATAGGAGGAAATATCGGATTTTATGATCGATAATCGATTAATGCACGCGTAATAAACATGTTACTTATACTGTATACATAGCGTATTATCAACGTATTCCGATCAGCTTGCGCAAACCGTTCAGACTCTGTTTGGTCTTATCATTTTGCACATATCAGACGCTGATAACATTGCGCAGATGCACAGGCTTATTACGTAAGTACTCATTTTAGCAGAAATACCAAAAATAGCACAAAATTTTTATCTTTTAAATAATCCTTTCTAGCTTCACTTAAAACAGTCATATATTAAAGGGACAAAGTTTCGTTATGAAAAGAAATATTACTAATAAAGTGAAACATAAAAAAATGTAACCATAGCCATGCAAGAAAAATGTTTCATAGCATTTTTTTCCTTAGCTATGCGTACTATGCTATAGTAAACGCTCCTTACACAACGTTACGAGGATATCTTCATCATGATTTAGTTTCTTACAGTCAACAGTTTTTCGACAATACTGTAATATCTAAAGAGAGCAATACATGTCTCCTAATAATAAATGAGCAAATCTGCCAGTTAGCTAGTCAATAAAAATCTTCTAAGATCCTACCCTGTGATAGACAAAACATATTTCGGTTTCTTTGATAAATACGCCCCACCACACTCGAATAAATTTCAATCAAAACTGTTAGCACAAACACTAGAAATTATATAATAACTGATAACTAATAGATTAAATTAACATTACCATAAGATATGTAATTATTTGTTTTCATAGTTGATTTTTTTTAGCTTCTTAAGAATTAAAAAAAAAAAAAAAAAAAAAAAAAAAAACTACAATTAGCCGAATAACAGTTTTTTTTTTTTTTTTTTTTTTTTTTTTTTCACGTTTGATTGTCACGTTTAAGAGTTTATTGACTTCTTTCTCTTTTTTTTTTCCTTTCTTGCGTTCTTCTTTCATTCGATCTTTCTTTCTTTCTTAATCAGACTATATAAATATTGTTCCTTTCTTAATTACATGTAGATCATAAAAAACACACACGAAATATATAAACAAAACACGAATACCAAGAAAGGATGTGGTGTTAGCCTTTACGCAATATAGGCGGATTTGGACTTAGACTATTTGAGACATAATTATGAGCGAGGTTTTATCGAAGCACGACTTTTTGTATGTTTAGAGATCAATGGAAGATACTTATAGTGTACTTATTTTATAATGAATTACATCAATGTAAACCTTTAAAAAAATTCTCTCGATGGTGATAACTTATAAAAGTTTTATAGAAAATTCGATCATTTTCAAATTTTAGGCTGAACATAGCCTCTGCGGCATTTTCGACAGGATTCGTATATAATTTCAAGTGATTGAAGCTTCAAACTTCAAAAGCCGATGGAAGAATCAAAACATGAAGTTATTTTATATATTTTTACACCATATTAACGGACAAAGACTGAAGTTTATGTTCATAACTTACAAAAAATTGTCGTACTATCATAAATGTATTTAATTTAACATTTTACATTGTATTCCTATGTAATTGCATATAGCACTGGACAGAATTTCAACAGGTAAGCTTTTTTCACGTCATGTGACTAAGATGGCGGTGGTTCACTTTTGATTCCGCGGACTGAAAAATTTGTGATATGTGAAATTTAAGTGCTTTTTGGAGGTTGGATATATGTGAAACTTTGAGTACATAAAGTATGGAGATGTGTTGTTAACTGTCTTAAATTTCTTAAATTGGAGTATTCAGGAAATGATTATATGGATATTTGAACTTTTTTCCACAAGTATGTATTGAGATCACTATTATATTACAGATCAAATTTTGTTTACTGTCGTGTCAATGCACTTTTAATTTTGGACCAAACCTTGAAATAGGTTGAGCAGCTTGTCACGGAAAAAGTCGGCTCTTTCCGTATCAGTCAGAACACTTTTATATATAACCATTTAAAACGAATGCGATGCATGTCAATGTGGTCCAGAGGTTCAGCCTGTAGACTAGTAGACTAAATATCTTGAGTCAGTGGTTCGAATCTCGTATTTCCCTTTTCTTTTTGCCCCCCCCCCCCCCCTCCTCGCCCCCTTTTTGCCTTTTTTACTTATTTATCTTATTTAATTATTTTTGTCAATTTCATTTCATTTTAAGTTCTCCACTTCTTATAACGAATTCCCCTCTTCTTGTTTAACTACAAATTATGTGAAACTACACATAATATCCAGGGTTTATACAATGCAAAGGGGTTTCTTGTATCAAAACGAGAATTCACATGATGAATGGATGAAATGGCGGCTTAAGGTCTATTCAACAATATTTTAGTCATACCAGGACGATTCAAGGGTGATTGTGAAAGACTATGTGCAATAAAGCACCGGTTAGGTTTAAACAGAGCCTTGTCTGCCATCTGGACTCGACCCAATGATCAAAAGTCGGGAGCGCTAACAACTTTGCTACACGGACGCTTAAGCATCAAGCGCAACTCCAAAAATAACGCTCGACTGTGACAAAACCGAATCTCTGTCTGACCTTCGGAAAGCATAAATTTTGTCATTTTGAGCAGCGAGATTGGTTGCGGTCCTGCCGGAGCGTCGAACTAATTTGGACAATAGTAGGGCAAGGGCCTACTGTACTTGCAGTAGGTGCGGGTGGGGTTGTTTGGATATTTTTCTCTTGCCTATCACATCTCTTTTCTTTCTCCCTCTCTCTGGCAGACGCCTCAATATAGACTGAAATACTGTCCAAACGAGTCGTAAAACCCAAAAAAACCAACCAACCGACATTTTGAGCTGAATTTTCTGCTTTGTCTAATCAGCAATAACCTGGTCAGTCTGCATGCTGCGTTGAGGTTATGTTTCGCTCTTTCTCTGTTGGACAGGCACGTTCATAAGTCTTCAAAAAGAGACTTTTTAAACAGATTGATTGTGCATGACTTTGCCAGCCAAAACAGCACAAAAGAGTAGTCTACATGACAGGCAATCGTCCAGCCATAATATGAGTTCAACAGTTTTTGGTTCAATTCTCGTAGAAGATTCGCCACGAGTTATGTAGGAGGAACGAAAAAAAGTACAAATATGTGAACACCTACGTGTATCATTTGAGTATACGACCAGGGCAACGACACAGTAGCTCGATAGAATAAATTGCTCGATGCCACTGAGACCCATAAACAGTTAGAAAATCTTCCCACGATATGCTATATCGGGGAAAAAATACCCATCCACCGCCCCTGCTGCTAGAAAAGACAAAAAAAAAAAAAAAACACTGACCCATCGGTATGCCCATGCAAAACTTATTTTATACTCGTAGTGCTTTTTGCTTTACCCACTTCGCCACAGCGGACAGTGTATTTTTTGACATTATAACTCAAGTTATACCATGCACTTTACTGACGGATAATAACGAGTGCATTCGGGTATATTACGGAGAAAGGCGGGCGGTTGTTTTGCTACAGATATAGTCGTGGTTACCCATTTACGAGGTTCGAATGGAATCGGCGACCTTTTGACACGACAGGCTAGAAATTTTATTTATAACTCTGTATGCCTATTTAAACCAATTGTATTACGCATAAGAACCACATAACGGTATGAACTAATAACAGTAAATTTGTGTAGACGAGTGCTCGCCAAAATTTTTATCGGTACAGTGACTGCTCATAAGTGAGGAATGAATACAGAGTGTACCCCAAAATCGTTAGCTACAAAAAAGAGAGAACTAACATCACCAGAGTTTGAAGTTGATCAAAAGAAGAATAGATACGGATCTCTCTCATCTGAGTCTGAGTCAGATTTGAATAGTTCTGTGACTGAGCGGTTAGACACTTCAGTAATAGCTACAGCTACAGTTACAGAAAGTTTAGATATGGCCTCCGATCTTGGTTCTTCGGAAGCGCTTATGGATGCTAGTCATTTACAGGATCAGACTGCTTCTGCACCTCATATAATGATTCCGCCATCAGAAATGCAAAAAATATCAGAGATGCTCAAATTTACCTTCCGGGAGGAAATAGTAAGCCTAGTTGATTCAGTTGTCAAGGGTGTCCTGACAGGGTTACAAGATAGGATTTCTTCCTTGGAGAAAACCAATAGTGATTTAATGAATGAAAATGCGTCCCTTAAAACCCGGATTACTTCTCTTGAAGCACAGTGTGATCAGGCTGAGCAATACAGTCGCAGGAATTGTTTGCGGATTTCTGGCATTAAGGAAGAGAGCAACGAGAATACGGACGATATTGTGCTTAAAATTGCCTCTGACATTGGATCAGACATTCAACTGACTAATATTGACAGAAGTCACAGGATCGGTAACCCTAAGAAAACAAGAGGTAGACCGCGAGACATCATAGTCAAGTTTGCTACATACCGGTTTCGTTGTAATTTCTACAAACAGCGCAAACTACTGAAAGAAAACGGTCACGTCGGTGTATTTGTGAACGAGGATTTAACCAAGAAACGGAGTGGTATTCTGTACGAGGCACGTTCATTGTTTAAAAATCGTCTAATCAAAGGTGCCTGGTCCTCTGACGGGACAATACTCATCAAAGATAATAATGATAATGTGCATCGCATTATGTCTGCAAATGACCTTGATCCCTTTCGGGCGTTACAAGCCTCTGCAGGTGCCCAGCGACGTGTACCTGGCATGCCAGGCCCGTAAAACTCTATCAGACTGAAATACGTTTCAGTGATTGTGGACAATTAATTTCGAGTGCCTACTGTAGATAGACAGCGCGCTATATTACCTTTAAGTTAATTGGCTGACAATGACTATGTAAAGACTGCTATTTTTCTTACTGTCACCTCGAGGAAAAAAATGACTTCGCATTATTAATATTTGATTCTGCTACCTACTGGACAACTATTTAACTGACTGTTATTTCTCAACCATTAAAAATATTTGCTAATCAAACATGAACCCATCATTTTCTATTTGTTGCATGGACCGGTTTTGTTCCCTGGAAAAAGGGTATCAGATCAGATTTTGGTTATGCATTTTATTTTTTTAGTTTAGTTTTTGAAACTCCAGTACATGTATTTCAAGCAAAGGGAGTGGGCCCTGATCAGACGCCGCGTGTTGCGGCGTCTGATCTGGGTCTACACTTTTTGCCAATGTCCCCTTTATGGGACGCTGGGCATGGATGGATTGAGTCACATTGTTATATTGCTAAGCTTAAACAGAGAACAGAAGGAGTCATGGCTGATGTCAATATTGTTTATACCATTTACTTTAGTGTGTTTGCTGGCTAAGATGATCTGTTTGTGATGGGTGCAACGAGTTCCATCAACATTGGGTCTTCATTGATCAAACGTCATGTCGTTGAATCAGTGATGAGTCAATGTTGAATAAACGGTTGTGTGTCTGCCGGATCTTGTCTGATTATGCATTGCAATAAATTCATATCTTAAGAGGCTGCAGGTTCGAATCCGCTCTGAGCGTGATTCTTCCCTAGCCTCTTGATTAAAAACCAACATTACTATTGATATTCGATTCTACCTTTCAGTCGATTTATATGCAGGTTTTTACGCTTCGAGATAAGCATTTCCAAGTAGGCGCATGGCGTCCAATTGACGTCGCACTGATGTTCAGTGAGACGTCAATTCGACGTCGTGTGCCGCCTGAGTTGGTTCCCATTTTGGAATATGACTACCATTACCATAGTTGCCTATTATTGCTCTAAGCTGATACTCCGTAAGAGAATCGATTGGCACGTAGCCAGGCTGTAGAAGTGTCCCGATAAGGTGCGGTTGTGAGTAGCCTCCATTATGTTAAGTAGAATCTTCAAGGGAAATAACTTGGTGCAAAACATGTAGATGCCATTGAAGTATTTCATGGGTCATGTATAGAAATATCAAAATTTACTCAGCCTATTTCTTACATTTGATGTGTTTCTAGCTTCTAAAGAATCTGGTGTCTGTTAGAAGTCACCCCATATTTCACTACATTTTTTGTTTATATTTTCTAGACCATTAAATGTTTTTGGGTACATCTCCATGTTTTCCACCATTTAAACAAAGGGAGATAACTTTCATGACTTCCTTTTTGCTTTCCTGGATGACAAAACGCTTCCAAGAAGTGGTACTACTCTTAAAGAATTCAAAAGAATTTGCTCCCTGCTCCGTCATCCATCATATTTCAGTAATGGTTAGGACAGTTATAACAAGTGTTAATGAGCTTGTTCGATATGCTTTCGTCTGTAATTATTTGTGCGCTATTTCACTTTTCGCATGGATGAATGTTGCTAACTCTAAATATTGGGAGTAGGGTACATGTGCAGACTGCACGGATCCCGATCAGACTGCATGTATAGCAGTCTGATAGGGGTCTATACAGTTGCCATTTGCCAGCGGCCGAATTAGATCCGATGCGGTCAACATTTATGAAAACTATCGGCTGCCCCACTCTTTGGAGTAACTATTGTTAGTGTCATACCTGATGTAGTTCGAGTTGCTTCCCCTAGCCAACCGCAACTGTAATTGATGTAAAACCTTAAGCTTGTAAACAATTGTTTGTATAGAACTGTTATAATTGTCTGTCTCATTGAACAATCACACGCAGCACTGAATCGGCATTGAAAGGACGTTGATTGTATGTCATAACATTTAATCAGCGTTGGTCCAATGTTGATTCAACGTTGTGTCCCTACAGGTCAGCTTTTAAGTGGACAGGAAAACTGCACACGAGTACATTATCTAGCAGGGCCTACAATTTCTATAGTTAATATTTGTACACAACTGATTTGAGGTTGTATGCTGGTTAATGTCATTTCCCGGTGCTCTGTATTGGTACGAAACTCACGTATAGGAGGTTGTGAGTTCGAATCTGGTTCAACTGTGATTCTTCTCTATCCTCTGCATTACTCATGTACTCTCATCCGAAACTCGATAGGACTGAACACTTTTGAAGGGCCATGGCACTCCAAATCTTCCGACTGTTACCTACCTCGAGTGTAAAGTGACTACCGTATATATCTGCAAATTATGGTTTAAGCTTACAGTAAGACCTGGTCGTTATCCTGCCCGATTGTGGCACACTGAGTGTCGATTGTTGTAGTAACTTAGCAAAGTGTCCCAATGTCTGGAGTGGCTACAGTAGTACCAGTCATATTTGTATGAGTTATGTCCCTTGCAAATCATGTACTTGTCTTCCTCTAAATATTAGGACAGTGGTATGGATGGCCAGTGGATGTTTCGGCTTCAGCTTTTGGTGCATTCTTGCCAACTGGGGCGGCATCATGACGTGAATAAGCATGGATAAAAAACTTATTCGGTATTACAAATGTTAGGACTCGAGCAACTCGTATTTTATGACAATTTGGTCGCATGATTAGAATTAGTTTTCGAGTTGTGTCCCATCCATTGTCCAACTGCTGAAGTAGTGTCCACACAGATCAGAATGCGTACTGTTGTTCGATTTGATCGTTTCAAATTACCTTCTTGCCAGCAACGACTGCCAGGCTGCAGGATGATAGAATGTAATATTCATATGGACTGTTCCATACCACTGGTTCCGGTAATTAAATATTTTTGCGTCTCGTGAATTGTATCAGATTTTATACTAGTTACGTTCCTTGGGAAGCAACAGTTTAAATTGCAATTACTATAAATGTCGTAAGGAATTTTTCCTTGTTCATTAATGGAAATCTTTTAGTTTGAATTAGGAACAAATAGTTGATTTCAATTACGCTAACCAGTCTATCCATATTCTCATCTTCAAATTTTGAAATGATATATTATCATATGCCTCAGACGGTGTACGTGGGGTTTCTTTTTTTTTTTTCTTTTCTTCTTTCTTTTGGTTTTCCATATGGAAATGGGTAGTGGTCCCTCATCAGAACCACCTTGATGAGGGTTTCTGGTGAGGTTGCACTGCATGTTTTCTTGTGGAACTTGTTGAATATGCCCCGTCTGTGGACTTGAGACTTGCCCCAACGTGCGCACATCGCTTGATCCACACTGAGTCGACATTGACTCGGTGTTGATTCGGCGTTGTGTGCCTACGGGGTACCCTGGTTATATTTCAATAGAAATTCAAATACGTCTGAATTGAACAATCTCCAGAAATAATGCTGCCTGCTAATCAAAGCCTCCATTTCAACAGCATGCTTTTTTTGATGATTTCTTTTTTTCTTTTTACGTTTTGTACTTCTGGACCGAGAGAGAGGGTAGGGGCACACTGGGTTGTGGGTCTTGTCGTTACTGACCTCTTATTTGTTCGTATGACGGTGCTTATTCTTTTCCTGCTATTTCTTACATCTATAACATGATAATACTTTCTGGAAATAATAGGTTAACCGTCATGCCAACATATAGTCGCATGTGCAGATTTTCTGTTTTTGTGCATCTCCTGATGTTATTTGCTATTCACAAATATTACCTTTTTACATACTCAATACTAATGGTACTGCATGAAAGTGAGTGTTTAGCTCATAAAGCTTGTATGCACACTTATTCTCGTAAACTCAGGTTGCTTGGAAAATCTACAATAGCAAACACTAGGTTTGTATCACTTATTGTAACTTGTTTTTCTGCCATAGTGTTTGCTTTATGGTTGAACATTATATTACTTTGTTCTGGAGATGTACATCCAAATCCAGGTCCCTTATCAACCTCATCTTCAGAAAACAGCATTTCGAGTTCCTCGTCGAATATGTCTACAACCATATTTAGTTCCCTAAACACTAGTCATAATCTATCATTTGTTCATTACAACGTTCAAAGTATACTCCCTAAACTTGAAATTTTACATGCAGAGCTACTTGACTTTGATATTTTGGCTTTTACTGAAACTTGGCTTAGCCAAACAGACGATACAGATGATTTATTACTTCAATTATACAACAGACCTGAACGTAAAGACCGAGTTGGTGATAGTCATGGTGGTGTTATTATGTATATTAAAGAAGGAATACATTATAAGCGTCGGAATGACTTAGAAGTAAGGGGTATTGAAAGTATTTGGGTCGAACTAGCCAATAAACATAAGCGCGTTCTTTTCGGACTTTTCTACCGACCGCCAAGTTCTGGTATTAATTATTACTCAGATATTGAAACTTCTTTACATTTAGCTGTCGATACAGATATCTCAGACATAATAGTTACGGGTGACTTTAACTTAAATATGCTAAATCCACCGACCTCAAGGAAAATAGATTATTTGTGTACTCAGTTCTCCCTAAACCAGACAATTAATCAGCCCACACATTTCACTGAACATTCTTCCTCACTGATTGACATATTACTTGTTAGTAACAAGGATCACTTAATACTCAGTGGAGTCGGTGATCCTTTCCTTAATCAAGAAATTAGGTATCACTGCCCCATATATGGCATTTTTAAATTTTCCAAACCAAAGGTCAAAACTTTTATGCGTCATATTTGGTATTATGAGCAAGGCGACTATAACCTATTGCGAGAAAAAGTCTCTACTCTCGACTGGGGGTCGTTACAAAGCGATGACATAGATATATACGCCACAAATCTAAATACAGCAATAACTTTGATAGCATCCCAATGTATACCAAATAAACAGGTTCGAATTAGACCTTTAGATCCGCCTTGGTTATCATCTACTCTCAAACGTCATATACGTAAACGCAAGCGTGCTTATAAAAGAGCAAAGCTAACTAATTTAGACTTACATTGGCAATCATTCAAAAAGTTACGAAACAAGGTTACAAAAATGATCCGTAACTCTAAACAATTGCACTATGACAAAATTGCAGGCAAACTTAAATCTACTGCGCTCTCTGCCAAAGATTGGTGGTCAACGCTTAAAACCTTTATAATTCCAATCACAAAATCATCCGTCCCGCCTTTAGAAGTTAACAATGAAATTTATACAGACGAATATGACAAGGCAAATATTTTGAACACGTTTTTTCAGAGTCAAACAGTGCTAAATGAACAAAATGCCATTCTTCCCGACTTACCTGATATTAATAGACTTAATTCTCATTTAGACAGTATAGTATTTACAAGAATAGAAGTAGAATCAGTTTTAAAATCTTTGGTTATGGGCAAAGCGTCAGGTCCGAACGGTCTCAGCAATCGTATCTTACGTGAACTATCCAATGAACTTTCGATTCCTTTTTGCTCCCTTTTTAATCAGTCATTACGATCAGGCATAGTTCCTGCACTGTTTAAAGAAGCTAATGTTTGCCCTGTCCCTAAAAAAGGTGACCTGTCCACTGTTTCTAATTATCGACCAATATCTTTACTCAACTCTGAAAGTAAAGTTTTAGAGAGACTTGTCTTCAAGTATTTATATAATCATCTGCAAGGTAATAACCTTCTCTCTTCATTGCAGTCGGGCTTCATACCAGGAGACTCAACCATAAACCAACTAACTTTCCTTTACAACACTTTCTGTCAAGCACTTGATTCTGGTAAAGAGGTTCGGGCTGTCTTCTGTGACATCAGCAAGGCTTTTGACCGTGTCTGGCACTCAGGTCTTTTACATAGTCTTCATGCAGCTGGTGTCACAGGAGAAGCCCTTGCCTGGTTCCAGAATTATCTGTCTGATAGAAAGCAACGGGTTGTTCTTCCAAGTACTTCATCTGACTGGGTTTTTATTAGTGCTGGAGTTCCACAGGGTTCCATTTTAGGGCCTTTGCTTTTCTTGTTGTACATCAACGACATCGTGACTGACATAGGTTCCAACATTCGACTATTTGCAGACGATACTAGTCTTTTTATCATCGTCGATAACCCCACCACAGCAGCTGATTGTCTTAACACGGACCTGAATAAAATTTCGCGATGGGCTGCAACCTGGTTAGTTACATTTAATCCAGCTAAAACTGAAGCTTTACTCTTTTCGCGTAAGCTAAACAGACTTCAACACCCACCCCTTGTTATGCAAAATCACCAAATATCTGAAGTGGAATTTCATAAACATCTAGGACTTTACCTTTCCAATGATTGTACCTGGCATCACCACATGAATTATATTAAAGAAAAGGCTTGGTTCAGAATTAATATCATGAGAAAACTGAAATTTAAACTCGATAGGAAATCTCTTGAGACAATTTATACTACTTTTATTCGACCCTTGATAGAATATGGAGACGTTATTTGGGATAACTGCACTCAATACGAAAAACAGGAATTAGACAAAATCCAGAATGAAGCTGCCAGGATTGCCACCGGGACAACGAAGCTGGTATCATTACATTCACTTTATAAGGAAATTTGTTGGGAATCTTTAGAATGTAGGCGTAATAATCATAAATTAACTCTGTTTTACAAAATGATACACAATATTACTCCTTTATACTTATCCTCTCTAATACCACAGTCTGTCAGCAACATATCACGCTATAATCTTAGAAACTCTAATGATTTACAAACTATTAATGCAAAAACGAACCAGTTTTATATGTCCTTTTTACCATCTAGTGTCAGAGCATGGAACAATCTATCTATTGAAGCACAACAGTGTGACTCAGTTACCTCGTTTAAACGCTTTCTGCAAAAGGATAACCAAAAAGTTCCCCAGCATTTCTATTCAGGTTGAGGAAAAGCCAAATTCTGTTAACCCGTTTACGAACGAACTGTAGTTCTCTAAACTTCGATCTCTTTGTGAAAAATATAGTAGACTCTCCTCTGTGCCGGTGCGGTAGTATAGAAAATGCTCAGCATTTTTTCTTCCATTGTACTTTCTACCAGGCCCAGCGCAATGAACTAATAAACGCAGTCTCTCTATATCAATATCCTACCCTTAATCTATTTTTGTACGGCGATTTGTCCTTGTCACAAGAAACTAACCAGACAATCTTTAACAGCGTTTACAAGTTCATAATTGATTCCAAACGTTTCTGATAATGTTTTAACTTTTGATGCACATGCCGACCTACATAATTCAAGATTAGCGGACATACCTGATTGATCCTGAGATGTTGCCACCCGCCCCTCTCTCTCAACCCAGTGCTTCATTTTTTAGTAAGACTATTATTATTATTTTTTATTATTTTTTTACGTATTTTTTTCTCTATTAGTATACAGCATTTTATACATTATCCTATTTAATTGTTATGTTTTGTGGATTTCTCATTGGACACTTGTATTTATTATTATTATGTGTATTTTTTTTCTTGTTAATTTGTTTAGCTTTATACCTTTTTTCTATATAATTCGCATTAAGTTACTAAGTTATTGTAGTTATTTTTTTTTTTTTTGATAAGCAGGGCTTCATTTGTTAATCCTTTTCTACCTGAATATAGAATTAAATTTGGTTTAATATTTAAAATTATATACAAATATCCGCCATACTGTATACAGTTGTATTATAGTAGGGAGAAGAACTCTATAAGCACTCAGCTTTCGTTCTAATCCCAAGATTATTGTATATTGTATATATGTATGTATGCTACAATTTAAAAACGAATAAAATATGTTTAAACCAACAGGTAAGCTTTCGGATAAACCCGTAAGTCGCTATCGGTAATTTCCGCCGTATTGAAGCATAAAGTTCCCTATGATTCACCTTTGATATAATATGTTGTCTGAATTTTAGATTTCTGTCTACTAAAACTCCTAGGTCTTTTTCATGATCCACCTTTTCAATATCTATTGGTCCATTTTCTCCATTCATGGTGTAAGTACCAATTGTGTTGCGTTTTCCAATGTGCAGATGGTGGCATTTCTGTTTGTTAAAGAACAGTATCGAAAGTAATGTCAGCAGGGACAAAATCTCCTGTTCGAACTGGAGAGGGCAGGAAATGGACAGACTCGGTGCCAGAAGGTGCGTCTTATACACTGTAGATTCGTTCCGCCGAGCCTCCTGAGAATATAAGTATCTATCTTGGGTGTGAGGAGTGGATAGAAAAATCCGTCACGAGGGTCACTGTTTGGCAAGCCGAGTGATGCCGAACAGTGATCCTGAGTGATGGATTTTTCTATCAACACCTCACACCCATGACAGATACTTTTTCTTGCACACCACGTTTTTTTTTAACGTCAGAACTTGTTAAAATGCGTAATTCTAGTGCTTGAGAGATTTCAATTTGATTTTGAAAGAAGGCGCCGCTTTCAACGACCGCCATTCGGCTCTTTGCGTCAATGACTGGCGTGCATAAACTGAAGTTACTTTTGCCGTCTTCGTGACGTCGTCATCTTTAATGCTGACGTCACTTGACGACGCAGGTACATGAGCTCCTATACAACCAATGCATTGATAGCTCGTGATTTTTTATCCGGTCCTGGGTGAGATAACATGGGTAAGATTATAAGCATCTGTCATGGGTGTGAGGTGTGGATAGAAAAATCCGTCACGAGGGTCACTGTTCGGCATCACGAGGCTTGCCGAGTGACGGATTTTTCTATCCATATCTCATACTCATGAAAGATACTTTTTCTTGCACATCAAGTTTTATTTAACTTTAGAACTTGTTGAAATGCGCAAGTTTAGTGCTTTAGATGTTTCGAACTGATTTTGAAAGATGACGCCGCTTTCAACGACCGCCATTCAGTTTTTCACGTCAGTGTCTGGCATGCATAAACTGACGTCATTTTTGCCGTCTTCATTGCGTCATCATTGAAAAAGCCAACATCACTTGACGATGCAGATACGTGACCTCCAATACAACCAATGCATTGAATCATCGTGATTTTTATCCGGTCCCGGGTGAAATAAACGGGGTGAGATAAGATTTGTAGGTAGGGGAAACACGCGGATACCCTTATCCGGTGTGCAAGAAAAGATTTTCTATCCCACGTGATAAGAATGGCATTTTCTATCCGGCGTGCAAGAAGCATTCGTCACATAATCTAAAAATAAAACTCATTTCATTGTTTCGGAGTTTGATCAAGAGAGGTAGACATTACTTCATGTCGGATATTTGTGACGTAACGTCTTTTTGACGCATGGTTTTGTGAAGTGACGTCAACCAAAATTTGACATCAAGTTTACTAAAATGGCATTCTTTTCAACAGAGCTTCTCATTTTTATATATACTGAACAAAAAAAAGAAACGTTACATAGATTATTCATGAATTTTAAGCTAAAGAACAATATTTTCAAATAACGATACGTTATTTACCCACGTGCCAGACGTCAGACAACTTTATGAACTAATCGCTAATCGTTTTTCGATTTGCATTAATTGTCACAGAATTATTCCACTTTGACTGAAAACTTCACTGACAATGTTAAAACGCTCGATGCGCATTTGCAAGCTCTTAAAGTTTTGTACTTTCGGATTTGCCTTGTATCCGTCAATAAGAAACCCTATAAATCAAATGACATTTAACCAGCAGCTCAAAGAAATAAGATGTTAAAGATGCTGTGTCTGTGAAATTGTCTTCCTTGCAATTAAAAGTATAGCAAATCATTTACTTCGATTAACCAGTACATTTCAATAAACTTTTCAAGTTTAATTCATGGATCTTATTCCAGCCTCTCCAGACAATGGTTCATGATGAAAAAGTTTGATCAGACTGGTTAATTGTCCACGGTACATCACCTTGCATTGTCTGTGGGAGTTTTAGTGCACAGCATGAAAGTCAGAGTCAAGTGTCATGAAAAGCGATTTTCCAAGCCTTGTGCTTCATTGATCAACCCATTGGAAGCGACGAATTGGACCGTTTTGTAACAACTAGTGCCTGATAAACGTCTCAGAAGTGACTTGCTCACATGGGCTGACAACTTGAGTGAAATACGGGTCTTCCAAAAGCACTTCAAAACAGCACTTTAAAATTCTGACCCCTCATTGAATCAAACTGATCTGGAGACAATAATCTCGCAGCTTATGGTGTGATATTCATTTTCTGAAATACGGATACTTTTTATCGATTAGATATAAAATCCTGAAAGCAGTTCAAATAAAACGTGCCTTGAAAGTGCATGTAACGTTTCTTTTTTGTTAAGTATAATAAAACAGTTGACTTTTGTTTCGGTGGACATGAAGTGTTATTAAATATCTAAAAAGAAAATGCATATTGACCTCCGCTTTGCGTCAGTTAATATTCATTGTTTACTTCATCACCGGGTATAGCCGCACAACTGTGACGTGATGGATGTGTCGCATCAGGAGTGTGTGTGTTTTTAGGACATTGCGGAGGTTTGGTCATAAATTCATGTTGTTCCTTCCTTTTGCCCTATATATTCGCTTTTCGTCAAAATTGCAAGGAACACATCAGTTTCTTAACCTTTGAAACACCGTTTCCGAAGGAAATTTACTGTGGTAATTAAAAACTGACGCTAGCCCCATTCAGTCAGTCGATGAAAATGTGCAAAGAAGTAGTAAAAGTCGTGTCTATTAAGCATTCTCTTATAGGAGATAAAAGCGTGACGTCACTGATAAGACACCTGGGGGATTCCCGAGTATGGTTGGCAGAAAGATTGATACAGTACTATAGTATACACTTAAAGGTAGGTTCCTGGGCTTGCGATGTCAATTATGTCCACAAAATAATGTCGTCTTTTTCTGAGCAGTATTGAATTCTCTTATTTTTCTGAATTTGTTGCTACTGAGAAACTCATCAGATGTTGAAGAAAATAGTCGTTTTCCCTTTTGGTTTATTTTCTTTCGTTGGAATTCCAGTTCTAAAAATAACTATGTTATTATGTCTATGAGTGCGCGATTTCTGATGCCATTCTCCAAAGGTCAATTTTCCCTTGACGTGAGCACTCCTAGAGGTCCTGGCATGGCGGATGGGTTAAAACTATCCCAAAATGCAATGCAGCATGACATCAGCTGCATTATCTATTTTTGGCGCGAACTAAAAATAGCGCTAACTGGTGTGCGAAGCAGAGTTAGGAAATCCCTTGCAAAACAACTTTTCTAATATTTTTTTTTGATTTACACTTTTTAGTGAAACTTATTAATTCACTTTTATAAGTGCTTTCCAACAACTTGGATGAAAGTTCATCAAAATTATGATGCATTCCAAAGTACAGGAACCTACCTGGTTGTTTGTATAAAATATGAATGCAAAACAGCAAAATTTTAATGTTTTAGACAGAAAATATGTAATGCTTATATTTTCTTTATGAAACTGAATTTCATGATTTATTTGCGTGCTTAGATGCTGCAAAATATATATATTTTTTCCTTTCTATCAAACATGTTCATAGCGCAAATTTATAAAAGTCTAGATGATGTAACGTGTAAAAAGGGAAACGGAAAATACAACGAATGAACGAATAAACAATTAAATGAATGAATGACTGAATAAATGACAGTGAATCGTCGATGAATGACTCAGACGCATATATTTTTCTTTTATATTTCTTAGTTCAAGCTTTTGAACTTCATGTAACTTTCAAAAAGTACTGTTGGCTTAGCTCTTTTATAGAATTTTATAAACAGTTCTAAAATCAATATTTTAGGTGGAATTTACTTGTTTTAGGATATAGCTAAAAGCTTACACTGAACGAGATGCAATGCGAAATTCAGTTTTATCATTGAATTATTGTTAGCATTAAACTATTCTCAACTTGTTTTTTTCTACAAATTGACAAAATACAATATATACTTTTTATCATAGAAACTCTAATAAAAAAGAATCTGAGTCTGTATCCTATGTTAATTTTCTGAATTAAAAATGTTTGTTTCCTGTTGTATAAAAGTATATTCGCTGTCTTCAGTGGATCCTTTGATCAAGGACTTATGCATATCATAGTTCAAAAATCGCCGCTAGTTTCCTGTGGTGAAAATTTGAAATAAACATGTACAAGGGTTGATCCAGAAGTAATGTCACTGCATACATTGCGCGCTTATTCATCGTAGCATTATTACAAAAATTATATCAAGCTACACTGTAATTCAATTCTGATTTACTGAATAGATATAAAATTGAAATCTTTTTCCGTTCCAATATGCCACCGACGCCATCTCGCCGCACGTTATAATAACGTTAATTACATGAACCTAAAATTCAAAGGCAATCACAAATGAAAATCAAACTAACGCAGCAAATCAGACGAAAATTTGGTACAATGACGAAATCTATTTCTGCCGTCCACTGTTGAAATTTTAATATCGTCACTGCAGTTTGAAGTTCGCTAGCTAGTGCTAGCGTTTGTTACTGCTTGGAGTAAAAATGTTGATTACTGACAAAACGCGCGTCAGCGGATATTCGTTTTTGCCTCAAATTGAAAATATCACTATTAGAGACTCTAGAGCTGTTGAGTTAGATATGTGGTGATATAATAGTATTATGAGGCTTGTGTTAAAGTGCAATCAGCGCGATACGGGTGCAGATGAGTCGCTAGGTGCAGATAAGTCGCTAGAGGTTGGTCCGAATCAGAAAGACCTTTATGTACAATGTCAGACAATAGCGTCACTCTTGTTCGGATCCCATATATGAAGATCGATGTTCTGCAATTCGAATATTGTGTAAATTCTTAAACTTGAGCTGCGGGGCTGTTCAAGTAATATTAAAAGACGAGATAACATGTTTGAACAGATATTAGTGCTTTGCTAAACAACGAATATGCTACTTTGGACATGACACAATATTGAAACTTTGTCTGGTGTGTCAACAAAGTCATTGACGTGCGGCGCGTTTCGTTACCATGTCTTCTGTCTATCTCGATATCTCATTTACTGTGCACTGTATGTTTATGACATTTTTAGATCATAATGCAAATAGATTAAGGTACTTGGATGCGAAATTTTGTTGCTCTCTCTATATTCTACACGATTTTATTGCTGCAGTGACATTACTTCTGGATCAACCCTCGTATCTAAAATAAACTGTTTGTGCGCCGAGTGCGGCTAATTATCCGCTAGTACAAACGTATGGCTTCCTCTATTTTATTTATTTTTCTTTCTTTCTTTATTGTTTATAAAATTTTATAAAAAAATCGCAACCATCGATAGATTTTATTATTACTTTTGTTTTTAATTTTCTTTTCTCTAAATCCGATCGACATTTTACAGTAGTTCCGCTTAAATTCTCTTAGATATAATATTCTACTTTTTATTTATTTATTTTTTAATTTTTTTTTTTTTTTTTTTTTACATCTTGTCCTGTTTATACTAATAACTATTCTTTAAAGTAGAACAGATAAAGATACTGATCTACATTATTTTTATTTTATTCACTTAATATTTTTTCAGTCCGGTTAGGTTGATGGGTGTAAGGATTTCGGGTCAAACAAATAACCATCAAGACATGCGCCTCCATATTATTCTTTATTCTTCGTAAATTGGTGTGTCATAAATGGCGTTTCTCTGAACCAATTCGGAAAATTGTTATAGTAATAAATCATTAAGCACAAGCATTCGCTATTCAAATTAAATAAATGAAATAATAAAAAAAAATATTATAATAGCTTTGATGCGTAGTAAAGCAAGTCACAACTTTTATGTATAACTATCAATGCACAGTTAATAAGCTATTCTACATTGCACTCATGCGGCGATAGGCAAGTAATTGCATTTCCTTAATTAACATGGGCTATTATTCTCAAGTTTACAGCGTTATTTCTGAGTTAATTCATGTTCTAAAATTACTCATAAGGAATTAGAATATCGTTAGATTAAACTGAAATTTCTCTTCGATTAGACTGAAATTTCTCTTACCGATTTTGCGACTATTTAAGAGTCATTCTCTGTAAGCACCAAAATCAGGTGAAAATGACATGTCTCAGATTTGCACGAAACTCAGTGCCTTTTTTGCTTCTGTCAAGTGATGAACAAAAATAAAAAGTTTTTCTTCGATCAAACTATCCGTTGCCATGGCAACCAGGATTTTCTGTTTTTCAGCCTAATCTGGTGATTTTTCAAATGAAAAATGCAAGATTTGACTCCAATTGTTCTGGTAGTAATTCACAACAAACGGTATTGATACTTACATTTTACAAGAGAACCATGTAAGTGCTGCTTACAAATACAGAAAAGTTTCTTCATATTGCGATGGTCAAGCAATCAGTTACCTTGACTTTCACCTTGTAAGGCGTCTATTTCAAAACATCAAAAATCAGCAAATTTTACAGACGTTTTACTAAAAATGCGGCTATAGATTTTTTTCTTTCTCTTGGTGCAGAGAGTTCACAGCCTAGTTGTTGATATATCAAAAAAATGGAGATGGTATGTTTTTTAGATTGAAAATATTTTTCTTTGAATTTAGTCACCGTCAGAGAAATCAGAAGGAACTTTCATAATTGAAATTCTGAGATAAAATACAATATCTTGAACATTTTTAAGAAATATGAGCCAAAATACAAGTTGACGCATGATTAACAACTGAAGAAAACTACAAAGAGAGTTTTCACCCTCAAAAATACGTTAGTACCTTACAATTTGGGGTTAAATTACCCCACCCACTTTCTTTCAATGCAAAACCAAATTAAAAGTTGCATGCTACAATTAATATATCTCAGTCTTTGCTGATTTTGAATGGCCTAGGGGGCTTCTACAAGCTCACTATTTCTGTCGTCTTTCATTTTATCATAATGTTTCAACAGGGGGACATATTTTTTGGGGGGTGCGGATCCCATCAGCATCTGCGTAGCCCTTGCCTGCACTCTATGTTCTGTAGGAATAAATGGATTATGACCATACTTGCATGCATACATAATTGGGTAGGGGTAAAGAACTGATTAGATTTTGTTGACCTTGACCCTATTTTCAAGGTTACAGAAGGTCAAAGAATGATGAAAAATGGCTTTTCTGACCGTATCCATAGTATCTCCGAAATGAATAAATTGATTTTTACCAGACTCGCACAAATATATCATTGTGAAATGGAAAAAAAACTGGCTAGATTTTGCTGACCTTATTTTCAAGGTCACGGGAGGTCACTGAGTACTGGAAAAAATGGCTTGTCAGCACAATATCTTCTGAATGGATGGATGGATTTAAAGCAAACCTGCACAGATATATCACTCTGAAATGAAAAAGAACTAATTAGATTTTGGTGACCTTGACCCTACTTTCAAGGTCACAGGAGGTCAGAAATGTTGAAAATGGCTTGTCTGAACCATCTCTCCTGAATGGATGGATGGATTTTAACCAAACTTGCATTAACTTTTCACTGGGAGATGGGAAAGAAACTGATAAGATTTTGGTAACCTAGACCTCATTTTCGAGGTCACAGGAGGTTGTAGCGTGTTGAAATATGGCTTGTCTGCATGATAACTCCTAACGGGATTGATGGATTATGACGAAACATACCATTAGATTAGTTTATAATCGGGAGGTGGAAAAGTACTGATTAGATGGTGCTGATCTGGACCCAAATTTCAAGATTTACAAGAGATCCTTACTTTGCAATATTTAGGGAAAATGATACAGCTGAGAAAGGATAGGAGGGGGTTCATCTGTTTTTGTAAAAGAAACATTTCTGGTTTATTTTATTTATCACGTAGTAACCATGGCAACCAATACTCTATCACTAGACTGTTTTTGTTGGAAACGAATATTTAAAATGGATGGATGGATGACTTGCGATTTTACGTCCTTTTCAACAGTATTTCAGTCATATCAGAACGATGGGACGGTGATAATGAAAGGCTGTGTGCAATGGAACCCCGTTTACGGTAGGAAAAATTCACACCTCAAGCGGGTTTCGAACCTGGTCCGCTACTTCAGTTGGCCAGCGCTTAACCCACTGAGCTACCGGGGCTCCTGGATATTTAAAAACATTCAAATTTAGTTGAAAAGTGTTGATTGTGATTTTCTATCTATGCACAAGTATATCATAAGGAGATGGGGAAACACTGTTAGACTTTGGTGACATTGACCTTATATTCAAGGTCACATGAGGACTTACAGTGTTACAAATGGTTTGCTTGCACCATATCTCCGGAATGAACAGATCGAGTGTTACCAAACTTGCACAGACACACCATTGGAACATGGGAAAGAATTTATTAGATGGTTGTCCTGGGATAACTTGTCGAGCCCACTGTTTGCTATAGTGACCTATAAGTATGTCAAGACTAAATACTTCATTTACTTATTAGAAAGAAGTCAAACAAGTATATATCATGATACAGCATATTTCTTTTCTTTTTTTTCTTATGAAGGAAAACAAGTGGAACTATGGCCATGACAAGCACATATTATGACCATTTTATTATTTGACCTTGAAGTGTGACCTTGACCTTAGACCAACCTGAAAAACATTTCTACTTGTCAAGGAGAACAATTGCGCCAAATTATTTTGAAATTCATGCATAACTGTATAAACTATATGGCACGGACAAGCTCAGTTTATGACATTTTTTTATCATTTGACCTTCAAGTGTGACCTTGACCTTGGACCTACCATAATAAATTCCACATGCCACTTCTACTTATCAAGGAGAACAATTGTGCCAAACTGTTTTGAAATTCATCCATAACTTTGAAACTGTTTGAGATATTTTCATGAAACTTGGTACAAATGTAAAGCATTATCAGACGATGTGCAGAGAAAAAGAAGTGTAACTCTTTCTACATTTTTCACTGAATTATGCCCCTTTGTAATTTCAGTACGGAAATTGTGTCTGCTCCATAACTCTAAAACCGTTTTAGATATTTTCACAAAACTTGGTACGAAAGTAAAACATCATCAGACCATTTGCAGACAACAAAATCCATAACTCTACCTATGTTTTTTACTGAATGATGCCCCTTTGTAATTTTCAGTACGGAAATCTTGTCCGCTCTATAACTTTAAAACTCTCAAAGATATTTTCATGAAACTATGTACAAACACAAAACATTGTTAGACAATGTGCAGAGAATAAGAACCACAACTCCATCTACTTTTGTACTGAATTATTTTCCTTTGTAATTTAAAGTATAGAAATTTTATCTGCTATCAGCTTTTAAACCATCAAAGATATTTTCTTGGAATTTTTTACAAATATAAAGCATAATCAGACAATGTGCAGAGAATTAAAGCTGTAACTTCATCTGCATTTTCTACAGAATTATGCCCTTTTGTAATTTTCAGTATAGAAATCATTCCACTCTCTAACTTTAAAACAGTAGAAGATATTTTCTTATAAATTGATACAAATGTAAAGCATCATCAAACAATTTGTAGAGAAAAAGAACCATAACTGCACCTTCATTTTGGTTAAACAGAATTATATCCCTTTATAATTTTGAGTATTGAGACCTTGTCCAATCTATAACTTTCAAGCCTTTGAAGATATTTTCACAAAACTTGGTACAAATATAAAGCATCCTCAGAATTTCTGAAGGTGTTCAGAGTGCAAGAATGGTAAATCCAGTTTCCTGCTTTACAGAGTTGTTGCCTTTGTTTTAATCAGTCATGATTTTGTTTTTTGCCCGTATCTTAGTTATTCTACCAGAGGCTTAATTCCAAACATGAAGCATTAACATGGCAACAGAAAGCTGTTATTGTATTTTCTGGTCGGGACATACGACTTAAATTCCACCAACAGTCTCATAAAGGCGGGGCCCTGTTAGTTACCATGTTTCTAGTTAGGTTTTGGTGACTTTGACCCTACATTTAAGGGTCATTTGTTGATTTGACCTGAAAAACGAAGATGTATCTTGAACCAGTAGATTCGTTTTTACCAAACTTGCAAAGATCAACCTTTTAGGCATGACAAAAACTTAGAATTTGGCAACCTTGATGCCATTTTCAAAGTCACAGGAGTATTTTGTCGAACCCGCTTGCCGTAAGCGAGGCAGTCGACAAAACTTCAGTTTGGTATATATGCATGCGTGCCTCCATCCAGAACTTTTACAAAAACAAAGGAAGTAGACAAGAAAGCTTATGCAGACCAGACATGTGATGAGCAACTTTAAAACAAGTGTACCAGGTGCTATTTTATCATCAAAACTCATAGTATGTAACTTATGAATTTGTTGTATAACTAACTGAGGTGGGTGGGGTAACTGACCCCCTAGATATACAGATTAAACATATTAATGAATGAAAAAATATAAACATTGTATGTGTGGTTTATTTCGTCTCCAATGCGTGTATCTATCTCTGTTTATGCTCAGTTGCTGGTCTTTCTCTACATTGTACTACATACACTCAGATTGCCTAATTTCTTTGTGGAAGGAATGAGTGGTTTTTGTCATAGCAACTATAAAAATACTGATTTATCGTATATTATTTAACAAAATCAACACTTAAAAATGCGTATGCATATGTAAAAAGAAAATAACAAGGAATATGTTTCATCAGCATTGAAACTATTTCCTGTAAAGCTCTGTGTAAATGAACACTGGCCCATAATAGAATATCAGTTACCATGGTTACCAATTGATAAACAATGTAAAAACAATGACAGCAAACATGTGGTGATCTTTTAAAAATGTTTCAGTTTACTCACAATTATGGAAACTTGAGATATATTATCCATGGCATGAAACTTTTTTTTTTTTTTTTTTTTTTTTTTTTTTTTTCTAAATTTTATTTCCAACTTTCACAACATATTAGTACAACATATACATGTTTACATAATTGCAGTTTCTATAGCTATCTATATAACAATTTACTAAACTTGTTATTCTAACATACAGAATGACTCCTTAAAGAATCAGAGAACAAGAAAAAAATGCTTATAATAATAAGGAACTTATAAGAGTATAGTTATTAAAACATTTCTGTTTTACTTACTGTAATTTTCTAAATTCATTTAATGAGAGAAAGAGAGAGAGAGAGAGAGAGAGAGAGTATTTAAACAATATTTCTATATTCATCCCATCGCCATTCAGAACCTCATGTATATATAAAATTAGCGCTTATACGGGTATCCAACACATGTCCTTCAACTTGTATCTATGCATTTACTAATTCTCACTAAGAAACTGCAGAGGATTTACTATAATAACCAGCATTTATCTTTATATCTTATATGCAAATCTATGATACGCTCTCCTAGTCCACAAAGTCGTACTTTTCACCGACTAAACGTTGAATCAACGTCACGGCGTCAAATCTACGATGATTCGACATCGTTCCAAGTTCCAACGCTATGTGCTCGCGGGGCATCTGCTTTAGGTATGTGTCTTCTGGGACACCATAATTGAATTATACCCGTACAATTAAGATTATCGCTTCAGTGAACTGGAGCGGCACTGGCAACGCGTGCTTTACTGAGTATAATGTATCGTAATGTATTTATTTGCAACGTGGCATCCGACCAGATCACAGTGTTTGTTTAGTGACAATGCAAAAGG
>CAXDIV010000208.1:26008-59396 GCA_963989385.1 Ctena decussata | reverse complement strand
ATGCAAAAAAAGCTTTTGTTGCAATTTGTTTTGGGTTTAAGGAAAAAAATCGCCAGTTTGCCTGGACTAATATACGTCATCTTTAACGAATACCCCTTGGGGAATACTGGGGTTGGATTTCATAAGTAATAACATGCTGGGTGTTAGAGCCCTAAGATCATTAGGATCACTGCTCACTGGCGTAATAGGTCTGTCATTTATGATTTTTTCCACCTCTGTCATCAAAGTTTGCAGCTGTTCGTCAGTGAGAAGCTGTTCTTTGGCAAGCGCTTTCAAAACAGTACGTGTGGAACGAATCATTCTTTCCCAGACTCCGCCCATATGACTGGCGCATGGGGGATTAAAATGCCACTGAATTTCATGTTGCGTCATGTGTTTTTCTATTTTTGATTTGTTCCACTCTCGGATAGATTTGCGAAGCTCACTGTCGCCCTTAACGAGGTTAGTTCCGTTATCACTATATATCTTTTCTGGAACTCCTCGTCGACTCGAGAAGCGTTGAAAGGCAGCAATAAATGAATCAGCAGTCAAACTGTGAGAAACTTCAAGATGAATGGCCCTTGTTGTAAGACACGTGAATAAGCACCCATATCTCTTCAAATGGGTGCGACCGGCCTTAACAATAAGTGGACCAAAGTAGTCTATCCCGACGAACGTGAAAGGCGGTTTGTCTGGAGACATCTGCTCTTCAAGCAACGGTGCCATCTGTTGCGTACATACTGGGGCATGTTGACGTTTGCACATTTTGCAAAGCTTTATGGCCCTTTTCACTGCACTGTGGCCCTTAATGATCCAATATCTTTTACGGGTAGCGGCTAATACTTGCTGTATTCCGACATGGCCCTTGGTCTCATGATGGAAGCGAATAAGGAGTGTAGTGACGTGATGTCTATTCGGCATTATAATAGGTAACCTATATTCATTTTCACAGCTCAGACGTCCCTTTGATCGGATCAGTCCATCAACTAAAACAGGGTTAAGTGGCGCTATGCAGCTATCTGTCCTCACAGGGTTTCCATTTTTCAAGCTGACCATTTCTTTTAAGAAGGAACTTTCTTGAACGCTGACTAAAATATCATTTGCAGCCTTCTGTATGTCTGTCACGGTGAAATTGTCCCTGCAACACAGCTCGTGATGGTGTAAATAGCGATGTCTGCAGTAGCTTTTGAACTTTATGAGCCATGCCGTGGCACGTAGCAATTTATACCAGTCAGAGTAGTGATCAGCAAAATTGTCGATAAAGTCACTACTTGTAGTGTTGATCACTATCTCTTTCTTTGGTCTCTACATCGTTTTCGGAAATTTCACATACAGGCCCTTGCTTTGGCCAGTGCGCACTGTCACGCCAAATGAACCCTGGCCCGTGCAGCCAAATGCTGAGTTTCTCTGTATCACTCGCATCAATGCCCCGTGACGCTATGTCTGCAGGATTCAATTTTGATTGAATATAGTACCACTGGTCTGGTGAGGTTACATCATGGATAACTCTAAGTCTGTTGCCAACAAATATTTTAAAACGGCGTGAGACGTTTTTTATGCAAACAAGTACAATCATTGAATCAGTCCAGAAAATGACCTGGTCAATTTTCAGTTCCAGTTCGTCAGACAGAAGTCCGTACAGGCGACAGGCCACCACAGCTCCCGAAAGTTCAAGTCGTGGAATTGATACCGGCTTGATTGGTGCAAGGCGAGACTTGCCAATAACAAGAGAGCAGGTAATATTGTCTTGGTCATCGACCAGTCTCAGATAAGCAGATGCTCCATAACCAAGCTCTGACCCATCACTAAAGAGGTGCAGCTGTGCATTCTTTATGTAACCGAATCCTTGTGGTTTAAAACAGCGGTTCACAGACACATTCTGCAAATGCGACAGGGTGTCTTACCAGTTCTGCCATTCTTTCTGGTTCATCTCTGGGATTTGGTCATCCCATCCAAGTTTCTTCCTGCACAAATCTTGGACAATGGCCTTCGCTCGTGGTGTGATTGGTGACACGAGCCCAAGTGGGTCAAACAGCGAACTCACAAACGAAAGTATGCCACGTTTGGTGAGTGGTCGATCTGCTACCTTAACAATAAACTTGATTTTTTCTTGACTTACGTCCCAGTTGATCCCCAAAGCACGGTCACTTGGCAGTGCATCGCAAGGGTTCAGGTTAACTACCGCTGGCGCTCTTTCAGATTCCGGGATCGCGCGTAGAACTTCTCTGCTGTTACTGAGCCATTTTGTAAGCCTGAAGCCTCCCATTTTCATCAGAGATTGCAGGTCTAGAGCTAGTTTTACTGCGCCCTTCTCTGATGGGACAGACTTCAGGCAGTCGTCCACATAGAAATTTCTCCTGACGGTCGCCAACACTTCAGGTTCAAATAAATGTGCGTGGTCATCGGCGGTTCGTTTCAGTGCGTATGCAGCACAACTCGGTGATGACGTTGCACCAAACAGATGAACCTGCATATTGAAGCATTTGGGCTGTTTGCTTACATCCCCATTTGGCCACCAGAGAAAACGCAGGGCGTCACAGTCTTTCTTCATCACACGAACCTGATGGAACATGGCTTCGACATCAGCTGCAAGAGCTATTTGTTCTTGCCTGAAGCGGATTACGACACCAACCAAACTGTTATTTAAGTCGGGACCTTGAAGTAACTGACTGTTAAGCGAGACACCGTCATACTTCGCTGCACAGTCAAATACCACACGCAATTTACCCGGTTTATTTGCATTAAACACAGGGTGATGTGGAAGGTACCAGACACGATTGGAGCTGGTATCAGTTTGTGTTACTTCTCTTGCGTACCCCTTTGCAATATATTCATTGACTGTCTCTGCATATTTCTTATGCAATGACGGGTCACGTAACAGCTTGCGTTTCAGATGTTGTAAGCGGGCAGCTGCTAAGGCTACATTGTTTGGTAAAGTCGTGGTCTCATCGCGCCAAGGTAATCCGAGTCGGTAATGTCCATTTTCGAAGGTCATGGAAGATTCCATGATCTTCAGAGCACGTTCATCTTCTACAGACATGGACTTCTTGTCATCGCGGCTTCTATCATCGAAGTCCGTCATCCACATTCTTTCAAGCTGTTGCTGCAGCATGCTGTCTTCTGTTGTTTGGAAATGTACGTTTATTTCATCTGTTGCACATTTAGTCTGAAGAGGTCCACGTACCGCCCAACCTAGACGCGTACGGATTGCGTATGGCTGATCATGTTTGCCAGATCGCACTTCCAGCGGGATATGAGCATCCGGCGTATCCGTGCCGATCAACAACATCACATCATTGGTGTTGATTCTAGGCAGCTCAATGTTTTGCAGATATGGTAAGTTTTTAATATCATAATTTACCGCTGCTGACTGAGACGAAATGGGAAGTCGCTTAACCGACCATACATTTGTCAGGCTTACTGCATCCTTGCCGTTTATATGCTGAACGTGTAGATCAACTTCCTGACCATGATTCGTACAGCCCGTAGAGCTCACGGTTGAAATTTTGAATGTCACCGGTCTGCTGGAAACATTTAATGCATTCAGCAAACGTTCGTCGCATAGCGACTTGTCCGCCCCGTCATCTAACAGTGCATACGTCCGGTATGTGCTTCCATTCACACCCTTAACAATCACAGGGATAATCCCCAAACAGCCCTTTGAAAGGGAAGACTTCGTTGCAGCACAGCTGATCGAAGGCTGCGTAGCTGTGTGATCTGGCTCATTCATCCAGCTATGTAGTAATAAATGGTGTTTCTTTTTACAGTCCGGCACTGTGCAGGCTTGAGGTTTTCTACATGCATTGGCCATGTGTTTGTCCTTCAAACAATTGTAACAAAATTTCAGTTTGCGGACAAGTTTACCGCGGTCACTTAAGCTCATGGCTTTGAACCTTTCACATGATGCTAGGTCAGAACAAGTACCAGAGCAGCAACTACAACTTCGCTCGCGCTTTTGTTCCACCCCTTCGCTATTTGTAGCTAGCGTTGTAATTCTTACACCATCATTTTTATTATTACTGGTAGAAGCCCTATCATGTTTTAATTGACTGTGTTCCTTTGTTAGATCAGCACCGTACATTGAACTACCGACGCGTGACTTTTCGTCAACAAATTTCGCCAGATCAGAAAAACGCAGTTCCCTCCCAGAGCTCTTCCCTGTGCCGGGTTCACTGATTGAATACGCTATATCTACCCATTTGGTTCTAAGATGCATTGGTAAGCGTTTGACAATATGTCTTAAATTCTCTGAGTTATCGCAATCAGAGGAAAAACCTAACTGAGACAGAGTGATTTCGCATTTTTGCATTTCCAAAGCTAACCTTGAGAGCCCATCGATGTCGGATGCTTTTATTTGCGGGCCATTTACTAATTTGTCAATATAAGATCTAGCAACTACGTGAGGCCTACCATACCGCGAGTACAATATAGACCTAGCCCGTCTGTAACCATCACTTGGCTCTAGTAAAACACAATCTTCTATGCTTGACTTTGCTTCACCGTCACAGTACTGAATCAAATAACTTAATCTTAGTCTATCATCGCCAACGCTGTTCTCTATGTTAGTTTCAAAGTTCTTTATGAATTTGCACTAGTCTGTAGGTGTGCCTTTAAAGGTAAATAGTTCCGGTTTTGGTAGGTTAAAACCTTCCTGCAGTGTGGTTGCAAGTCGCTGGAAAGCTGTGTCGATACTGGTCACACTAGCATCCGAATTTCCCAGGTGAAGTGAGTTTGTAGAAGACTTACCCCGGTTGTTCCTCTTCGGAGACTCAGGTCTTACCGATATTTGTAATGGTTCCGGGCGAAGACACCCTTCGCTTATCGATGTGCCACGGTCACGTGCTTGGTCACAAACATCCTGTGCCATGGAGATTACATGTACCTCCCTGGGATGAGCTAGCTCAGAAGCGTCCTCGTTTACGGCCTGCTGCCATACGGATTCCTCTAACGTTGCTTCTTCAACCTCGCACTGTTGTTCTAACAGTTGTTGTTTTAACTGCAGCTCCCTTTGGGCTCGTTCCAGTTCATGTTTCTCAGCCAACCGTTTTAGTTTATGTTCGGCTAGAAGCCGCTTCGCCTTTGCATTCCTCAGACTTGATTTTGACGATATCAACGTAGATGATGTTCGACAACTAACAAATGAACTAACGTCATTTTCTTCAGGTGTAGGCCTATATCGTCCAGCTATCCACTGGGAATACCTATCCTGGAACTCGACGAAGTTTGTTCTGTATCTTTCAAAACTCTGCTCCAAATCGTTGACCGCATCAGGCTCTTTGCACAAATCCAAACATTGCAGATGCACAGACCTGAACTGTTCAAAACGGTCACACAGATTTCCGTACAGCAGCTTCACTTTATCAGTGTTGTCATATGAAGACATGTTCTTCTCAATTTCTTTGTACAGTTTTGTTAACTGTCCTAAATTAGCGCTACGAACCCGTTTTGCGCTGTTCAGATCCTGTGATTCACTTTCTTGGTCGTTGGTAGCCATGGTTATCTTGACAAAAGGTTTATTTCTCAAGACAGGACCGTATCAAGAGCATCAGTTCGTTAAATCGGCTGTGGTCGGCTTATAATCGAGAACTGTAAGGATTTCGGGTCAAACAAATAACCATCAAGACATGCGCCTCCATATTATTCTTTATTCTTCGTAAATTGGTGTGTCATAAATGGCGTTTCTCTGAAACAATTCGGAAAATTGTTATAGTAATAAATCATTAAGCACCAGCATTCGCTATTCAAATTAAATAAATGAAATAATAAAAAAAAATATTATAATAGCTTTGATGCGTAGTAAAGCAAGTCACAACTTTTATGTATAAATATCAATGCACAGTTAATAAGCTATTCTACATTGCACTCATGCGGCGATAGGCAAGTAATTGCATTTCCTAAATTAACATGGGCTATTATTCTCAAGTTTACAGCGTTATTTCTGAGTTAATTCATGTTATAAAATTACTCATAAGGAATTAGAATATCGTTAGATTAAACTGAAATTTCTCTTCGATTAGACTGAAATTTCTCTTACCGATTTTGCGACTATTTAATATCTTCGAAATCCTTAAGAAATAGCGCCACTAAAGATCAACGTCTTTACTTGTTGTCAAGGTGATAACGTTCTACCGGAAGACGTTGACTAAACTGCGCTGCGTAACTTAACGTCGCACTACGTATACAAATCAATTAGCTTACAATTAAAATCTGAAATAGTTCCTTCAAGAGCAGAGAATACATTCAGAAGAAGGAACATGGGCCAGACTACGTAGTTTTGGCTAATAAAGCCTCGTCAGTGACCCTGACAATATCTGGAGACGAAACCAGAGAAAGCATACTGTAATTTCTTACTTTTAATTGGGCAGTCGATTCAAAGACTGATTAATATCAAAAAGGGTCCAAATAATATAAAAGACGATGATCTAGAATAATAGTCTAAATCGATCTCAAATTTTAGATTTCTCAGAATATATCCTCTGATCTCACAGGGCGAAAATAAAATACAATCTGCACTATGGATGATGTACGGGGAGACGTTTTACGGCCGCCACACGGCACAACACCAGCTGCAGTGAGGTAAAATTAAAATCTGAAATAGTTCCTTCAAGAGCAGAGAATACATTCAGAAGAAGGAACATGGGCCAGACTACGTAGTTTCGGCTAATAAAGCCTCGTCAGTGACCCTGACAATATCTGGAGACGAAACCAGAGAAAGCATACTGTAATACTGTAAGTATCAATCAGTGAACATGTTGGCCCCCTTTTCCATTATAAATCAAAAACTAATTGCGGTTTTTACAATGGGTATACACAAATACGCGTTTTACTAGATGAATTCAATTAATTAAATGATTTCTTTTTCGTATGACGGGTGACTAAGACCTTATTTCCAATTGTTTTAAATCGGAAGCTATTTATTCGCACTTATTTTAATTATCCTTTACGCATTCTTGTGATTACACTTCAGACTATCCTATAGAAAAACACTGCCAGCTGCTGATCTTTTGCCAACCAAGCTACCCACGAGATCATCCGATGACGTCACTGCTGGGATTCCCGTTATTTCCTATATTCAATGTAATTTATATTTGTTTTCCGTTTTGCTAAAAAAATAACTTTTTGTCATGTGCAGTACGTGGCTCTTTTGTTTATATAGTATATGTATATAGAATGAGTATTTTTTCAAACGATAGATGTATAACGCCATTAGCAGGTCCTCATGTAGTTCAAAGTGTATGTTTGAGCATTGTAAAATTTTGCTTGCTGTTTTTAAAATATATTTCGGTGGCATAACGCAAAAAGGTAGCCCAGTAACTGCGAAAAGTTAAAACAGTCTGTGAATCCATGCATTCTATCTACAGCCTTCGTTTTGTGCCTGTAGATTTCTTTTGGTCCATATATGGTTTTACCAAAAGCAAAGTTTGTGAGCGGACTGTGCATATGCATCTTTTCAGCTCGCTTATTTACGCAAACTTTCTTTGTGGCGCGGCTAATTGAATGATTATACATTTTCCTGTACCCTATTTATACCAATGCCAGGCAAAGCTAAGGGCATGCAGCATTTAGAATTCAGCTTCAAAGCAAACATGCTCCTAGACCGATGACTGGGGCTCCACAAGCTTTAAAATGTATTAATGATTTCAAATAATTAGGACCCTCTTTTACCCAGTGCATTAATTGCAGAATTTAAAAGATTGTTGGATTATTGCTTTGTCGTCCGTTTGTTTGCTATAGTAAGAAGATGAATTGCGCAGGAAGCCCATGGAAGAGCTAATAGAAAAGGTTTGCCAATGTTTATGGTTTTCAGTAAGACTTCTATTAACCGTATTAGTTTATGACATTGTGCACTTAGGTGTCAGTAATATGACAGAATGAAGGGGATTTCGATGTCTTCATGTATTTTGGAGTTGAACCGTACGTCGAGGTACTAGCAATTAGACATTCTGTGTATCCCCGACAAACAAGCAACTTTATATAAAATTTAAGCTGGTCATAAATTGCGAATACCATTTTGCACCCATATAATATCTCTCTTTGTCGGGACGGTCAGTTAACCTTACCACACTATTCCACACTATTCCTTGGCAGGCTTAGACCTCCTAAGCGGTTAACCAGTACAAAGTGCACATACTTTCGCTAGCAACTGACAACTGCCCTTCTTGAATCAGCACAACCGTGTGGGTCATTAAGAGATGTTGTGAATACAACATCACAGGGCGGAAAACTTCCTAGAAGTCAATAGCCAGAGCGGAATGATTCTTTCAGTGACTGGCCAAGTCTTCATGACCAGCCATATACCTATCATAGAATTCGGTGTGTCAACATAACAGTCTGAAGAGTGATGTCCTCCGTTGGGCTGAATTTTGCCCAAGATACACCATATTTGCCATATCCAGTGATACTCCCGATCGGTCTCAGTGCAGGTTAACAGTGATCGCGCCTACCGTTTCATAACGCCTGAACGACTCTGGTTAAATGCCAACAGATTGCAGACCATTTGGGAAGGAACTTCTCCTTTTGTTTACTGTGTGTGTCTTTCGGAAACTTTTGTCAAATTGTGTATAAACTTCTTTCCGTTTTGGTTTTGAGGGCGGGATATGAAATCTAATTGTATTAATTCTTGAGTATTGCCAATCTTTTATTTACTTCAGTGGAGTCGACGACAGACGTGATTATGGGGTTGGTTTTTAGTGCATAAAGATATGGTAAGTGTTGTCTTGGATTGCCGACCAGTCTCCGAAAGACTAATTACAATTTACTTGGGAGCAACTCCTTTAAATGTCATCATGCACCAACATTTGGATACGATGACAACGAGGTCGACATCTTCTAGCAGCAAATCGAGGAAATCGTAAACCAAATACCATCCAGAAGATAGACATGACACAGACCAGCATTAAGCATCACAACCAGAATGACTATATCTCGGAAAGGATGCTGGTCGGATCAGGAGTAAACATCCAAAGGACAAAGACTTTCTTGGAGCAGACATAGGAAAAGACTATGACCTGGTGATGATGATCAGGCAGCCACTGGAAAATACTAGACCAACTCCCCACCATAGTAAAAAACGGAAACTTGAAGTGTTTTGGACACATCTCAAGGTTTCTGGTTAGCAAAGACGATTTGGCAGGACATAGTAAAAAGGCTGACAGTAGAAGTAGTGAAAAGACAATATCGATATCAAAGAGTGGACCGGTATGTACTGTGCTAGCACAACACATGCAGCTGAAGAAAAGATCTTCGGTAAGTTCATGACGTCATTTTAGTAGCTACCATCGTACTTCGATTGGAACTTTAGTAAATATAATAGCAACTATAGTTCGATTCAAAGTGGGACTTTGTTGACAATTTCGGGGATATTTTCTTTACTAGTAAAGCAGAGCTGTTGGTGTCAATTTGGTGTCCGCGTTGAAGTCGGCATTAAGATGTTTTGGTTTTGGTTTAAGATATTGAAAGACTCATATCTCCTCAACCTATAAATTCTATTCTATCCTGTATCCATGCAATCTCACTGAGGCACTGCAGATGACTTCGCAACAATTCCTTTCCACATTGTTCTATTTTTAGCTGCCCTAGTTGAGCTGGAAAAGTCCATCCCTGTCCACTCCTTAAATTGTCTTCCCACCTCTTCTTCTGTCTATCATTTCTTCATTTTCCTCTCACGGTGTCTTGTAGAATCGTCTTTGCTAAATCAGAAGACCTTGAGACGTTGCCAAACGATCTTAGTTTCCGTTTCTCGACCTGGTTAGGAGTTCATCAATGGCTGCTTGAATTTTGCGGAAGCATCTCATCTCAAAGACCTGCGTTATTTTCTCTAACTCTACTGTCAAGGTCCACGAGTCACAGGCATGCAGAAATATGGATATGACAAGAAAGTGCATCAACTTCACTTTTGATCCTAGCGAAACTTTTAACCAGTGTTAGATAATGGTCTTAAGTTTTACCTCCGTGACCTTCTGGTCAAGGTTGCAGACTTAAAAGAACTAATATAAAGTCAATATTACGAATTTGCAGCTTCGTCTTCATAATGGGCAGGTGCCTTGAAAGGCGAGCTATGCTCCGATGACAGCTCTTGTTTTTCTGAAACATTTATAAGATCTGCCGTGTTAAAATAAGGGATCACAACATAAGCTTTTATTGAAAATGGAGTGGAGGTATTCCCGAATTCTAATCAAAACTTCTAATATAGGGCTCTGGGGTGCTATGATTTAAGTATACGTACTGGATATGCATTAAAGTGGAAGTAGGAGACATTATATCATGTCTGGATACAAGAGATTACCTGACATCCTAATCATTAAAATTATTGACTGCTGACATTACTTAATATCAGCTCCAGATTATGAGCGCTTATCTTGGCTTGAACGTCGCAAAACATTGAATCACTCAGACTGATAGTTTTTTTCTGCCATCCGGAGAAGCACAAAAAAAAAAACAATAAAATGTAGGATCAATAGTTTCAAACCTTATAATATAAACGTTTGGGCTTTCACAATCAGATAATGGTTGGCCAAATGATAAGAAATCTTTTGAATCTCTTTCTTGAAAAAAAAAATCTTGCTAAAGGTGAATAGGTACATTTTCCGGGGAAGATACACTGCCATTTTCGATTTTACCTCCCTTCTCCTTGAGACAACTCCTAGAGGAAAAAAAATCCTTCTCTAGGAGCCATTCCTTTACTACGTCTTCCAGGTTAGCAAACAGTTAGTCAAAATAATTGTTCCCGTTTGCGAAAAAATGGAGGTGTACCGATACACCTTAATAGTAAATTTGGGGCATCGAGGTCAGTATGACATCATTCCGACGTCATATGCCCGCCGGGTACCTTTGTATTTTGACCCATTTTGAAACTGATCAGTCTTTGACTCGACTACATAATTGAAATTAAAAACAAAGTATGCTTCTCTCGCTTTCGTCCACTGCTCCGAAGTAACCCTTTTTAAAACCCGGTTGATCACAGTCAAAGTATAGCTAATGAACTGGTTTTAGAGTCACAATCAGTGACATTCCATACCCCTTAAGTTGTCGTAACAACTGAACAGTCAATTCTTGTGGATTCGCTAGAAGCACTGGACAGTGACGACGACGTCCCTCCAAAGAAGTGTGACGTTTGTGCCAATTGTAAGCAAAGACTTCCATTGGGTGTTGAACTTGTCCACTGTGCTCACTGTGAGACCACAGTGTATTGTAGTAAAAAGTGTCAGGAAAAAGATTCTGGGTTCCACCGTTTTGCCTGTTCAGTGGTTGCCCAGCGTTCTAGGAGGAAGTGACATTTATATAAAGGCAGCATTTTATGACTGTATATAGTGTGTTTGACAGTTCTATACAGTGTGTTTGACTGGTCTATATAGTCTGTTTGACAGATTTATATAGTTTGACATTTTTAGTGACAAAACTTTTTTTTTAACTTTTGTAAACACTTTACTGCGTAGTGTGAACGCAGGTGCTCCTAATAGTATCATCTTTCATCCCCGTCACTATTAGACCTTTTCACTCACTGTCATGCTTTTACTTTTTAGCCTTATCTTTAACATACTTGGACTGCTTGACAGCGCAACATGCCTAGAATGTCCGCGAGGGCATATGGCATCCTGTGAAGAAAGAAAGAGAAAGAAATGTAGTGGTGCGCCATGTCAGACGGATTGTCCATTGCGGTCAGTTACTGGTCGATTTGGTTCGGCATTTAGATGGCGCTAATTTCGCTGCACGTGACTGCAGAAGCGCTCTCTTACTTACCTTGACGTCGTAGCGGGAAGACAGGCTTTCTATCTCTGGAGCTCCAGATGAGAATTCTACCGGTTGAGACAAGTTTGCGGCTCTGTTCCATACAGTATAAAGTAATGGGTGAGTTTTACTTTAATGGTGGCAGCTGAACAGAACTTCCAACGCTTCTGAGAGGGAGAATTTACTAGAAAGTCTCGACCAAAAAATTTGATAGCTCGTGGCCCGGACCAGCATGCGTCTTAGGACTTGATAATTCTAATAACTGTATGGTTTGTCCAAAGGTTTACTGTCATTTTTAGAATTATTCTGCACTGTCTGTGACATAATTTCTTCAATATTGTTTGGCATAATGAAATTAAAAATTTTCGGCTGAACAAAATTGCGCACGTGCACACGTGGCGGCCATTTTGAAAAAAGACAGCTAAGCTTACTTTTTCATTTAATTGGCTATTCCTGCAACTGTTTACAGCTTAATACCCCAGTTTGCAAGTTAAATTTCTTTCAAAGGAAGAAAAAAAATGTATTTCATTAAAATTTCCTCATTTTAACAGACAGTTTTTGTTTGTATAAAATACATGTTTGCAGACGTGCATCCGGTTTCATGGCATAAGTCAAAGACTTGCGCAAATATTGAAACGTGTTTTGAATGAAATACATATTCAGAGGGGTATAAACCGGTTTTGAAGCTCGTGTTAGTCAAAGACGTGTACACCAGCCATAAACGTGGTTTGAAAACAGTTTCGACGTCATTGTAAGTGAGCAGCCGTTTTGTTGCAGGTAAAAAGAAATAAATTATAAAATTTATTCTTGTGTATTTACTTTGCGACAAAATGTCATCAGACATGCAAAACCCAATTCGTGTGAATTTTGCGACGGTTGAAGACCTCCAGAGCATTCCACACATTGGTCCAAAGGCTGCATGTACATTGATTGCATTGCGAGAAAGTCAAGGCAATCTGACCCTAGAAACATTGCAGACGTTTCTCCGAGCAAAGTTCGATGAGGAAACGTTGGCAATGTTAGATTTTTCTCGCAATGTAGGCTTGCCTATTGCACCAGCACAATATGGGTTGGAAGAAAGGGAGGAACCTAGGGTGGAGGAAAGGGAGGAACCTAGGGTGGAGGAAAGGCAAAGACCTGTTTCACCAGCCCGTAGTGTTTATGAGGACTCCTTTGAAGTAAATCCTTCAACCACTGCCAAAAATGAGGTAACTGAACAAAGGGCACCCATGTTTGCAGAAAGGCCTCCCATGTATGAACAAAGGCCACCCATGATTGAAAGGTGGGAAAATTTTAGACAACAGTTTTCCCCAATGACCAGCATGCATGACCAGAAACCGACTCTTCCTGCTGAAAGAGGCGGTGACCCGTCATGTGATAGGCCCATTCCTAGTTCCTCTGTCCAAAGGATTGAGGAAAATAAAGTTCCGAAGCTGACAAAGTTTGCCAAAGAACTGTATCGTAAGAGTACGAAGAGGGAGAAAAGGGTAGGGAAACTGGAAAAGAGCACACATCATAAAAAGAGTGCAAAGCACAAGAAAAGAGCTCACAGAGACTCTAGCTCTTCATCCTCTTCCTCATCTAGTGACAATGCAAAGAAAGAGGGAGGGATGGGGGAGCTGGAAAAAAGTAGGCATTGTAAGGCTGGAAAGCACAAGAAAAAAGTTCAGAGATATTCCAGCTTTTCTTCCGAAGACCGTGAGTACACTGAGAAAGGGGCAAAGCCCAAGAAAAAGACTAAGAAAAGAAAGTCTAGAGATGAGCCTTCCAGTTCCCCTAGCTCTTCTGATTCTTCTAGCTCTAGTACAGACTCAGATGATGAGTTTAACATCCGTGCAAAGCACCGTTCTCATCATAAAAAGTCGAAGAAAAAGAGTGGGGCTGAAATTCTGAGATTATTGCCTAAAAATCTCAGTTATGACGGGAAAACAAATTGGCTGGCATTCAAACAGAAGTTCACTCGATATGCCACTGCATGTGAATGGGCTTCTAGTGAATGTTTGAATTGTTTATGCTGGTGCTTGACTGATAAAGCAGCAGATTTCTATGCCATCTTGATGGAAAGAAACGAGCATTTGACGTATCGACGTCTAATGAGTCGATTGGAAAAACGTTTCGGTGTCAAGGAATTGGCGGAAACTGCTCAGGCAAGGTTTCGGCAGGCAACCCAGGAACCAGGGGAATCACTTGAAGACTGGGCTGATAGGATATTGACACTGGCAACTAAGGCATTTAAGATGTTGCCAGAGCAGTATTCTAGCAAGCAGGCTATCGTTAGATTATGTGAAGGTCTACTCGACAGAGAAGCTGGGTTGCGTGTTGGAATGGATAAGCCTGCTACAATAGAGCAAGCCATCAATAGTATAAGGTGGTATCAACATCTACATCAGTCTGTTTACGGAAAATCCAGTAAACGGAAACAGGAGGAAGTTTTTGAGATGGTTGTTCAAGGGACAAACGTCCAGAATGAGAGTTCTGATGAGCAAAGTTCATCAAGAATCTCAGATCTTGAAGCAGCCATGATAAAGCTTCAGAAAAGTTTTGATGTAATGTCATCAAAGTTCTGACCATAGGAGCAGAACTACAGCTCCAAAATGGGGAAGAAAAATGGTGGTATATGGCGGTTTTGCCCTGACTCATGAACAGAAAATACTGTACTACGCTTAAGGTCTCCATAGTCCTATCAGCGGTAAAAACGACTAAATTCAAATCAGTGTAAAAAGCTGTTCAACCTTCACGTTTGATAATAAAATGCGGGTTAGTGTGCATATATTGAGTTATATAACAAGCAAAAAGTAGGGAAAACAAGTTTTTGAAAAATAATAAATCGCTCGCAAATCAAATTTCCTGTTCTGGTTTCCCGTCTGGCGGTGCTGTGTGGGCATCTGCGGGATACTGATTGGGACTCCACACCTGTACATTGTATTTTTACCATTTTATGAAATCGAAAGTAGGTCATTTTAGTTGCAAAATGACCCAAATAAGTTTTCAAACCCTTTTTATGCGAAGCTGAAGGATGTTTTATTTGTTTACAGCTGGCTAATCACGGTCATTTACAATGATGAATTTATAGTAAGAAGCTTGCAGCGATTCCTCATGATAAAATTTTTCATGCTGATAGAGCAATGGGGCCTTTAAGGAGCTGCCGGCAACAGTACGGCTTACTAGACAATGCAGGTACTGTTGCTGGGTAGGCTCTTTACGGTTCGTGCAGATCATTGTTGTCTAACTTGGCTATTACGGTTTTAAGACCCACAAGGGCAGTTGGTCAGGTGGATAGTGAAATATCGACCTGTGTAACCATGGATATGCTGGTGCAATGTCTAGAATACCGGTGTCTAGAGAGCATTGTAATGCATATGGTCTTAGGGTAAAACCCTGTGATCTGCCGTGTGGGGGGTGTGAATTCTGCATAAAGGCCGATAAAAATGGGGGTTCCTTTTCCAGGGAAGTGGATGGTACAGTAACAAAGGCATCTCCAATGTTGCAGATCATTATACCTATGATCACTGAACAAATGGTGATGTGACTGGGGAATGTTTAATTGGTATGGAAGAAAATGTTCAGTTCTTAAAATCCTGGGGAATGTGGCAAAAGTACAATTGAATTGGAACAGGGGGACACTCCTGGGGCACGGGGTCGTACCAGAAAAAGTTCAGGGAAAACCTGGGGTATTGAAAAACTTGTAGATATGAATCGGGTAGCTCCCGATGGATGGATTAAAGATACCATGGGGAATGTTCAGATTAATTCTGGGGATTGTGATAATAGTCAAACTGGATACAATCTGGAAATATTTTGGGACTATATGAAAAGGGGTATCTTAAAATATGATCAGGTAGAACCTGGGGTATGTCGTGGAGGGGTATTTCCCAGAGGCCTGAGGTGTTGCAGAGAGTAAGTAATAGCCAGTTAGAAACTCAGCTACAGCAACAAAGTTGTTCGTTAGCTGTTAGAGTCAGGATAACAGTGTTCTCCCCAGAAATTTCAGAAGTCATGTCACTTTTATCACAAAAATCAGATTTTGACTTGTTGATCAATTTTTCAAGAAAACCCTTAAAATAGCCATGTTTTGTCAAAATTAGTCTAAATTTACATTATAATTAATTTGTTGTAAGCCTTAATGCATTTAAAAACTTTACTGGCTAAAAAAATGAAAATAATAGCACTTTAATAAAATTTCTTTGGAATTTAGGCATGTTGCAACGGTAATTTGAAGAAGGCATGTTGCAAGCGACGTGCCTTAATGGTCTGGGGAGATCCCTGGGAGAAATAAGTCCATATAGATACACTCACGTTGGATGGGTTGGCAGACATCGAGATCAGCCTTGGAGTAACTGAAGAACCATCACGCTGGGTTTCTCATTGGAAGATTTAAGAGAAGGGCAAGCTGAAGATGGAAATCTGCATATACTTGACCGGATGAAAAGCGCTAGTAAACCTGAAGAGGGAGCTCTGTTTCTTGCAGGCCCTGCGGCAAAGTCGTACAGGCTTAACAGGGAGCAATTTCTCCTGATTGATGAGGACCTATATAACTCGGAAAGCCACCGACGAGAAGGACCTGGTCATGCCAACAAGTTTGAGAGACGAAGCCATCCAGTTAAGTCATTGCTATACCATCTGCAGGACATAAAGGAGATGCTGAGTGGCCAGAACCAAAGAGAAATTCTGTTGATAGGTCACCCACGCAGAGAGTCCATATTGACCTGGAACCATTGCCAAAACGCCCAGAGGAAATGAAAACATACTATGATGGTAGATCAGTTCACTAAATGGGTAGAATGTATACCACCCCCATCGCAAACTGCTGAAGTAACAGCCAAAGCAGCTGTTGACCAGTTTTTCTTGTGTAATGCCCTTGAGATCCATGAATCACAGAGTACGACATATAGGCCGTACTGGAAGATCCCGTCCTTGAGATCCATGAATCACGGATTACGACATAGGCCGTACTGGAAGGACCAGGCAGAAAGGGATCTACTATGAAGGGTAGGGACAGATTACACCCCACGGTCAGCTACGATACCACTTATAGCTACCTCTGCATGTCAGATGTATCAAGAACCCAAGTCAACTGTGATACACCTGATAGCTTCTTCTGCACGTCAGATGTATCAAGAACCCGAGTCAAGTGTGATACACCTGATAGCTTCTTCTGCATGTCAGATGTATCAAGAACTCAAGTCAACTGTGATACACCGGATAGCTTCCTCTGCACGCCAGATGTATCCAGAAGTCACACCCTACAGTCAGCTACGATACAACTGATAGCTTCTTCTGCACGTCAGATGTATCAGGAATCGTCAATCAACTACGATACAACTGATAGCTTCTTCTGCACGTCAGATGTATCAGGAACCGCCAGTCAGCTACGATACAACCAATAGCGCCTTCTGCATGTCAGATGTTTCTTGAATATTCTACGACACGCTACCAACATCAGCTAAACACTGGGAGCTTCACTGCATACCAGGTGTTCTGCTGATACTGAGAACGTCCGAGAAGTCGTCGGATCTTTCTACATAAAATGGGGAGGAGTGTAGTGGTGCGCCATGTCAGACGGATTGTCCATTGCGGTCAGTTACTGGTCGATTTGGTTCGGCATTTAGATGGCGCTAATTTCGCTGCACGTGACTGCAGAAGCGCTCTCTTACTTACCTTGACGTCGTAGCGGGAAGACAGGCTTTCTATCTCTGGAGCTCCAGATGAGAATTCTACCGGTTGAGACAAGTTTGCGGCTCTGTTCCATACAGTATAAAGTAATGGGTGAGTTTTACTTTAGAAAGAAACACAGGAGGGAAACGCGAACAAAAGAAAAAGAAGAAAAATTAATTGGGTTCGGCGTTTCGTATGACTGCTGCACGACAATCATACAGCTAGAGCTATAGCTGTACCTTCTTTTGAGAGAGTAGCGCCAAAATATAAACACGTTTTTCTCAAATTTTGAAACGTTTTTGTAACGTTTTAACCAAGATATTTTGTACCCCTAGCAAAATGTCAACTAACACTGTACTGCCAGCATCGCCAAACTGGTATTGTAGCAAAGTTTCCGACTGTAATAAAGCGTGGATATACGTTTTCGGAGCACGCCATGACGTATTTAGCTTTGACTGTCAAAATTTTCCGCCAAAGTTCAAAGGCATTTTTCTTGGGCATCGAGAGAAAGTAACAGCTCTGTGTTTGTCAGACAGAGACGAAGATGTTACCAAATGCTGCAGTGCATCAGAGGATGGTGCTGTTAAGCTCTGGGATGTTGAAACTAGAGAAGTCATCTTGGAGCATGCCCTTCACAGTGTAAGTGTTTTGACAGTTATTAGTGACCTGTACATAAAAATAGGATGCAAAATTTCCTACAAAATATAAATAGAAATGATATCACATGACCATAGAAAGCACATAATTACCACTGAGCACCTCATTGGATCCTTTCAAATGTCCTTTTTGGGCCCTTGGAAACCCTTAGATACAAAGTAAACACTCCAAAAACTGGCAGAAAACAGGGGGAGTAATATCAGCACAAAACTCACTATTCTGGTTATATCCTGTTATAAATTCATATTGCTCCCAAACATGGTCTTGAGAAAATCATGCACAGTATGCTTAGTATGGTCATCCACCTGTGAATTTACCTGTCCACTTTGTCCACTTTGAATGACCAAATTCAATGACCCAAAACGTTAGTAATGGTTGTTGTCCTTCTCTTGAGGGAGAAAATTCCAGAAACACACTTATTAACGCGCTAAAAAAAGCGAAATTAGAAAAATAGTTTCAACTTTCAAAACATATGTAACATATGAAAGGGACATAATCCTATTTCCGGAACGGTTTGGAATCCTGGAACCAGGAAATTAGCACAGTTAAAATCACGAAACTATGTGTCATCGAATATAAAACTTACCCAACACATAAACAGGCACACACTAACAAGATTTTTAGCGAAAATAATTACCGATCTTCAGATTAACAACCTGTTTTATACCTACTTTCGGTTTGAAAAAAATCTGCCAAGAAACGACTGGAGTTACCTACCTTGACGCAGCGCCCCCACCGACTAGTATTTCCGCTACAGTTATTCCGTATTCTTCTATTTTTTGTCTACATAAAGAAGCCTGTGGAAATGGCAGCTTAATGATTTGTGGTACCAAATTCTTTGTTTTTATAAATATATTGTAACAAATACTTCCTAAAACATATTACGCTCTAGCTAAGGATCAAAATGAGACCCCCCCACTGTATCTTAAGGTGAACACTGAACAACGATCGGGTATGAAACCCACCACCGGCACCCGTGCTAGAAGCCCACCACCGGAAATTTTTGTGGGAGCCGTAGGATTATCAAAAACAATTTTTTCTAGATATTCTGCGTTACAAATACGAAGACTTGTATAAACAATACCTGATAAAAAAAATATTTGCTAGCGACGGCATATTTTGGACAAAAAAGATATTTTTTGCATTTCAAGGGGTATGAAACCCACCACCCGTCACCGGGAAATTTTAATAGGTTATTTTCAATTTATGATTTAATTACAGGTTAAATTTTCACGATTTGTGTGTTTTCCTAATTGTCTACAAATAATGTATCATTTTTATATGACAATGTTTTGAAATCCGAAAAGTGTGTAGCAAACAATAGGTTTTTTATCAACAATGTTTACATTCTAAAAATAGATTTCCAGTACGGCACTTAGCCAAAACCAATAACCCGCAACGTCTTGAAATGGAGATGAATGCATCACTGGATCGGTAGTGTTAATTGCATGCTTGTTTAATCAACTGATTTTTTTAATTAACTGAGTATCAGTTAACCGGTTAAGATGGACTTTTCAGTCGATATCTTTGTTTTCGGTATTTTTTTGTATTACAGGACGTTTCGGTTTCTTGGTCTAGCTAAATGCTGTAACGCTGATCTATTTATAGAATGAAATATATTTTCAGAAAACAGTTAATTATTTCGTTTTATCAGTCGAATGTTCAGAAATCGTTGAGGAATACCAATATTTTCTTATTAAAATGCCATAAAACACTGCAATAATGAAAACTTATTCTCTTTTTAACACCAAATCGGGGAAAAATACCCAAAAAAATTCCCGTCGGCGGGTGGTGGGTTTCATACCCCTTGAAATGCAAAAAATATCTTTTTTGTCCACAATACGCCGTCGTGAGCAAAGATTTTTTTATCAGGTATTGTTTATACAAGCCTTCGTATTTATAACACAGAAAGTCTAGAAATAAAGTTGTTTTTAATAATCCTACGGCTCCCACAAAAATTTCCGGTGGTGGGTTTTGAGCACGGGTGCGGGTGCAGGTGGTGGGTTTCATACCCGATCCTAAACAACATAGAACAGAACAGAACATAGCCAGGGCTGGAAAATTCCACTTGTCCACTGGCCATGATGAGTGGCTCATTCTAAAGGATGAGTGAAATTTTTGACTGTTCCTAGAAGTGATAATCACTACCGTAGCCTCCTTCAATCGGCATGACCCTGCTGATCGAAGGAGGCTAAAGTAGTGATTATCATTTCTAGACTTCTAGTGGGAATTATTGAAATCACCATTTCTGTAGTCTTGTTGGGCAAGTGACAATTCTTTCCTTCTTTTCTTTCTATATTTACTGCTACACCCTCTTTTCAGAGTATTATGAGCAGGTGTACTTTTGTACACTCCAGTGTTGCAGGATGAAAGCCTACATATAGCCATGTAGCTATAGTAGGGATCTTTAACCTCAGAGGGGATGACTCTTCCTGCACAGGGGGCCTCCAGTTAACGTCCAGATCCGAAGGACAGCACACTTGTTAGCATCATCCCTGCATAGTGTTTCCCCTAGCCCCTTTTAGCATGGCGCCGCGCCATGCCCCTTTTCCCCAGCGCCATGCCCTTTTTTCCAGCGCCATGCCCTTTTTGCTCTAAACTTTACCTGCCAATAAGGAGATACACATATGTATTCAAAGTTCACTGCCTCAATTGTTTTGACAGCGTAAGTAAACACAACTGTTGGCATTAATCCTGTTATGGTCCACTCGCTAATAAACTTACTGATCCGTGAAAATACCTGACAGATCCGCAGAATAGATCAAAGTGAGGCTTGTTGAGTGAAAAGGAGCCAATAGCCATGTTTCACAATTACACAAATCAACATGCCTATTACGTTTAAAGACTTAATTTGTTTTTTAATATTTTTCTAGAAGTCTTTTTTTTAGATTCCTTTGGATTCATGGACTGTATTTGGATGTGCAGGCTGATCATTGTCTTCACTTGTTTCTCACCCCGTAAGGCCTTTCTTCCGATATGCGTATTATATATGGATTATATTCGAGACGTTTGATAAATTATGGTGTAAAAATAATTACGCATATCATGCAAGTTTGATATTTCTGTCCTGTATATGCCGATTTTTGTGTCCAAAATAGAATTTGAACATCGTGATATATATTTTTAATAGTATTCAACATCTCTGAGTACCCTTAAACAAACCTCACTTGAGTTTAAGAAGATAAACAGAGCTAACTGAAACAGATATGAATAGAAATTCAAGGGAGGCAATTCTGTGCCAGATTTTTTTTTTCAAATACAGACCTAATGATAATCCTGGTCAGTAAGAATTATAAATAAATAAGGATAATTAAAGGACAATAATGATAAATACGTGGAATAAAATATAAATTGTAATAATAATAAGGATATTGAAATGTTTTAGGCTATTTATGTTTCTTGATATTTAGAAGAAAAAAAAAAGAGTAGCTTGACACACAAAAAAAAAAAAAAAAAATACAGAGCAGATGCAAATTTTTTATGTATTATCATCATAATTTTTTATTATGCAGGCTCTATTTGCTTGGTTATATCCAGGCTCTATTTGCTTAATTATGTTTACTGCATTTCAAGATAAAGATGTTACTGCAGCTATAAATAAGAAAAGAATGACATGATTTAATGCTTTATTAGCAGTATTAATCTCTGTAAGCTAATTAATGTCCATTAAAACAGGGGTCTTTGAATGAAAGCATATACAGTGCCCTTTTTGTGAAAATTCACGCGCTAAAGTGCCCTTTTCTGAGAAAATTTACCATGCCCTTATTCATTTCTGGGGTAAAAAAACTACTGCAAATGATGCTAGAAAAACGCATTCGGACATAGGAAGATTTCACCCTGGGTGAGGCTCGAACCCACGACCTCTGGCGTCAGAGTCAAGTGCACTAACCACTGAGCCGCCACGCTTCTCTTTCATGAATTTCATGAATATTCCGGTCCTGATACAACTAATCTGGACATTCTGGAGAGGCTCAGTGCTCCAGATAAGAAGGGGTAACAGAGATAATTTTGGGATAATTAGCCATATTTCTCCACAAAAACATATTTTGTGACCCATCATTAGAACCGTCTTGTTGAGACGGTTCTAATGAGGGGTCACAACATATGTTTTCGTGGAAAATAAGAAAAATTATCTTTGAATTATCCTCAATATCCCCTCTTATTTGGAGGTTCCTCAGAACTTCACTCAAGCAGTTTTTAGCTCACCTGAGCCAAAGGCTCACAAAGTGAGCTTATAGTATAGGCTTGGTCAGTCGTCCGTCCTGCGTCGGATGTCGTACGTCCTATGTCCACACTTTAAAACATTAATATCTGCTAAAGTAGCTGGCCAATCTTGATCAAATTTTATGTGTAGCATTGTTAGGGTGGGGGATTGATTGCATATAGTTTTGGGACATATTGGTTTAAAACTGTGGTTACCATGGCAACAAAAAGGTCCTATAGACTCATAATGGAGAAAATGTTGTCCAGGCCCTAGCTTCTTCAATTTTGATCGCAACTTCTTGTAACTTGCAGGTATCCAGGACAGCCAAAACATCTCGGACAAGTTCCAATTTGGGTCATGTTTAGAGTTACTTGCCCTTGAGCGATAAAATATTTTCCCATAGACTTATAATGGAGAAAATGTTGTCCAGGCTCTAGCGTCTTCATTTTTGATCGCAACTTCTTGTAACTTGCAGGTATCTAGGACAGTCAAAACATCTCGGACCAGTTCCAATTTGGGCCAGGTTGGATCGTTTTTGTCAGAGTTACTTGCCCTTGAGCGAAAAAATATTTACCATAGACTTATAATCGGGAAAATGTTGTCCACGCCCTAGCTTCTTCATTTTTGATCGCAGCTCCTTGAAACTTGCAGGTATATAAGGTAGCAAAAACATCTTGGACCAGTTCGAATTTGGGTCAGGTTGGATCATTCTTGTCAGAGTTACTTGCCCTTGAGCGATAAAATATTTTCCCATAGACTTATAATGGAGAAAATGTTGTCCGGGCTATAGCTTCTTCATTTTTGATCACAACTTATTGTAACTTGCAGATTATTAGGACAGTCAAAAGATCTCGGACCAGTTCGAATTTGGGTCAGGTTGGATCATTCTTGTTAGAGTTACTTGCCCTTGAGCGATAAAATATTTTCCCATAGACTTATAATGGGGAAAATGTTGTCTGGGCCCTAGCTTCTTCATTTATGATCGCAACTCCTTGAAACTTGCAGGTATTCAAGACAGCCAAAACATCGGACCAGTTTGAATTTGGGCCAGGCTGGATCATTGTTGTCAGAGTTACTTGCCCTTGAACAATAAAATATTTTCCCATCGACATATAATGGGAAAATGTTGTCCAGGCTATAGCTCCATCATTTTTGATCGCTGCTCCTTGAAACTTGCAGGTATCCAGGACAGCCAAAACATCTCAGACCTTTTCTACTGTGGGCAAGGTTGGATTATTATCCCCTTGCACAAGGAAGTTATGGAGGGGATATAGGGTCTGTCCCGTACGTATATTTGTACATTTGTCATCGCTCTACATGTAGCTAGTGATGGGCAATCGGTTTGAAATCACAATCGATCATCGGTTCATAATCGGAAGACTAAACCAACTAGCTATCGATGGTATAATCGGTTTCTCACATTTGTCTGTATCATAAAATGTGAACATGTGTATTCAACTAAAATGATTCTGTCAGTTGCTGTTTGTGTAAGTAATGTTTTCTTTATGTACTTGTGTCCTTCTTGTACATTATGATTATATTCTTTGTAATAAGAAAGCAGAAAATACATGTAAAGGAAATTTTAAGAATAATGAGACTACTTTATTATTCAAAAATACCCGACCTATAGACTGACTTGACTAAATTTAGACCAATGACTAGTAGTAAGGACTTAAACATGCTGATAAACAGAAGTGACAAGAAAAAATTTCAAATACACAAACAATATCTGCACAACTATAAGTAAGCAACAGCAAAAACCAAGTCTTCAAAACTAACCCAGGATGCAGTCATTCTCTATATACAACTTATGCACAGTCAATTTAAAGGTAGGTTCCTGGACTAGAGATAACAATTATGTCCACAAAATAATTTCGTCTTTTTCTGAGCATTATTGATTTCTCATATTTTTCTGAATGTGTTGCTACTGAGAAACTCGTCAGATGTTGAGGAAAATAGTCGTTTTCCCTTTTGGTTTATTTTCTTTCGTTGGAATTCCAGTTCTAAAAATAACTATGCTTATTATGTCTATAAGTGGACGATTTCTGATGCCATTCTCCAAATGTCAATTTTCCCTTGCCGTGAGCTCTCCTAGAGGTCTTGGCACGGCGGATGGGTTAAAACTATCCCAAAATGCAATGCAGCATAACGCCAGCCACGTTATCTATTTTTGGCGCGAACTAAAAATAGCGCTAACTGGTGTGCGAAGCAGAGTTAGGAAATCCCTTGCAAAACAACTTTTATAATATTTTTTTGATTTACACCTTTTAGTGAAACTTATTCATTCCCTTTTATAAGTGCTTTCCAACAACTTGGATGAGCGATCATCAAAATTGTGATGCATTCCAAAGTACAGGAACCTACCTTTAAGTTATTATTATCTATTTATTTATTTCCAAATTCCAATGTTTAGAGAAAAGGAAATCTGAGATATTTGTGAGTGGGTTGAGCAGAATTTCAGAACACTTTGGCTAATGTTTTCAAGCTTTTAAATTTTAGTTTATCTGACACTTATAGCTTTTTAAAAAGCTGCAACTTGTGACACATAAAATTTGCAATTGTTAAAATTATATCATATATTTCATTATCTTTTCCCCAAAATCCGTTTAAACATTCATACATCATCTTCATTGAATAACATGATCTCTTACAAACCGGGTTGAATAAGGAGAACTACGATATATCGAATATTAGATACTACCGAACCTACTTAGTATCTTTGCTTATGTACATGTAGGATTTTCTACAAGTCCAAAAATAGCTTGTGTCATGTCCAAATTTTCTCTCCGCCGTAGACCATCTTTATTCTTGCAAAAACCTAAGTCATTCCACACTTTTATTCTCGTTTTTCTGCCGGGAAAGGGTTAGATTTTTTGCCAATTGACATCGATGGCGTCCACCATTGTTTTTTTGCGAGTTGCACCTTGGTCCTTGAATAGGTTAAAACCCTGAGTCCCGGAACCGAACCGACTACAATCGATTGCCGTGTTTCTCAATCGATTATCGCAATCGATAAGCGAAACCAACTGACTTTCGACTATAGTCGATCATCGGCCCACCACTACATGTAGCTACCTCATTTATTAACCGATTTTGATGTAACTTCACGCAAGTATTGGATGTGACATTACCTCAAACGAGTTCACGTTTCAGCATGATGGGGTCAAGGTCACAATCAGAGTGGCTATTTTTAGCAAAAACTTTGTCATCACTCTAGCGTCTTCATTTGTGGACCGATTTCGATTTAACTCCCCACAAGTGATAAGTATGGCAATATCTTGGACAAGGTCGCTTTTTTAGCATTCTGGGGCAAGGTCAAGGTCACAATGGCTATTTATAGAAAAACTTTGTCATTGCTGAAGCGCCTTGATTTGTGGACCAAATTCGATTTAATTTCACACAAATGTTTAGTATGACAATATCTTGAATAAGTTCGCGTTTCAGCGCCTTAAGGTTAATGTCAAGGTCACAGTGGCTATTTTTAGAAAAAAAGTTTGACATCGCTCTGGTGACTTCATTTATGGACCGATTTTGACTGTACTTCACACAAGTGATAAGTATAGCAATATCTTTGACAAGAACGCGTTTCAGCATTCTGGGGTCAAGGTCACAGTGGCTATTTTTAGAAAAACTTTGTCATCCCTCTAGCGCCTTCATTTGTGGACGGAATTTAATTTTTAGCTCACCTGAGCCATAGGCTCAGGGTGAGCTATTGTGATCACCCAGTGTCCGTCGTCAGTCGTGCGTCGTGTGTCGTGGGTCGTCAACAATTTGCTTTAAATGACATCTTCTCTGAAACCGCTAGGCCTAGAGCTTTGATATTTGGTATAAAGCATTGTCTAGTGGACCTCTACCAAGTTAATTCAAATGGTGGCCCCAGGGTCAAAAATGGCCCTGGGGCAGGGGGTCTTGGGTTCGAAACTAAAATATACTTAAAAATCTTCTCCAGAACTGCTAGGCTCAGATGCTTGAAATTTGGTATGTAGCATTGCATAGTGGTCCCCTACCAAGTTTGTTCAAATGGTGGCCCCAGGGTCCAAAATGGCCCTGGGGCAGGGGGTCTTGGGTTCGAAACTAAAATTTACTTAAAAATCTTCTTCACCAGAACTGCTTTGCTCAGATGCTTGAAATTTGGTATGATGCATTACCTAGTGGTCCTCTACTAAGTTTGTTCAAATGGTGGCCCCAGGATCCAAAATGGCTCCGGGGCAGGGAGTCCCAGGTTTGAACCATAGAAATACATAGAAAAATAGTCAAAAATCTTCTGCATCAGAACCGCAAGGCTTTGCTGCCTGAAAGTTTGTATTTAGCATTGCCTCATAGTCCTTTACCAAATTTATTCAAATGATGGCCCCAGGGTCCAAAATGGCCCCGGGGCAGGGAGTCCAAGGTTTTAACCATAGTAATGCAAAGAAAATATTCAAAAATCTTCTTCTTCAGAACTGCAAGGCTTAGATGCTTGAAATTTGGTATGTAGCATTGCCTAGTGGTCTTCTTCCAAGTTTGTTCAAATGTTGGCATTAGGGTCCAAAATGGCCCTGGGGCAGGGGGTCTTGGGTTCGGAACTAAAATATACTTAAAAACCTTCTCCACCAGAACTGCTTGGCTTAGATGCTTGAAATTTGGTATGTAGCATTGCCTAGTGGTCCTCTACCAAGTTTGTTCAAATGGTGGCCCCAGGGTTCAAAATGGCCCTGGGGCAGGGAGTCCCAGGTTCGAACCATAGAAATACATAGAAAGTATTCCATAATTTTCTTCTTCAGAACCACAAGGCTCTGATGCTTGAAATTTGGTATTTAGCAGTGAATAATAGTCCTTTACCAAATTTGTTCAAATGATGGCCCCATGGTCCAAAATGGCCCTGGGGCAGGGAGTCCAAGGTTTGAACCATAGAAATGCAAAGAAAATATTCAAAAATCTTCTTCTTCAAAACTGCAAGGCTTAGATGCTTGAAATTTGGTATGATGCATTGCCTAGTAGTCCTTTACCAAGTTTGTTCAAATGGTTGCCCACGGGTCCAAAATGGCCCCATGGCAGGGAGTTCAAGGTTAGAAACATAGAAATACATAGATAAATATTCAAAAGTCGTCTTCTTCAGAACCATTTGGCTTAGATGCTTGAAATTTGGTATGTAGCATTGCCCATTGTTCTCTACCAAGTTTGTTCAGATGATGACAGCAGGGTCCAAAATGGCCCTGCCCCAGGGGTCCTGGGTTTGAACCATAGAAATACATAGAAAAACATTCAAAAATCTTCTTCTTCAGAACCAATTGGCTCTAATGCTTGAAATTTGGTATGATGCGTTGCCTGGTGGGCTCCTACAAAGTTTGTGTAAAGGGTGGCCCTGGGATCCAAAATGGCCCTGGGGCGGGGAGTCTTGGGTTCGAAATTAAAATGTACCTAAAATCTTCTTCTCCAGAACCCCTTAGTGCAGATGCTGGAAATTTGGCATGATGCATTGCCTAGTGGTCCTCTACCAAGTTTATTCAAATGATAGCGCCTGGGTAAAAAATGGCCCCGCTCCAGGGGATCCTGGGTTTGAACCATAGAAATACATAGAAAAATATTCAAAAGTCTTCTTCTTCAGAACCACTCGGCTCGGATGCTTGAAATTAAGTATGTAGCATTGTGTAGTGGTTTTTCACCAAGATTATTCAAATGATGCCCCCCTGGTTCAAAATGGCCCTGCCCCAGGGATCCCTGGGTTTGAACCATAGCAATACATAGAAAAATATTCAAAAATCTTCTTTAGAACAATTTGGAAATAGTTCCAAACTATCAGGTTTGTTCAAATGATGACCCTAGTTTGACCTTTGGCCTTTTTTCTCAGGTGAGCAAATCAGGGCCACTTGGCCCTCTTGTATTAGTATGACAATATCTTAGACAAGTTCGCGTTTCAACCTTGTGGGGTCATGGTCACAGTAACTATTTTTAGAAAAACTTTGTCATCGCTCTAGCGCCTTCATTTATGGACAGATTTTGATTTAACTTTACACAAATGTTTAGTATGACAATATCTTGAACAAGTTTGCGTTTCTGCATTCTAGGGTCAAGGTCATAGTTGCTGTTTTTAGAAAAACTATGTTGTCCCTCTGGCGACTTCATTTATGGACCGATTTTGATTTAACTTCACATCAGTGTTTAGTATGACAATATCTTGAACAAGTTTGTGTTTCAACGTTTTAAGGTCAAGGTCACAGTTGCTATTTTTAGAAAAACTTTGTCATCCCTCTGGCAACTTCATTTATGGACCGATTTTGATTTAACTTCACACAAATATTTAGTATGACAATATCTTGAAAAAGTTTGCGTTTCTGCATTCTACGGTCAAGGTCACAGTTGCTGTTTTTAGAAAAACTTTGTCATCGCTCTGACGACTTCATTTATGGACCCATTTTATTTAACTTCACACTAATGTTTAGTACGACAATATCTTGAACAAGTTCCCTTTTCAGCATTCTAAGGTCAAGGTCACAGTGGCTGTTTTTAGAAAAACTCTGTCATTGCTCTAGCGCCTTCATTTATGGACCAATTTTCATTCAACTTTGCAAAAATGTTTAGTTGACATTATCTTTGACAAGATCTCATTTCAGCATTCTAGGGCTATGTCAAGGTTGTTGTGCTGCATAACCTACATCATCATATGAGGTTATGAACCCAGTAAACCGCCATTACATAGAGTAAAGCGATAATAACCGTTTGTACTGCATGACTGTGTATACGTAAGCTTGGTATTTTTAGCACGGTTGGTATGTAGCTGGAAATATCTGCTTCGCCCTTATCAGATAAACAACAGAATTTTACACCCATTAAGCATCGTATTTCAGAACATTAATTAATCCTTAGCCTGTTTATATAAATTATTTGTTCGGTTTTGCATGAAAAGAGACCCTACGCCATATGCGTACTGTAGCCTAAGTAGTCGAGTCAGCCGTGTAGCCCTTATAGTTTCACGTTGTCCACAGCTTGCGCTTGCGAAAAAAATGTCCCAGCTGATCTGACTCTACTTTGTTTTCAAATAGAACAAGATATACATTTTCACGTGCCATTACTCATCTTTTTATAGATTTTAGAAACATGAATTGTGTTTATAAAATGAAACTAATAAGTGTGTATTAAATGTGTTTTGACGATAAAAGTAAATATTCAGACTGTAGCTTTATTGTATTAACAAAGGATCGATTAGTATGGAATTTTAGCTCTTGCTGATAAACTAATCTTGCTAAGTCTACCTTAGCTATTAATAGCATGCGCTATGCGCCTGCGTACTTTCATCCCAGCGAATTCACTGGGATGAGAATTACTAGGTACCTAACCTCGTACAGGCTGGCGTGTGAGGGGAGGTAATCCAAACTAATGTCAAGGTAACAGGGGCTATTTTTACTTTCAGTGCAATTATCTCACCTTCCTCGTAAGCTTATTCTGTGACAAACAGGTAGGCTGAATTTTTCAATTACACCGTATGTGCTGTCCGCAAAGTTTCCTTTGTCTTTGATCAGCAACGACTAAAACAAGTTGCCGATTGTGATGAAACAATATTCTCGATTAATATGAACTTGATATTGGTTTGCATAAGAATACACAGAATTTAGAGTATAAAGATTTAGATGTTTCTGAGGACGCCTTCAAGTACATTAAAATAGACTACTACTGACGACTCTAAGATATTTCACTATGATGGCGGTCTAGCACGTGTTCAAGTTCGGTTAAACGATATGTAAATTTTATAAACGTTTATGACATACACAAGAACCGTTAACGTTTATTCGTGTTCACGTAGAAGCCCTAGGCGTAAGTAGCGGCACTATTCAGATGAAAGCAGTGCATGTAAAAAATTAGATCACTAGGTCAAATTTTAGAAAATCTTAGAACAATCTTGTGTACACTCTAGAGGGCACTGTTTTTATCCAATTTATGAAACTTAGTCAGACTGTTTATTTTTATGAAATCTAGGGCAGGTTTGTAAGTGGGTCATGTCAGGTCAAAAACTAGGTCACTAAATCAGATATGAGAAAAGTTTTGGTCCAATCTTTGTTGCGAATATTTATCTCTATATACTTTAGGACAAGGTGCTCTAGTGACTTCCTTTATTAACCAGTTTTGTTACCAGTATAACTTCACAGCTATATTGGATTTGTTCGGCATCAAAATCTGCACTCTTCTAAAACCTCTGGTGTAAAATTTGTAACAAATTAGTGAAGTGACAAAATGTGTCTGTTGACAGTAAGATGTCAGGTGAGCTACAGGACCATTGGTCCTTTGTTTTATATCTACCAATTAGTACAGCATCACCAGCTGTTCATATACTAATTAGGATCCTACCTGCGGGAGCTATGATACACAAGCGGATACTGGTACTGGTTGGAAGCATTTGTCGAGAGAAATAGTTGAGAAAAGCCTGGCTAGATGATGGTTATCAATGAAATCCTGTAGTAGCTACAGTTGGTTTGTGGTTGTCACGAATCATCTAATCAAGTATGACCTTGATTCACCATTCTTCTTACTGGATGCAAAATTAAGTACAGCCAAATGGAGAGTCAGAGTAGCGAAAGCTGTAAACTCATACTGGGCTGAGAAACTGATTTATGAAGGCAGTTTGTCAGAGCCCTAGATAAGACGGAGTATTTGGTGATAATTAGGGATAATTTTTGTTATTTCTGCATAAAAAATATTTTGTGACCCCTCATCTGAACTGTCTTGATGAGACGGTTCAGTTGAGGGGTCACAACATATGGTTTCAATAAGAAATAAAGAAAATTATCCCTCAATTATCATCAAATACCCCTCTTATCGAGAGCTCAGTTTGTACTCGACCTTGAGGAGCATGAACTGTGCCGTAGCTGTTTATCCCCGGAAAATGTCATCCACTGTTGGCCAACTTGGCTGGTGGGTCTCAAGAGGCGAGCAGAATACCGGTCCGGTTAAGATTGCTACAGTAACATACATACTAGCTGCGACACCAGAAAACCAACAAAGTGGTTGTGCACCCTTCGCAGACTCAGATCTTCAGTGTCTGCATGGAGTCTTCAATGTCTGCATGGAGATAGCTTAGACACTTAGCAACCCTGTAAGCGCCTAGGGAAGAGTCTGATCATACTGGGCAGATGCCCAGGCTGATCTGAGTCTGCGAACCACTTTGTTGGTTTTGTCATGTCACGGCTCATACTACAGTGCAATAGAGCAATCTACAATCAGTAAGAGAGGGATGTTACATGTTATTTCTGTGGTGATGCTGATGAAACCCTCTCGCATTTCTTATTGTAATGCGAGGCCTTACAGACATGCAGACAATGGATTGTGGCAGCCATAAAACTTGCCTGTGATTTGCTTAACCCTATTGCACTCAGAACTTCTGAGTGCAATAGGGTTACTAAATGTGTTGACCTGGCATCGAGGTTATAAAACTTGAGAATAATCTCAAACTCAAAATAAAGCACACTGATTGGCTGCTTCCGGGCTGCTTCCGAGCATGTGCTCGGAAGCAGCCAATCAGTGTGCTTTATTTTGAGTTTGAGAATGTACTCAAATTTTATAACCTCGGGGCCTGGATATCAGTACTGTGGGCGTAGCGATAGGTTAATTATTGACAGCAGCTGTGTCTTAGCTGTATATCCAGACATTAAGATCTCACAACTTCAGGAAATTCAATTTCACTGCACGGTGATGTTATGCGTTGCACGGTCTCCATTTAAAAAAGCTGGGACATATGCCTAAACATATAATGTGGTAGACAGATGAAGAATCTGTGGACTTGATGGGTCGTTTTTATGAATATTTATTGAGACTTTTAGTGTTCTTACTAGTTACTACAGTGGGAGGGGGTGCGGCTTCAAAGGTAGAATTTGCAGTATACAGTTACAGATAGCTATAACAGCCAGCTTGCTGTGCAAGTGTATAATATAGCATTTTAGAATACCAGGAATCGCAGAAAATAAATCTTCAAAGTGCAAAAAAAAAGGAAAAAAAAAAAGAAAAGAAGACAATTTGCATCTGCAAAATCTCAGAAAACTATTTCATCCAAGCTACATCACATTTAGAATTCAAATAATAGTGAGACCAAACAGTGAACATCCAGATGAGGTGGCTTTTTGTGAGCCACCTAATCTGGATTTACACTGTTTACAAATTTAGCTATTTCATTTTTAGCACTTTAAGTGTTAGGTATGAGCCATGTGATGAGGCAAAAATAGCCTTATGCAGAGCTACAGAACAGTAGATATAAGGTGATTCTGATAAGGCTTATTTTACTAATTTCTTCACCAAGAACTTGTTATGAACCCTCTGTAGAACTGTCTTGGCATGATGGTTGAAATGATGGTTGCGCCATATGTTCTGATGAAGAATTAACAAAAATTATCCTATTATTATCACCAATTAAGCCACCTCTTTTTAGCAGGGTTGCCGCGGTCGGGGGATAACATTTGGAAAATGAAAAAATTTTCCAGGTCAGGGAAAAGTCAGGAAATTTTATGACTGGTCAGGGAAAAATGGAAAGGATTTAAAAAGTCAGGGAAAAGTCAGGGAATTTGAAAATAAATGGTTTCTGTGGTCTTTTGAAAATATACTTGTTGTGTTCAAAGGGAAAGGATGTACTTTCCAGAGAGATAGTCCAGGCACATATCCCTCCTCATTGGGGGCTACTCCTAAAGGGAAGAATTTGCTCCCTGTGGGAGCAAATTCTTTCCTGTAAGTTACCTCCAATTTCCAAGTGATACATCTAGCACTATTGAAGTAGAGAGTAAAATCAACTTTTAGACCCTTAAAAAGGGTATGGAACTGCAAAATATTAGGGAAAAGTCAGGGCATTTTGAACTGGAGTATATGTGGCAACCCTGTTTAGATATTGCAACATGTGAATTGCATCTCCCTCATGTTTATAAGTAGCAGTACAGTTGTTTGAATTGAAAGTTTTTTTGTTTAACCAGAATAAAGTCACAAGCATGAGCTGGTCCTCGGTGCAGTCTGATCTGATAGTGACAGGGGACGACAAAGGAGTGGTGGGAGTTTGGCAGTTCTTGGATGATCGACAGACCTCATTCATGCCTGAGAAGGGATCCATATTCTGTCTGGTTGCCTCCCCTTATAGTGCTTCAGTTGTAGCAGTGGGGTAAGTCACAACTTGCCAGAAAACATGTAATTCAGCTATAAGACAGCATTATTCCCCCT
>CAXDIV010000208.1:0-25985 GCA_963989385.1 Ctena decussata | reverse complement strand
GGGTGTTGCGATTCACAAACTCCTAAAAATGGCAAACCTTAATAACCCTACAATTTCGGACACTTGAAAGTCGGACAATTATTGTTTGAAAATTCTTAGAAAGTGAATTTTACACATGTTAATGCATCCAAATGATGCTTGGTGAACAGAAAACATTGTAGACCCTGATCAAACTGCTCCTATGGAGAAGTTTGATCTGGGTCTACATCGTTTGTTCAGACCTGTCTGTCCAAATATTTAGGGTCATTACGGTACTGATAACAAAATCTGGGCAATGACAAATTTTGGCTGACTGAAGCCAATTTTTGCCACTTTTTTTTCATCAAATCTGGGCAATGACAAATTTTGGTGCACTGAAGCCAATTTTTGCAACTTTTTTTTGTTCATCAAATGGAAAATAAATGGTTTTTAGATGTCCCAATATTTACACATATTAAGGTATATTCAGACAGAACAGATTAAACAAGAGGCCCATGGGCCACAAAGCTCACCAGATCTCTCGCTCAAAATTGCTTTCAAAATTACTGTCACATTTGTACAGGCTACTACAAAATATACAACTACAAAGTCTCAGTCTGACAGTCTGTTGAGTTGATAACAAAATATATAACTATTTTCCATATTTTGATTGCAGTAAATGCCATTTTTCAATTTTCCCTATTATAAGTCAATGCAACCCTAAGTTGCCATAGCAACCAAACGAGAGCCGATTTTCGTCAAAAACACAAACTTTTGTCCCCCCAGCCTAAGGCTACTAAAGATGAAATCTGGGTCTTATTGGCCCAGTGGCTTCTGAGGAGATAATTTTGTAAGTATTTTTTTCCATTATTTTTGCATTTTGGTTTCCATGACAACCAGTAAAAGGAGCAGTGGGTCCAAAAACAATAAAGCTAATAGAAGACTTCTTAAGGAACATTTCTATAAAAGTTTTGTCAACATATCTGCAATGGCTAGGCAGTAAATGCCATTATTCAATTTTCCCCATTATAAGTCTATGGGAACTTTAAGTTGCCATAGCAACCAAACTAAAGGGCAGAATTTCATAAAAAACACAAACTTTCAATCCCCCAGCCTACTGATATTACAGATGAAATCTGGGCCTTATTGGCCGCGTGGTTACAGAGGAGATAATTTTTAAGTATTTTTTCCATTTTTTCTTTCATTTTGGTTTCCATGGCAACCAATAAAAGGGGCACTGAGCCAAAAAACATACAGCTGATAGAAGACTTCTCAAGGAACATTTCTATAAAAGTTTTGCCAACATATCTGCAATGGCCTGGCAGAAAATGTCATTTTTCAATTTTCCCCATTATAAGTCTATGGAAACTCTAAGTTGCCATAGCAACCAAACTGAAGGGAAGATTTTCATAAAAAACACAAACTTTCAATCCCCCAGCCCAAGGATGCTACAGATGAAATTTGGGCCCAATCGGCCCAGTGGCTTCAGAGGAGATGTTGTTTAAAAGTGTTGACGGACGACGACATACGACATACGACGACGGACGACGACGGACACTGCCTATCCTATAAGCTCCCCCGGAGCCTTCGGCTCTGGTGAGCTAAAAAATGTTCATTACTTCCTTAATCTTCAATGAATTTTCATACAATGCAGTGCAGGTACATTGTCTTCTTTTGCACCAAATGACTATCATAATGTGTGTATATATTGGGACACCTGGAAATAATGACTTTTCCATTTGGGACAAATCACCATTGCCTGGCAGTCAAGCTCCATCACTACAGCATCCGAGACCAGAACCTATCCTGGATCCGATGTTTCTTTGCAGACAGGAATCAACAAGTTGTCCTTGATGGGAAGACATCTTCTCCTGCTGCTGTCACATCTGGAGATCCACAGTTACAGGGTACAGTACTTGAACCTCTCCTGTTCCTGGTATACATCAACTACCTACCCTCAAGAGTTTCCTCTTCAGTACGACTCTTCGCAGTCTCCTGTATAAAGTTTTATGAGACTAGAAAGATGCAGAGTCACTACAGACAGATCTTTAATCAACTACAGGAATGGAAAAGAGATTGGCAGATTGTATTTATCCCAGATAAGTGCCAAACTTACCAATAAGGCCTATTAAGGGAAATGTCATACAGACTTCCTATAAATTTCATGGACAGACCCTGAAAGAAACTTCAAAAGCCAAGTACCTTGGAGTCATGGACAGACCCTGAAAGAAACTTCAAAAGCCAAGTACCTTGGAGTCACCATAAACAGTAAACTGTCCTGGAACAGCCATATTGATGCAGTGACGAAAAGTGCCAACCAGACTACAGTTTTCCTTTGCAGAAATCTTTCAAGCTGCCCAAAGGATGTTAAGGCCAACTGCTACAAGTACATAGTTTGTCCACAGCTTGAGAATGCTTTGGCGGTATAGGACCCTATTACAAAATTCAACATAGCCAAACTGGAGTATGTACAGAGGCACGCCACCAGGTTTTGCTGCAATGACTACCTCCGAACCAGCAGTGAGCTGTGTCACTTCAATGTTGCAAGAACTTGGTTGTGTCTTGGGAGGACCTCAATCAAGGTGAGACCAGAACAAAGTCACAATTATGTACAGGATCATCAAATACCTCGTTGAAATCCCTACAGGCCAATACATGACAGCCACAAGTGTAGCAACTAGAGGAAAGCATCTACGATTCCTGCCAATATTTTGTTCCATCAACACCTACAAGGAATTGTTCTTTCTGCCATCGGTCTGTCTCTGAAATGGTCTGCCTGCCAATGTCATATCGCCACTGACTTTTGATGACTTCAAGCTCCTTGTCGGTGCAAGTATGTGAACAGCATGTTTTTAACTGATTTTAACTGTACATAAGAACCGCCCAGCACAAAAGTTTTAAGGTTGTTCACTAGGGCTGACTATCGTTCCAAATTCTGACTATCACGATACTATCACTATTGGAGAAACCCCAATCCACATACTATTACTATCGAGGATCTTACATCATGATGCATCACGATACTATCACTGTCTCTGAATATCATAATTTCTTAAGAATTCAGATGATTTAAGTAAGTCCCTCATCTCATCTCTAAACTACATAGAGAAACTAAATACCCGCGCTGTCCACTATGAGTGTAAGCTTTACCACCATCTTAACAAACATTTTTGATGCAAAGCAGATGCCTTTCAGGTTCCTAAATCACATTTGATGAAAGACAAGTGTCAAAATCCAGTCCACAAGGTGAAAATCTACACTACCAAAACTATCGATAGTTGAAAGCACTATCGGCAATAGTTATTGATAGTTGAAAACACTATCACAATAGCACTATCAAGGCAACCACTATCACCATGCATCAATATTTCAATATATCGTTACACCCCTATTGTTAACAGTGCAACTATGCCAATATTGGCCATGCACTTAATTGGTACATGTGCCCTGGGCAGTACTGAAGTAGAAGTGTAGATGTAGAAGTGGAACACTGACTCAGTGCTCTGATGCTGATTCAACGTTGTGTGTCGCTGGGGTATTTAGAGAAACCTAAGCCACTCAAGGATTCACATCTAGTCTGTGTGGGCTGTAAACATTTTTGAAAGAGAATTCTGGTTCTAAGTAGTAATACTGGTCTCAGACTGCTGCTCTCTCATTTGAAACTGAACATCATTTATTTATTTATCTTTCTTTTTTGTGTGATAACTTATGTGCCACACCACAAACCTGCCATCATGGTCATAGTTTGACGGAGAGCAGTAACGATAGAAAGAAAGAAAAATCTTGACCATCGGAAAAAGGTTACTTCAATTCAACGGAATCAGGACAACTCCCTCCAAAGACAACTCGCCCCAAGACAACTTGCCCCACAAAAATCTCGCCTCAAGACAACTCGCCCCACTTTCAGAAGACAACTCGCACCACTTTAAGAAGACAACTCGCCCTACATTCTCAGACACTCACCTTACTAGAATATAGATCTACGTTCTTGTCCCAGATCAAAAACAGAGGTCGATCAAATTTTGTAGTCCTTGACTTGAAATTAAACTTGGACACTGGTAAGTCGAACAGCCACATTAACCTATAGGTTTATTTCTACACAATAAGAGAATAAATCGCTGTTCATATTCACACATCAGGTGGTTGTGCCTATATTTACAGCAGCCCCATCCATAGTTTCCAGCTGGTGCCACGAGGAGGAGTGACTAGGTCTTAAAATGGCTAAACTGATATTCAAATATTAGTCTAGCCATTTTTGACAGCCATTTAGCGGCCGTTTTTTTTCTGTTTTGTTTTTTTTAGTACTAGTTTTACAGATCATATAATCCATAAATATTAATACATTGTAGGGGAATGTTTCAGGGAACAATTCTGAAGTTGCAACTGAACTGTCAATTTTTGTTTCCTGAATAGCCACAACATGTGGTTGGCGGACATCAAGGAAAGCTAATAAATCCAATTTCTTACCCCTAATACTGTTTATGTTCAAACAAACAAATTTCAAACCGCCAAGAGTCTTGCCATTAAAATTTGACTCATTTGAACTGTTTGATGACAGCCTAACGTTCTTATCCTTTGACAGTGGATTAAATCGATTCTCAGTCATTAGATTCATCGAAGAAGGAGTCGGAGAAGTTGAAAAATTCACCCAGAAGTCAATACATTTTCATAATCAGCGTCCGAAACAAAAGAGCATTCATTGTGAAGCCACAGTTCACAACCATCACATTGAACTGCCTTATGACCATTGAGAACCACATGACTGCACAGGCTGCAATCCGCCTTGCAGTTTGTGCAATACCAATCACTACTGCCAGCTAGTCTCAATCGCTAACAGCTCATCATCTCCCAGATTTGAACATTTTGCATGAAAGTGCCGTCGTCCAGGGGGGAATTCTTTAAAAGGGCTAGTGGTCTCAGAATGTGGGGCGTTGTGGGGCAAGTTGTCTTGGGACGAGTTGTCTTGGGGCGAGTTGTCTTTGGAGCGAGTTGTCTCAGAATGTGGGATGAGTTGTCTTGGGGCATGATTTTTGTGGGGCGATTTGTCTTTGGGGCGAGTTGTCCTTAATATAATTCAACAAATCTGTTTACTGTAATGCGTAAATTTACCGGAACGGACTTAATTACCGGAACGGACCAGTTTTCCCCTATCTTCAGTTGATATTTGTAATATTTTTTTTATTAAATACACACGTATTTAATATTTATACGTATCCTGTATGCCGTCTAGCGCAAAATCAGTTAGAGATATTAGTCAAAATACTCTTTTGAGCTATTTGCGCCATGGGTAGGCCTCTCAATACCCCACGCATATGTGTTTCATCTTAAAATCATATAATCTTATACAAAAATCTGGTTATCTTTCTTCAGAGACTTAGGGAGAATGAAAAACACAAAAATTCCTGAATTTTTGTTCCATAGTATCATGACCAACATTTCACCCATAAGAAATATGTAGATCTACATGTATCAAGTCGGAGGATGAAATCAGGGGTTGCTAGTTAAGATAATACATGTTAGTCATAGGTAGGGCCTGGAATTAATCTGCGCATGCAGATTGTATCAAAATATCTCAAAAAATGGCTGGAAATATGAATAATATGGGTCCGTTCCGGTCCAATCCGGTAATTAGGCCCGTTCCGGTAGGCTAATATAATTCAACAACTCTGTTTACTGTAGAATTGTTGGTAGGCTCATTCATATAGGGTCATAACTTCCTGTACCTGTTTACAACTAACAAATTAAGTCAGTGACAACAGCTGTAAACTTAAGTGTTTGAAAGAGTGAAAAGACTTGATATGGAAAAGGGTGGAAATCTTATGGAATTTGACCTTTTCGGTTTGGCCAGGCCAATGTTATCGTGACCGTCCGAAAAATGGTTACTTCAACTCAACAACTCCGTTTAACTTCCTGTTTACAATTATTTCCACAAATTAAATCAGTGACAACCGCTGTGAATTAAGTGTTTGAAAGGGTGAAAATATGTGATACGAGAAAAAGGTGGAACTCTGCACAATCTTATGGAATTTTACCTTTTCAGTTTGGCCAGTCCAATGTTTATGAAACCCGCTGATGCATGTGACTGTCATGTGACAATGTTCTCGGTCATGCTAAATACCGTCGGTTGTTCAAGTCGCTGGCATTTAGAGGTACACATATAATTTCTATTGGCAATTTATTGACATGCGGTATACAATGACAGCTACTTACAAGAAGGGTTGGCATGTTTCCAAATGTCCGGGAGAGCTTGTTGATGGACAGATGCCTGAAAAAGCAAAGTAAAGATAGGGGCCAGTTCTGAAGATAGTTCTTTGAGTACTCTTGGTTTTATACCATCTGGGCCAGCAGCTTTAGAGATATTTAAAGCCTGCAGGAGCTTCAGGACGCCCTTCTCTGTTACCTGGATTTCTGGCATGTCAGTTTCTTTGTTTGGGAAGAGGTTTGTGAAATATTTGCAGAGGGCTGTGAGTTTCATAGGTATTTGCTGGGAGAAGACAGAATAAAAGTGGTTATTTAAGAGGTCAGCTTTTTGTTCTGGGTCTGTGACAGTGGATCCATTTTTCTTCAGCGTTTTGATACCTGTGGAGTCCGTTTTCTTGTGTTTAATAAAAGTGTAGAATTTTTTTGGAGATAGAAAATTTTTCGTCAGGGGAATGTTCATCTTTAGGCGTGATCAGGTCTTCCACATAGTCCCAGTAGGCCTTTCTACTTTGGCTTTGTATGAGGTGTTTTAGTGCTTTGAGTTTGCTTGATTTTTCCGGGGAAGGCTGGTGTCTGTTTTTAAAGAAAAGTTTATCCCGTTTTCTCATGAGTCGTCTGATTTTGGTGGTGATCCAGGGTTGCTTGTCCTTAATTTTGGCTATTTTGTGTGGGATGAACTTGTTTATGGCTCTTTCCAGTTCGGATATTATATTTTCCCAAAGTTGGTTTACAGGGGTCAAAAGGTCAAAATTGGATTGTAAGCTTCTGCCAAACTCAGATATGTGTTTCTTTATCCCTTCCCAGTCAGCCTTTTTGTAGAGGGGGATTTTTCTTGGGGTCTGCTTGTTTCTTAACGGTTTAATGTTTATTTCCGTTAAAACAGCATCATGGTCACTGACACCTGGAATAACTCTACAGGCAGCAATTAAGCTTGGGTTGTTTGTGATGACAAGGTCAAGGGTGTTATTTCCTCTAGTCGGTGTGGTTACCAGTTGGGTTAGACTGAGGTCATCTAACAGGTCAACAAACTGGTAGGTGAGAGTTGGGTAGTTACAATTCGGCTTTAGACAGCTGTTTTCCCAGTCGTATCCTGGAAAGTTCATGTCACCTGCAATTAGAATATGGGAATTTACCATGCCCAATCTCCGGAGGGACTCTTCAAACTGTTCAAGACTACTGTTGTCTCCTTCACTGGGTTTATAATAGCCACATATGTAGAGTGGTTTGCAACCTACGATTTCCAGTTTCATCCATGCAATTTCACATTGTGTTTGTAGTTCAGTAACCTCACTGCAGATGTAATCATCTTTTGCTGCAATAATTACCCCACCACCACCCCTTTTTCTGTCAACCCTAACAACATTTTCAAGATACTGTTTTGGAAGTATTTCCCCCAAATGGATACTAGAATCAATCTTTGTCTCAACACCCACAATAATGTCAGGATTTATGCTGTCAACCATATTGCCCAAATCAGTGCTGTGGGCCACAATGGAGTTAAGATTGACATTTAGTACTTTGATGGGTTTAATTGATCTTGCTGTGTGTTTGGGTTTTGACTGATGAGAGGGGCGGGATGCCTGATTAGAGGTTTTGGGCGATGAAGTGTGCATTGGGTCACCTGGACTACTTGCCAGATCAGACTGAAAAGTACGGTGTGACAGAGAACTGCCCTCTGTGGGGCTTATGGGCTCAAACCTGTTTGATGAGATCAGATCTTCAAGGAAATTTGCAGAGACTGAGTGGTAATTTATAGCATTGCAGTTTAGACAGTGCCAACTTACATTTGAGTCTTGCAGGGCCTGAAATGAAGAGCTACCTATGTCTTGGCAGTCGACATGAAACCAAATTCCACATGTCTCACAGAACACCGCATTTCTGGACCATGTAACATTGCTCTCGCAAGCACCACAAGGATATATACTGCCAACTTCAGAGTCAGGTTCTACAGGACCATTTACCCCGGGGCCAGGGTTTACCTGCAGAAAGGAGACAAGACAAACCCATCCAATTATCGCCCAGTGTCCCTGACCTGCATTTCATGTAAGCTCATGGAGCATATTATCTGTAGCAGCCTCATGAAACATCTCACTAGGTACAATATTCTATATCCACTCCAACATGGTTTCCGTGAAAAACGTAGTTGCGAAACTCAGCTTATAGAATTTGTCCATGACATAGCTTTTAACATGCAGAAAGGTCACCAGAACGATGTTGTAGTGATGGATTTTGCTAAAGCATTTGATAAAGTTGCTCACAACAGATTGCTTTACAAATTGTCATCATATGGGGTTAAGGGAAACACGTTGGGCTGGATAGCTTCTTTTCTCTCTGGAAGATCTCAGAAAGTTGTCCTTGAAGGGAAAGCATCCTCTTCTGCACCCGTGCTCTCAGGCGTCCCACAGGGCTCAGTCCTTGGCCCTGCACTTTTTCTCATTTATATAAATGACCTTCCAGAATACGTCCCAAATAGCACAGTACGACTTTTTGCGGATGATACCCTTATGTACTTAACAATACACAACTTGTCTGACTGTACCAAACTCCAGGAAGATCTCAACAACCTAGAAAGATGGGAATCTGACTGGCAGATGTCTTTTCACCCAGAGAAATGCGAGGTCATCCATGTTACCACCAAGAAGAAACCTATCCTACACAATTACACCCTCCATGGCCACACTCTCTCTTCAGTACCCCAAATCAAATACCTCGGAGTTCAAATTTCTCAAGACCTTAAGTGGAATTCTCACATCAACTCTGTCTCCTCAAAGGCAAACCAGACTCTAGGTTTTCTGAAACGCAATCTAAAAATGAACTCTCAAACAATCAAAGAAAAGGCCTATAAGTCCATTGTCCGCCCCAAACTTGAATACTGTAATACAGTATGGGACCCTAAATGTGTAAAAAATCCCAAAGAAGGCGACAAAACTAATCACAGGCTCGTATACCAGTTAGAGATGGTTCAGAGGAGAGCGGCAAGGTGGGTAACTGGAAGGTACCATAATACATCAAGTGTATCAGACATGCTTCGTAGTCTGGACTGGAGATCCCTTGTGCAAAGAAGAGTGGATTCTAGACTCACGATACTTTACAAAATACGCCATCACCTTGTTGCCATTGAGGAGGATAAATATTTACAAAGAGGTACTGGACGACGAAAATACCAATATCGCCAGTTGAGAGCAGACAAAGACTATACCCGCTTTTCCTTCTTTCCCAGGACAGTCATTCAATGGAACCAGCTTCCAAGTCAAATCTGCCTGGCAGAGTCGCTCGATATCTTCAAGGCTCAGGTCTCGAAGATCGAGCACTCTAGACTCAATTAGTCCAAAACATTTCTTCTATCTCTTTGACTTTCTCCCTCTTTACTTCCTTATGTCTTTCCAATTACTTACTTCTCTACCTTCATCTTTTTCGATACTTCTCTTACCATTTCCCTTCTCGCACTCCACTGGTGATAATCCTCATAGTTGAGGGCATACCAGTATACCGGCAAAAGGCAAAAGGTTGTACCATCATACACTTTTTTCATAGATGTATATAATACAAAAATCAACTTACGAGGGGTGATCATTAAATAATGGAAACTAGGATTTATTTCATTAGATATGTGTCAAAACAGTAGTCAAGGTATGTAATACCTAAGATGCAAGCATATGACATATAATTAAGTCTTAAAGTACTGCATAGGTATATCGTTGCCACGGCAACGATTCCTTAAACTTATAAGGGTCTAGTCTCTAATTTTTTGCATATTTTCATGTATATTTGCTGCTGATTAGTAACAAAGAATGGATAAAAGTTTGTGATGGTGTGATGGCTTGATGCAAGTCTCAGATACTAAAAGAAATATGTTGTTATTCGTGACTTTCTCTCGTACCTGGCAGAAATACAGAGCGTGAAACACTTTTGATCGAGCAAAATTTCACGTTTTTCGCTGAATTTAAGCCGGAGGAACCAGAAAAGTGACGTCATTGCACTTTAACAAGCAGAGTCTTGGGAGATTTGTATAGCAGAAAATACCAAAATTATCCTGTACTTGATTATCGATCAGTTTACTTTAGCATAATACTGGAAATCACGGAATAAGATGTCAAACTCCCTGAAAATCAATTATTTTAACCCCTGCTTTAGCTTTAATTCATGCCAGATTTCAGAGCGTTTTCATAAACAATCATTATAATATGTGTGTTTCAAAAGTCAAAACTTGACTTACACGGAAGGTGTTCCTAAATTTTCAGTTTCTTCTTACATGTCGCACATAATAAGCATAATACAAGCACCTCTTTACCAAAATGTCGTCGAAAAAAATCACACGCGCTACCCCGTATGCACCTGACGTAATATATCGCTATGGTAACACGTTAAAATTTCAATTTCAAACATGGATTCGAAAGCTCTAACGACACTCGTTGGTATTACATGAAAGTTACTCATTTCTTGTATATGATGAACTAATCTACAAAGGTGTTTCCATTATATAATGATCAACCCACGTACTTGCAAGTGTACACTATAACTTATCTGAGGAATAATGACATAGATCTATATAGGTAGCACAATTACCACCTACATTACAGCCAGTAAGATACTTGGGAAGAAAGTCCCAGGAAAAATCCCTAGGTCACCAGAGATGTTTTCGACCTCTGTGATAAGAGGACAGATAAGAAAAAGAGGTGCTATGAGAAAGAATGGGGCGAAAGAATACAGAAAAGCTAACAGCCTGAAGAAAGCGAAGGAGGACTGGATAGATAATCATGGCAATGAGATTGGAACTTGAGAATGACTGAACAAAAAAAAACAGCAAGAGAGCATATATCAGCTTTTAAAGGATCTTACTTCAGCTAGAGAAGCAGGGTAGACCCACACTTAGCCAGGACAAGTCTGGAAATGTCTAACAGTAGAACAAGATATTCTCAGCAGATGGTCAGAGTCTTGCTTAATAGAGCTATACACTCGTCAAAAATATGGAGACAATACAGTTTTGGACTGAACTCAGCACCCAGAAGAAGATTTACAACTGATCCTTCTTGGGGAAGCTGAGATCGCAGTAGCTGCGCTATAAAAGGGGAAGTCTGCCGAAGCTGAAAAAATAAAGTACCAGCAAAACTTGATCAAGCAGGCGTGGAGACCATTACTGATGTTTTCAATAAGATCTATAACAAGATCCGGAGAACAGAAGAATGGTCAACCCCATGGACTCAGTCGCTGAGTATTACACTTCCTTAAAAGGACAACCTACAACTCTGCCAGAACTACAGAACCATAAGCCTCACCAGTCATCCGAGTAAAGTCTTGCTAAAAGTCATCTTGAACAGGCTCAACCCTCAAGCTGAAGAGATTATCGCTGTAAATAACAGGCTGGGTTCAGAGCTGAAAGAAGCAGCTCGGAACAACTCTTCAACATCGGTGAAAAGTACCTTAAATATCAGCAGGATCTGTACCTTGCCTTCACAGTTTTCAAAAAGCATTTGATAGCGATTGGAATTTTGCATCATGGGCCACCATGCGGAAGTACGATATCAATGCAAATCTAGTTCGCACTAGTTCCTTTATGACAAGGCTATAAGTGCAGTTCAGATGAACGGCAGTAAAGGATACAGTTGGGAGTTAGGCAAGGTTGCCTTTTCTCACCCACCCTCTTCAACATTTTTCTCGAAACGTTTATTCTGATGCTCTTGATAAATATGATGGAAAGGTTAGCATAGACGGTGGAACGTTTAACGTTCTGCGGTTTGCCGATGACACTGACGCTCTTGCTAAAAAAGAGCAGTCCTAGAAGCATTGGTTTGAAAGTCTCAACAAAATCTGCACAAGGGTAAATACATAAAAGTATATGACCAAAACTAATGACAAATAACGGCAATAACATCAAGAGGGAGATTAGGGTTAAAGAACAGATGCCTGGAACAGTTACAAGCTCCAAGTGGCTTGAAGCAGTTGTCTCAGATGAAGGCTCAAAACCGGGGATTCTCTCAAGGATTGCACAAGCCACTGCAGCTCTGAAAAAGCTGAAGCCAATATGTAGCGATAACAACATATATCTTGGAACAAAGGCGAAAATTATGCAACTCCCTTGTCATATCCATTATATCTGAATGCCTGTGAGTCATGGACCTTGACATCAGAGTTAGTGAAAGAACGCAGGCATTCAATAGAGATGAGATGCTACCGTTGATTACTGAACATCTTGTTTAAGGACCATGTCGCAGAAAGATCCAAGCAGCCTTTAGAAAACATGACAAACTCCTGGCCTTGGTCGAGAGACGGAAACTGAGGTGGTTTGGCCATACCTCAAGATCGTCTGCTCTATGGGGCACAGTGAAAGAAAAAAAGAAGAGACAGACAGAGGAAGGGGTGGAAAGACAATATTTAGGACTGGACAGGGATGGACTTTGCTAGTTCAACTAGGGCAGCTGAAAGAGGACTAGGTGGAAAGGGATTGTTGTTATGTCATCTGTGGTACCCCAACGACCCTCCAAGGCTATTGTATAGACCAGTCTAGACACTATAAAAGCATGTCGTTTTTCTAATGCCTCTGTAACCATCTGACAAAATTTTAGAATAGCACCGATCCTCTTGGACAGACAACATCTCTGACAAGTGGTCTCTATTCTGTTAACCATATTAAAAGATCCGTCAAAAGTAGGCTTCACTCTTTTTCACAGCTGTCATACTGAAAGGGCTTTACTAAGTATCGAGTCAAGTTCAATAAATGTCCCGTTTTACTGCTGTCAAAGGGTCAGCTTGAAGAGTTCCTAAAATGAATATCCCTTGGCCATGTCAAGCTATCTACAAAATTTATTCACTTAAGGGTAGATAATCTGTCCAGGCTTACGACAATAACGGATCAATTATGACAGTATAGGATCATGTGATACTATACCAAACAAACTTAAAAACTTGAGAGTCACTATTTTGTATCATACGGTAGCCGAGGAAAGGTCAGACATAAAAATAATGTTAATCTAGGGAAAGGGAATCATTTTCTAATATCAGAAATTCAATATTCTTTAAATATAACAATATTGGAGCTTTTGTAAATGTCACAGGGATACCTTTCTATTTTTCAGTCTAAAAACTAAACAATTACCAAATTAAATCTGCTTTAATGATAAAACCTTTTATTGTCAATGGCTATCCAGTATTAAATTCAATCTTTATGGACTCATTAACTAAAATATACCGCAGTGCTGCCGATTGGAGAAAGGAAAACTATATCTCAGGTCATTATAAAGACGCCAAAATTAGTTCCAATGGAACCATAATCTTTTTGGCTGTTTAAAAATGGCTTTCGCACAAATTGATTAAAGACAACGCTGAGTTAGCAAGGCGGTTTGTCCGCCTGTACGGGAGATAATCCACTCGCTAAAGCTCGATGGTTTGTCCGTCTGTACGGGAGATAATCCACTCGCTAAAGCTCGTGGATTATCTCCTCGTACTGGCGGACAAACCATGGTATAACTATTACTTCTCAGTAACGGTTACATCAGTTGAATAAACGCGTACAAATGTACTAACTAGTCTATAATATTTAATTCAGTAATCCCTACGCCGAATGACACAGACTTTCTCAAACAGTGATGACTATAGACTGCCTTCACAAACAGTGTAGACATTGATGAGACCATAGCGTCTGATCAGGATCAACAATACATGGTCCTCGCGGTGTTTAACCTTAACATTGTGTTTAAATGCAACTGCATGAGCAAGCAACAAATAAATGTTCTTTTGGTGAATGCTGGTCATTAATGGGTTCAGTGCACATGGCAGGCGAACAGATCTCCAACATTTCTTCTCTTGGACAGGTATACACCTTTCCTATAAATCGATAAAGTCGCGCACGAGTTATCTACCCAAGTAGACAGTGACGTCATCTATCGGAGCATCCCATATAATTCAGCACAGCTGCAAGCACACATAACATGCATAAAGCAGATGTTTTGTAAATGTGAACTGCAAAATAATACATTGAAAGACCAAATTAAAGTATAATTGCCCTGTTGGCATGTGACATTTTTTATTTATAAATATTTTTTTTATTATTTATCTTAATTAATATAATATTGAGAATCCCGACAAGACGCTCATGATTTTCATGACCTCTTTCATCGACGCCGTGTTTTAACACCCCGGCAATACATTCACGTTTGTTCAATATAAAAGAGTTACATTTCGTATAAATAAGTTTCGTAAATCTGAAAAGTTATTTCCATTTTTCCGACCGGTAAAACGTCAGCATTCAGATAGTAACTACGCATTATTACCGGACAGATTATAGCGCTGACTTGTACGATACACCGATCTAAAAGCATCAGCATCCAGACAGTTTTCCCTAAGTTTGAACCCGAGGTTGATTTCCATCTCTTACTTATCTTCGTTATTATTTATTTGATCGTTTCCATTTCACGGCAGGGTGTTCTTAAAGCTGCCTTCAGAACACGTGTCTAGGTAATACACAATCATAGGTGTTTGTTTATTGTGGCAATGCGCGCGATTCGGTGATTACACAAAAGAATTCCGTGTCAGCACACTTTGTTGTCATTTTAGCGTGTGTCTGCTTTATAATCATTATAATCAGCTAATCGTTCATTTTGTGTCTTTTGTAATAACGGTCTTAACATCTTCCGCGATTTTCTTTCTTTTCCTTAAGCTTTGACGGCTGTACTGGTGATACATAGTCTTTCCAATACGGTAATTTCAGTAGCGGATCCAGAGGGGGTTCGGGGGGTTCAAACGAACCCCCTTCTCAGCCAAAATTATCTCATTTTCATGGGGAATTTCAGGAAAAAATGGTCAAACTGCATAAATCGAACCCCCTCAGCTTATTTGAACCCCCTATCCAAAATTCCTGGATCCGCCCCTGAATTTTGGCCCGAAAGTTTAGTCGGAAATCTTTTAATTTTATGTCAAATTCCCATATGCTATAAGTTATAAAGCTTATTTTCCGACAAAGAAAGAGCTAAATATAGTGGGAACAAAATAGTTGTCTTAATCTTAACCGTTGAATGTTAGTTTTGAAAATATGGAAACCGGCATTTATTTGGTTACACAATGGAAAAACAATATCCTATCCTATAGATGACGTCATAGGCGGTGCAAGGGACAAAACTCGAACAGACTCTGAATTATAGGAAAGGTGTATATACCGGTATGTTAATTATAATGACCCTTACTGTCGCACATGAGTGGCTCACTTTTTCACTTTTCATTACTGGGATGTCACGAAAATATTCACTGCCTGCTATTTCATGGATTCTATTCTATTCTATCCCATAACCTTACTAGGACGTTTGGGCACCACAGATGACTTCGAAACAATCTCTTCCACCTTGGGCTGTTTTCAGTTGCCCTAGTTCAGCTGGCAAAATTCATCCCTGTCCACTCTTTAATACGATATTGTCTTCCCACCTCTTCTTCTGTCTACCTCTCCTTCTTTTTCCTTTCACTGTGCCCTGTAGAATCGTCTTTGCTAAACCAGAAGACCTTGAGACGTGGCCAAACCACCTTAGTTTCCGTTTCTTGACCAGCGTCAGTTCATCATATTCTCCAATGGCTGTTTGGATCTTTCTGCGAACCTCCTCATTGGTTATATGGTCCTTGTACGAAATGTTCAGTAACCTTCGGTAGCATCTCATCTCAAAGGCCTACGTCCTTTTCTCTAACTCTGCTGTCAAGGTCCACGATTCACAGGCATATAGAAATATGGAAGAGACAAGGAAGCGCATAAGTTTCATCTTTGATCCAAGAGATATGTTATCTCTCCGAACTGGTTTCAGTTTGGTGAGAGCTAAAGTGGCTAGTGCAATCCTTGAGAAAGCCTCCTGTTTTGAGCCATCATCTGAGACAACTGCTCCAAGGTATTTGAAGCTTCTGCCCTTTTACCTTGATCTCCCTCTGGATGCCATCTGCGCTGTTCGTCGTCAGTTTGGTCTTCTCAGCACTGATCTCCATCTTATACCTTGTGCAGGTTTGGTCGAGACTTTCAACTAGAGCTTTTAGTTCCTGTTTGTCCTCAGCTAGAGCATCTATGTCATCAGCAAACCGCAGACTGCTAATATTTCTGCGGCCTATGCTAACCTTTCCGTCATGTTCTTCCTGAGCATCAGACATGATCCGTTCGAGAAAAATGTTGAAGAGGGTGGGTGACAGAAGACATCCTTGTCTTACTCCAACTGGTGTTATGAACCATTCTCCCGTGGTGCCATTTATAAGGACTGCACATGTAGCCTTGTCGTATTGGACGGACACACGGCGCCAAGTGTGTGCAACTATGGTTACGTACCGTTGAGCCACTTGGGTAACGTCGATAAGAGAACTGAACTGAACTGAACTGAACCTTGTCGTATAGCTGCTCAATGGTGCGAACTAGATTTGCACTGATTTCAAGGATGCCAGATGATATAACAAAGCAGAACTGGTTTAAATTGTCTGATGATACTGAACTTTAAATATTGGGAGCAACAAGCAACAAACGAAATACAAGTGCCGATGAAGAGGGGGCAGACATTTCAACACTGACTTTGATCTGTTTCACCGACGGACATTTCGACTGATTTTTTCACCCTACACTTTGTTATTGGGCTTAACTTGATATCAAGACATGTAATACAATGGTATAAAGATTCTCTATATTTAGTGATGTGAGGAAGTGATCCAATAATATTTACATTCTTGGTGCATTTACTGAAAAGCCCTATAATAAACCATTGGAACGTAATGTAGTTTACATTCCAATAATTACATTGAGACACGCGACGTCAGTGACGTCAAAATAAACAATAGCTCTCTACAACCTGATTGTACGTCAGCAACGTCATGACGTCATGCATGCCGTTCTGCTGTCAGCAGAAAAAACTGCGTGAACATGTTTTACTGCAATCGGAACACCGCTCGGCCAATTCCGTGAATCAACCTCGGATGTATGACGTGGGACTACTTACGTCACACGCCTGTTGTTAGGAACAACGACATAAACAAAGATGGCCGCACTGTCGCACCGAGTAAATAATAAAATGAGAAGAAACAAATGTATTATCTGTCTCGTCATTAATAATCGACTATTTTGTTTTAACACCAGCAAAGCATTAAATGGATGTCCGTGAACAGCTGAAAAAGGTCGCAGGTCGAGAATTAATTATCATTCGTAGACATAGAGATCTACGGCTTCGGCGTATACTTTCGGCCGAACAACAAAATGTTGGATTTTGCTGCATATTGCTCCGCCTTACATACGCCCGAGGTCTGATTCACTGAATTGGCCGAGGAGTTCCGAATGGTTTTACTGCTTCAATTTTAGCGCTTATAGAAGATTTTTCATGAAATATTTGATTGAAACGAATATAAATATAAGCAATGAACTCAGGTTAATTTTTCTGATGTTTATCGAAGTGTAAACTACATTGGGTCACGTGCAAAGTGAATGAACCGAAGTGTAAACTACATTGGGTCACTAGCAAAGTTTACATGAACCCCTTCGGGGTTCATTCACTTTGCACGTGACCCAATGTAGTTTACACTTCGATAAACCTCATAAAAATGAAATTCATTCCTTAACTATTGGCAAATCCATGTACAACGTCAAAAGGATGGATGACTCCCGATTTAGCGTTTTTTTCAACAGTATTTTAGCCATATCAGGACGATGGGAGGGTGATAATGAATGGCTGTGTGCAATGGAACCCCGTTTACGATTAAAATATTCCCGCCTCCAGCGGGTCTCGAACTGGTACCCGCAGCAGTAGATCAGCAGGCCAGCGCTTAATCTACTGAGAATAAACTTCACAGTATCCGAACGCACTGTACCATCTCTGCCGGGTTTCATAGGGTTTAATCGAGAGTACAAGCATTCGCTTATAACCAGTAGTCGGAAATCATTATTTTTTGCGGCTTTGTCTCACATATGCTGCTTCATTTATAATAATTTAGTTTTAGTAAAATTTCCAAAGGTAAGAAATGAAATTTTATTGAAGTGCTGTAAATAATTCCATTATTTTATTGTTAAACTCCCTTCTAACACATTGTGTATATTACAAAGTTGGGCAAATTATCAGCCTGTATATGTCTGAAAATGTTTGTTTACGCATCTTTTTGGTTCTAATGTCATTATAGGTCATCTTTTGACATTAACATTTACTTTTTGTCGTTATAGTTTGCGAACTTGGTGGATAGTTTCATGTTAATATGATGAGGGGTTGGAGTGGTAACTGTACGCCTTACTATCGTGTTTGTGTATTCCTTACTACTGAGTTACTCTACCCTTTACTGTGATGACAAATTCGTTTGGATCGTAATACCATTCAACAATCATGCGACTGTTTCTTCACGAGAACGTTGTTCTATCAAAAAGCAAATTTATGATATCAGGAAATCTATATTGTGAATTTTTATAAAAAACAAAAACAAAACAACAACAACAAAAAAAATCTATTTAATTTTATGCTATTAGACAATCTATTTTGCAATATTAGAAAGGCCATTTTGCGACATCATAAAAAACAACAACTATTTTTCTGACAACAGGAAATGCATTTGATGATATCAGAAAAGAAGGGCGATTTTTTTTTCCGAAAAAAAAAACAAACAAAAAAAAACCTATTTTGTGATATCAAAATATATTCAGTCCAAAAAAGTAACGATACCAACTATTGGCTATATTTTCAAGGAACCCAGTGCTTATTTGAGTTAACTGAGGCTTATGTATGTGATGGGAAGCGCCAAGGAATAAAACCGTACCTACAACAGCTTATACCTTACAGAGTAATGCAATTAAATAGATATCCTGTTAGAAACTCGCAGAACTTTTCTATACCATTGTCGCGTACTGTTACCTACTCTTCTTTTTTTCTCCCATCAGCGTTGCGCGACTGGAACGCCTTGAGCCAAGACATTAAAAATGCAACTTCTCTCAGTAGTTTCAAGTATAGGCTAAATAATCCGAAGCGTTATCCGCCAAAGTATTTTGATAACATGCAGCTGTCTCGCGTCAGTCAGGTCTTACATGCACGGCTGCGACTAGAATGTAGCTCTCTGAAACACCATTTATATCAGAAAAACTTGATCGATAACCCTTTTTGCTCCTGCGGCCAGATAGAGTCGCCTACACACTTCTTATTACACTGTCCTAACTACATACGCCAACGACAACAGTACTTGTCAGTCCTACCTTACCGACTAACTGCCTCAATTCTTTTGAATGGCATACCTAGTGAAAATGTTCCGGTGAATGACATTATCTTTAAACATGTACAACTTTACATTATTGCAACAAAACGGTTCTTATAGCTATCGTTACATCACGACCACCCTAAACTTAAAATTTCACAAAAATTTGTTTCATGCCCATTTGTAGATAGGTACAGACTCAGTCACATGAGCTCACAATCCTCTCAAACTGTTATAACATAATATAATGCTAAATGACTCTGTAATTAAGTTATATTTTACAAGTATAAATCTTTGAACCACATTGGCTTGCGATTTATTCAAACTATTTCTTTCTTTCTTTCTTTTAAGTATACAATTTGCTTAGTTCGCGAGCCATTGTATGTAGGGACAGCTCCAATCACTTTGGCTTGTAGACTTTGCAAACTGTTATATACGGGAATGCATCTAAGTTATGGTAATGTTCTTCTTACTTACTACAGCTATAGATACAATTTGCCTAGCTTGCGAGCCACGGTGGAGAGGGATAACACCTAATTACCGAGACTCGCTAACTTGACAAATTGCTATACATCAGTAACACGATCGTTACAAAAAGTATATATGCTAAAATATTACCAGCGTGTGATTAAAGAATTTTGTTAAGATTATTTTTGTTCTGTCATTTTACCTTTTACTCTCGAAAGCAAGGCAAAGTTAGGCAGACAACAGCATAATGACACTACTTAATGGCTAAAGAAATGATCCATATAGTTTTGGGGGTGGGTTGGGGGCCACCGATTGCGTAACCCTTTCTTCTTATTTCGATCAAATTCAGTCAACATCTTAATTCTCTGTGATCAATAATTATTACTTGAAGACATCTTTCCACCTTGAATCATTTACTAGCATCTGTTTCTCTATCATTAATATTATTATAATTATTAGTCGTTTTACGCACAGCTTTATGAGAAGGTGTCATAGGATACGACTACATGTGTCATGTTGTGTTTATTGTATGTAATTATATTGTTTGTGAGGAAATGGACTCTATAAGCTTTGAGCTTCCGTCCAAATCCTCTATGTTCATTGTATATATAATATCACCACATGTACATTTTTCTACAAATAAATACTGTTTAAACCAAAATTGTCAGAAAATCGTCAATCCATACTTTTCATCATACGAGTTATTTGGCAATATTCGATAAGACCTAAGTTGAATGAACATCATTACTGCGCATGCGCAGTAATAAATTTTGTATTACGTAGAAAAGTCCACAATGCATGAACCTCGAAAAACACTCAAAATGTCCAATATCTTGTACTCAGGCTTTTCATGCGAGGTTTAAATTCTTCAAAATCTCAGATTATCTCCCTTTGAATTAAAAATATAGCGCTTTTCAATGCATCAGTATTACTGTACATGTCCGGTTTTTTTTCAAAGTTTCTTCATTAAAATTTGTGTTATGTCATAGTTTTAATTGCATAATGACAAAATTGGAAGAATCGTTACGCGCCCACTGGCCGTTGAGATTTCGAATTTCCATGCAAATCCCACTGAAAGTGACATTTAGACAGTCTTTGAAGGAATCACAGTACCCGGAGTTGTGGATCAAATGTTTGCATCAGAAGGGGTCAAATTTTAATTTCTTTTGCATGCAGCATTGCCTAAGTCCTGCTCTAGTGTATGGAGCGCAGAATCTTGGGAAGCAGTTTTCATAAACCAGTTGACAAATGACTTTAAAATTCAGCAATTTTTACGATGTTACTCTGTGAAAATGAAAATTCACCCCTTTCATAGTCAGACGACCACTGTAGCATGTGAGTCTTAAGAAACCAAAACGAATAAATTTGTCCAATAGACAAATGGATACTCTTTTGAAGTCAGTAAAAACGGAATGATCATAACTTCCGCAGTTGCCGTGGTAACAAAAGGAGTTTCATGTATAGGAACTTTTTCGACTCGGTATAGTTGTACTATTTACCATAATGTGGTTTCGATTGTACATGTACCGCCGCATGGCGAACTTATAATTCGTTTGTGCTCCCAGGGACGACTTTGATTAGCCTGGGAATCTACCCATATGTAATTATATTTAGATAGGTAGGCTCAGAAGTTTGGTTTCTAGGCATGATGTGATGAGTTCGATTATATCAGTCCCGCATCAAAGTACTTGAAGTGACTCTTAATGACCTTGTCCAAATGTTAAATGATAACCTTGACACTGAGTATTCTCACATATTGACACAAAAGCCATTAATTCAATATGATAAACTTGATGATTTCTAAATATAGCTTTTAAGCATTTTCCCATCATAGATAAGCTGAAGGGAAAATCATTTTCCTATAAATAAGTTCTGAATAGGTAAATCCTTTGGAAACAAGGAATGCACTACAGAAATGAAAATAGAGGACTCAGTTTTACTGAGTATGTTCATGGCCAGTAATGAAATTTGCAGACCGGTTTTGATTGTTGTTGAAACTTCACTCAGCGATAAACTTTTATTTGCTGAGAGACAAAAAAAATATAACAAAAAAATAAATAAAAAATGGGGTCGCCATACTTTCTTTTTGAGGTAATACAGCGCCATCTACGCGCCTGTGTGAATCATGGCTATGTCTGTTTCTATAACCTCACTCGAGAAACAAGATGACCGATCGGGTTGAAGTAAAGATTAATTAGCGCCTCTTTATTTTCTCTGTTACTGAATATCAAAATTGCAATCGTCTTGAGCCTTATTTCATACCTATTTTTCAGTTCTTCATTTCCCACAATTAACCTCTACTGGAGAAAATGGAATTCCTTGCAAGTTAATATTCAAAGGATCCTCGATTTACGTTTCTTTATATACTTTTGGTGTACAGAAGAATCGGTCTGCCTCGTACAAATGAGCAAACAAAATATAGGTAGCCGGCCAAATATTAGAGTTATCAAAAAGAAAGAAAAAAAAATAAATAAAAATAAAGAAAACAAAAAAAGAACACTTTAGTTTCGCGAAGTTTTCATGTAAACTTGTTGAGGTCTTTTTGTGCGTTGACGTAGCTTATGCCCCAGTCACACACACACATTACGGATTGGGTGGATAGTTGCGGACTTTAAATCCACACAATTTGTGGGCGTGGTCTCTCTCCATATCGAATCCGTATCGTATCCGTATGGTATCCCAAAGGTCCGCAGGATATGCCACCAAATTTTGAAAAGTTTAAATATTCAGGCGCGGACGAGTTAACCATAATGATCCGTAACTGAAGGCATTTATTCGCATTTATGCATATCTAATCCGTATCTAATCCGTATCTCGACCTATCGTTCCGCGGTCCATCCAAAATTTTGGACAAATACGGTTTCATGCGGATTGTAACGGTTAGTTACGGGTCTCGTTCTGCGTATTGTTACGGACCAATGCCCCAGTCAGATTAGCTGTTCGAAATTATCCTCACCAATACGTATCTGTCAGTATTGAAGTGTAAGTTATCCGTATAGAAACGTATCTGAAGGTAAAAGTCCGTAAAAAAAACTCCGAACGAGACCCGTAACTAACCGTAATTGAAGGTAACTATCTGCGCGAAACCGTATCAGTCCACAACTTTGGGTTGGGCTGCGGAATGATAGGTTTATATACGGATAAGATACGGATTAGATACGGATTTTATATGGATAAATGCGAATGAATGCCTTCAGTTACCTTTTGTTACGGACCAATACGGTTTACTCGTCCGCGACTGAATTTTGAAAATTTTCAAAATTTGGAATCGGATCCTGCGGACCCTACGGATACGATACGGACAGTTACAGACTCTGCGGATGCGATATGGACCTTTACGAATGACACCGGACAGATACGGATGGGCCATCCGCAGATGCAATACGGACCATTACGCATAAAACCGGACATATACGAACGGGCCATCCGTAGCATCAACAACATCTTTCCGCATCAAGAAGTAACAGAAGCTAATGGAAGGTAAGTAGTACGTATACATTCGTATCATCTCTCACCGATTGATTCAAAGGGAAACTATCAGACCGCAGACATCCGCATTTATCCTTAATCATACGCATCTGTAGGTAACTGTATCCGTAAATTAATCAAGAAAATAAGCCACGCCCACAAATTCTGCGGATTATTGTGGAGTTTTATCCACAACTATCCGCCCAGTCCGTAATGTGTGTGTGTGACTGGGGCATTACTTTTTCATGCCATCAACTGCTAAACAATAAACGCGCTTTAACCAAAGGATGCCTGTTTATATCGATTTTTTTATTATTATTATTTTTTTTTTTTTTTGGTTTATGAACTTAGTCTATTTTCATTCTATTTATTTATAAAGAATTATTTTTTTTTTCATTTTTTTATTATTGTTTTTTATTATAATTATTTAAGTAACTATTTTTCTTATTCCAAAGGCTAATTGAGTAGATACTTTGTGTGTGCAACTTCTCCTACGGTTTTCAGGGGCTCATTGAGAAACTTTAAAAAATTCTTTTGTATGGTCTACACAAAGATAGTGACTGACGAAGCTGTCAGAGAGTGCCCCCCCCCCCCCCCCCCCCCCCCATCGCCCGGAAAAATGGCTATAGGAAGGACTTCTACATACATAGAGCCACTTTCACCCCATAATCCTTTTCCCCCACCAGGTAATTGGCTATTTGTGAATTTGGTATGGTTATTGGTATTTTGCGTAACGGAACGAGACGGAACGGAATGGAACAGAGACATTTTATGGAATTAATCACATAAGAAATGTATCAGTATCAGTACTTCAGGGGAGGCAATATACGTGTTTAATTAAAACAAGCAAATTCGGTGAATTTATATCCCCCGCCGAAGTGGCCTTGATTTGTTTATGGTTGTTTTAAGTTTCATAAAATTTTAAGTTTCATAAAAAATTTTTCACTGGTTACTTAGGAGGCTGAACTTGTGGATTTTACATAAAATCAAGGGCAATATCTCTGGGATAAGTAAGGCATCAGTTGGAGCTGTTCTTCTTAAACACTTGCCTCAGCATCACTGCACTATGATGATACATTTTAAATTCGATCACAAGAAATTTTGTTTGTCAGCACCCTACTAATGGCTAATTTGTGGATTGTAAATCAATTCAAGGGCATTAAATCATGCACTACTGAAGAGATTATGACAAAACTTAATGTGCACTGCCTTGTCATGACAATATATAATTATTATAAGTGTTATGAAATTCCATTTATTGGTTACTTAGATATGACTCAATTTGTTGATTTTAAGCCAATTCAAGGGCAATAACTCATTGCTTACTGAAGCAATTCTGGCAAACTGTAAGATGCACCAATGTGTTATGGTGATACATATTTTGTATAATTTTCATAGAATTCTATTCATTGATAAGTTAGTTATGGCTGGAAATGGCAATCTCACATTGATCCAAGAGCAATAATTCATGCACTTTTGATGCCATTCTGATGATATTTTATGTGCATATCCACTTTATGGTGATACATAATTATTCAGTTTAAATTTCATGACGTATTGGTTACTTGTGTATGCCTCATTTCACTGATTTTAAGTCAATTAAAGGGCAATAACTCATGCATTACTGAATCCAGTCTAAGAAAACTTCATGTGCATCAGCACATTATAGTGATATATATTTATTTTAAGTTTCATGAAATTCCGTCCAGTGGTTACTTAGTTACAGCTCATTTCATTGATTTCAAGTTAATTAAAGGGCAATAACTCATGCATTACTGAAACTAGTCTGATGAAACTTTATGTGCCACAGCACGTTATAGTGATATATACTTATTTTAAGTTTCAACAAATTTCGCTCAGTAGTTACTTAGTTATGGCTCATTTCATTGATTTTAAGCCAATGAAGGGGCAATAACTCGTGCATTACTGCAGCCAGTCTAATGAAACTTCATATGCCTCAGCATGTTATAGTGATATATATTTATTTTAAGTTTCATGAAATTCCGTCCAGTGGTTACTTAATTAAGGCTCGTTTCATTGATTTCAAGTTCATTAAAGGGCAATAACTCATGCATTACTGAAGCCAGTCTGATGAAACTTCATGTGCAGCAGCGGGTTATAGTGATATATATTTATTTATTTTAAGTTTCAAGAAATTCCGCTCAGTGGTTACTTAGTTATGGATCATTTCATTGATTTTAAGCCAATAAAGGGGCAATAACTCATGCATTACTGAAGCCAGTCTGATGAAACTTCATGTGCCACAGCGCGTTACAGTGATATATACTTATTTTAAGTTTCATTAAATTCCGTCCAGTGGTTACTTAGTTATGGCTCCGGACGGACGGACGGAAGGACGGACAGACAGACAGAAGGACGGACGGACGGACATGGAGAAACCTATATCCCTCCGCCTTCGGCGGGGGATAAAAAATGCAAATTTAGCAACCATATTTTATGATAATCAATAATGACTGATTTAAGGAACAAGCTGGGTGCGGTTTCTTCCCGTCGCAGATATTTTACGCATGCAAGCTTATTGGAAGATGTACGGACGGGTGTTTTGTCAAGTAATGTTTGATTTTGTAGAGCGTTTAAAAGGTAAAGGTAAAGGTTCCCATAGCCTAATAGCCGTAGGGGCAGTGGGGGCACAGCTGAGGAAAGGCGGAACCCATCTCTCTCCTTTCGCTGCCTTAGCCTTCCCTAATTCGAAAAAGGTACCCATT
>CAXDIV010000207.1:0-55634 GCA_963989385.1 Ctena decussata | reverse complement strand
TTTCATATGTGGCTAGATCATTGGCTATAGCCTGTGAATATTTAACTTCATCCATATGCTAAACAGCAAAACTGAATTTTGGCAAAAATAAAGGTCCATTTTTAACCCATCAATGCCTGGAGACCCATAAAGAAGACACTGGCAAAAAGTTTAGACCCAGATGCGACATCTGAGCAGGGTCTACACTGTTTGCCTTAAATATTGAATTTTAAAAAAAAAAAAATCAATAAAGATGAAATGAAACCTGACACCCCTTAAATTGGAAATGGACCTTCCAAAGCCAGGAAGAGGAGTCAATTCATCAAAACTGGGTCAAACAACGTAAGTACTGGCTGTTCATCTTTTTTTAGAATATCATACAATTATAAAGCAGATGATGAAATTTAGATGTGCAAAGCCTCTGAATTATCATATCATTTTATGAAACATGAACTTACGAACAGATTACTGAATAAATGTGTATCCAAGTTTCTACAAGCCATGTTACACAAAAAAAAGGCTTTTTCTCTGACTTCCGTGTCCGTATACAAGGTAATTTTTGCGGTGTTCCATTGTTCCCAGTATTTCGGGGTCACTTAGAAACCGCAAATATTAAAATCACAAAATAGTATCCTGTTTCTTACAAAATATCTTCTGTAGACACAGTGTTCATATATTTTGGTTCTCTTTGCTTCTGTAATTGCTGGTACTTTTCACTTGAGCCAGTTCTTTCATTAACCTGCAACAGCCCTGCCGCAGGTTAATGAACGGACTGGCTCAAGTGAAAATGAAGTAGTTTTGCTTTTCACAACTGCTGCTAACCGCGAAAATTAAAAATCGCGAAAATTAATGTTTATGTTTTTGACCCTTAACCGCAAAAGTTTGAACCCGTGAAAATTACCGCGTATACGGTTTTGTAAGGGTCACTGATGAGGATTACGAAGCGGAAACTTCAAAGTACGGCCCATGTTCTTGCTTTTGAATGTGTTCTCTGGTCTAAGGAACTCTTTAAGATTTTGATTCAACATATTCGCGAAGTCGCATTTCAAACCATTTTATGAACACCCCCAGTCTTGGTACAGCCTTCTTTTTAGATTCCTCAGGGTCTATATCTGATGTGTGCAATCAGCTCTGATCTGACTGACTGATCTGACTAAGGATACCCATGCTGGTAAAAGCCTTTGCTGGCCCGGAGGTTATAAAACTTTTTTCGTGCTCAACTCAGCTGAGCATGAAATTTTCTCTGCTGATAAGTATGAAAATGCCAACTAATGTTGGCATTTTCATATTCATAAGCAGAGAAAATTTAATACTCAGCTAAACAGAGCAAGAAATCAACTTCACTTATCAATAATTTGCTATTTGTTAGCGGGTAAAATTTCATGCTCAGCTGAGTTGAGCATGAAAAAAGTTTTATAACCTCGGGGCCTGGTCCCATATGCATTAAGCATTCTTTTTGCTTGTTATGGCTCATATCTGTGATGCATGATCTTTCCTAAAGACTAGAAATTGTCAAAATTTTTACAGAACCAAGGTGAGAGAGGAAGGGCTCATGTAAACACTTGGTCAGTGTCACTACCTAAATATGAGGAGTTAAAATAGTTTAATGAAAAATTTTGATGTAACAGCTGACAAAGAGATGGACAAATGAATCAACAAACAGAGGAAATCACCAAAAACTATACCCACTAATATACTAGCCAAAAGTTCTAACCGGCCACTTAGTTTTTATCAATTTTCCTAAATTCTATGAGCAATCGCACAGTTCAGTTTGCAGCCACCGATTGGCGAATACATTGGTAAACCATACCACTAAAAGGTTTGGCATAATTCTGTACACTGTATTCAGGAGGCACAAATGAATACGGGTACCCCCATTTTTAAAATTAACAAGAATTTACATTGAGTGGTGGGGTAAGTTTTAACATTTTGACCCACAGCGACCACTGTCGTGCAGGAAATGTGTTCATTTCTGCATAAATCTGTTTCTTCAACAATTTGCTTTAGTAATGAAGTGGTTTTGTTCACGTAAATTGGGTATATCAAAATGTGATTTTTCACAAATTGTGACAAAATGCTGAATTTTGTGAATTTTAAAAATTTTGGTACTTGTGTTCAACGGCGTTTCGAGGATGTAATGTTAAGGATTTTGTCAAACAGTTTGATGGCTAAGTTGACTGACACATCTGCCTATTTGGGAATGTGAAGAGAACTGTAAGATTGTTAGTGGTTTGAAGAAACTCAATAAAATGTAAGTGGTCGGTTAGAACTTTTGGCTAGTATATATACTGAACATCAAAGAAAAGCACACAATGTATAAGCCCAATTTATTTGAAGGTATCAGTCTATGCTTTTATTTAGACATTTCAAGTTACTTTGTTTTTGCTACTTCAACAGAATGAGCACTGTAGCGCATTGATATTCCATGAAACCCACACACCAAAATCACTGCTTTTGTGATGGGGTTAAAACTTAAAGTTACCATACTTTCAGAAACTGAATTTTCAGTTCCATTAAATGTTCAGCCAGAAATATGCTCCAGACATAATGTCAGACATAAAAACAAAGCAATTGGGTCTTGCGTTTCAGAGAAACAACAGAGTGAAAGTTGACAGTGGACACAGTAACACTTGCTTACCACTGGATTTCCAATAGACCTTTTAAAACCCTGTATTTCTTGAAAAGAAGAGACCTGGTTCATAGGAAGAGTAAAAATAAATTAACAAGTGTAAAATTAAAAGATCTGCAAAGAAATTTTTCATAGCACTGCAAAATGTTTGATGTTATTGGACATCTCAATTTGCTCTTTGTTCAACTGCAAAGGAGGCAATTTAACAAGTGTTCAACTTCAAGCTACTATCCTGTTCCTAAGAAGAACACTATGATAATAATACACAGTTCCGAGACACACCCAGAATGTCACTCAAAATCACGTGATAGCGTATACCTGGCCAATGCAAGGACAACTTAGCACGTGACATAGTCTCACAAACAAATCGCACGTGGTCAATATTGTACATAAGTCTGTGATTTTACCTTACAGTTAATGGAGGGATGTATACCTGTTTAAAGAAAACAAACTGACACCACATTCAATAAACTTATCCTGCTTTGCAAGAACAGAATGCATCGGAAATGCATGATGCGCCAACTTCCATGTGTAGGTCATGAGGAGGCTGATTCTTCGCCATAGATCGCCAACATATAGCAGACATTTGCATTTGTCATTTGTTTTACCGCCATCTTTGTGCAAAGCTTGTGAGATGTAGTAACAGTAACTAAGTAGGCGGCGCTCAGCAGCTATTCTCGGAACTGTGTATCATGACACTTTTCTCATAACCACACATCAGAGCCGCGTTTTGGAAAAATGTTATACTGCAAAATGAAAGACAACTCTTACAGCAAATTTGAATGTTTCACAATAAATTGAGATAGAGCTCTTTAATCAATGTTTAATTTTGCAGGAATCTAAGTTTATATAGTTGCCAGACGTCATTAGTATATTTTGCTATACTTGATTTAAAAACTGTAAATCAGATGACAGAAGAAAATCAAACTTAAACTTGCGGGTGTTTCTTTTGACGTTCAGTATACTTTGTATGCCGAGGAATTACAGTGTCTGAGTATACCTCCATATTTTTCCATCATTTTTACACAAGGAAACATAATTCATGCCATCTTTCTGCTTCCCTGGAGGACATAGGATTTCAAACAGGACGTCTACTCTTGAAGGAAAGAATTTGCTCCTCCTCCATTTAAGTGTTGACCCCTATTGAGACGGGAGGCAATAATTAAAATGGCAGAGCTGCTTCCCCTAAAAGGGTATCTATGCGCCTTAAACACCTTTCCTACCTTCATCAATGCTGTTAACTTTCACAATGCCAGAGATGGTCACTATATCTCCTGGTACACAGCTGTCAACTGTAAAAGTCGAAAGACTACATATAACATATACAGAGGGTTTGAAGATAATTTTTCGTTTTTCCCATGTTGTGTGCCCTCATCAGAACTTCTTAATCTGGTGTGTCATTATGACAATAATTTAGATTTTACACATAATGACAGAAATTATCTATTGAAGATTTTTTTTTAAAAAATCTCCCTCTGTTTTATGCAGCTCTGGGTCAAGGTCATTTCTAATTTAATTCCAAAAGCAAGTATCTTACATCATTTAAACAACAACTAGAAAATTGTGTCTGTAAGACACTAATGATGCCCCCATGCAGCATCTGTCACAGGACATGTGTATATCCATGTGGCAACTTTTAAGCACAAACACTATCTACAAAGAATCCATTGAAAACATTATACAAACTCCATACCCTACCATGTAAAAAATTGCCTAGAATGACTAAGTTCAAAAGGCCATTTATTCTGTCAAAATTAATTCTAGAGCTATCAAAATGCCTCATGCAAATCTTCATTAAGTCCACAATAAGCAGACAAGGTTTGAAAAAGATCCATTGAAAACTGTGGGACAAGTTGATAACACAAACTCCATACCCGACAATGCAAAAATTTCCCTAGAATGACTAAGTTCAAAAGACCGTAATTCTGTCAAAATTAATTCTAGCTCCATCAAAAAATCCATATGCACTTCTTCAATATGTCCACAATATGTGTGCAAAGTTTGAAAAAGATCCATTGAAAACTGTGGGACAAGTTGATAACACAACCTCTATACCCTACAATGCAAAAATTTCCCTAGAATGACTATGTTCAAATACCGTAATTCTGTCAAAATTAATTCTAGCTCCATCAAAAATCCATAAGCACTTCTTCAATATGTCCACAACATGTGTGAAAAGTTTGAAAAAGATCAATTGAAAACTGTGGGAGAAGTTGATTACACAAACTCTATACCATAAAGTGTGACGAACAGACAGACAGACATACAGGGCAAATCTTAATGCCCCCTGACTATCGTCACGGGGGGCATTTAAAAAGATAAATCTACTTGAAGTCAAATAATAGTTTCCATTTGAGACATGTCTATGGCAAAATATTAAGATAATTATCATTTCCTTTTTTTCATCATTTCATATCCTTAAGGTAGACGAATGGTGAATAAAGAAATTGGTGGGGCATTCATTTCATTATACCAGCTGAATAACCCAAAGGGCTATAAAACATTTGGATAAGAAAAGAAAATTTTTCACCGTTTTGTATTCCTAAAAACCAAACTTTTGTATTTAGTTTAGTTTAATCATATTTTATTGCCTTTTGAAACAAGCAATGGGGTTGGGCTACAAGTTCTCACAACATTAGTTACAGCCCTTCCCCTACAACATATTTACAATACGTTAACATGGCAACTATACAGAAAGAGAATAACTAAATATATGGATGAAGAACAAAAATGTAAGTATAATTATACATACGCATTATACATATGCCAACACATGCATATAGGTACATGCCCAAGCATGCACATACATGCACATATAAATTGCATAGGCATTTAAATATATCAAGATATAGAATGATATAAAGGTGATAAAGTAAATAAATAGTATAACTAAGTGAATACGACTAAAAGGAAACGAGAAAAAAAAAGGAAGAAAAAAAAAAAGAGAGAACAAAGAGAGACTGGCGATGCCGCTCGAAGAGGGATCCCAGGAACGCGCGAACAGAGCGCTCCCAATCCAGCAAATGCATCAGCGCAGACCGATCAGATTCTTTACTTTCCCAAACATCCGCAGAATTTATTAATTAATAGGAAGCAATCTGATAGTCAGCGCAGATGCATAGGCTGGTCCAGCTCTCTCCGCCCCGCAGTACATACATACTTTTTTACACATTTTCCATTAAAATTCATGTCTCTAGCACAAGGATGCACTTTCATTTCTGCAAATCATATAATCTTTAATATAGGGTATTTGAAACAGACTGGTAAGAAAAATAGCAATTATCTTGATTATAAGTATATTTTTACATTTTTTTAAAAAATGCAAGAAAATTGAATTTCATGAAAAACGTCATGAAATATATATTCAATCGATGGGGCATGCTTATGCATATTGTTTTGATAAAACTTACATTGTATGATACAGAATAAAACAAAAAAACAAACATTTCACCGTTTTGTTTCCTAGAAAAACAATGTTTAAGTTAAAAAATATCCCCAAAAAAGACTGTCCAAATACTGCACCTGCTGCAAACACAGCCGGTCCTTGCCCTGTTATTTATTTTCCTGTTGTTCCGGGTCAACCATAGAGTAATGCCTCAAAAATGCGCAGATGGAATTGAAATTGTAAAGACCTTGATCATTCTGGTTCCTAAGGAACAGTCTGATCACGGTTTCCACTGTTTATACAGACGTATCTGCCCGAAAACTTAGGATCTTTATGGTAGGCATTGTAAGTGTGTATATATTCCATAGTTGATTGATTCACCATGAACAATAACTCTGTTATGTGTGTTAATAAGTCGATACAGAGTTATTGTGTATCTAAATACCTTAAGCTGAATTTTTACATGTAAGAAGCCATAAAATTTAGGTAGGGTAGGAAGGTGACTTGCAGTTAGATTTATAATGCAGTTCTGTGTCCAAAAGATGCAGATGGAATAGCAAACATTGTCGCCATGGAGGAGCAGTCTCATATGGGACTGCAATGTTTGTTCAGACCTGTCTGTCCCAATATTAAGAACTTTTATAGTGCATTTGAGCCACGACACGAGAAAACCGACAATGTGGTTGTGCACCCAGCGCAGACTCAGATCAGCCTGGGCATCGGCCCAGTCTGATCAGAGCCTTCGCTGTCCGCATGGAGGTAGCTTAGACCCTTAGCTACCCTTTGAGCACTGAACGAAGAGTGTGATCAAACTGGGCAGATGCCCAGGCTGATCTGAGTCTGCGCTGAGCACACAACCACATTCTTGGTTTTGTCGTGTCGCGGCTCATTTGTCTGCTTAAAGGCCACTGAAGTAGCCTGTTATAACCCAACATACCTAAGTCTTGAGTAAGTTCACAATCTATTGTTCTTGGTATTCTTCCAGCCTCCTTCTGGTCATCTCCCATAATCTCCTGTATTCTGTGAAATAAAATACAAACATGAGTTTCCTGTGAAAATTTTATGTATTGGGACAGATACTGTAAAACACTTATATTTGGCGGTCACTTTATTTTGGCGATATTGGCGGAAAAGAAGAAAATCGCCAAATCAAATTGCCGCCAATATAAACTCATGATACCGAAAGAAGAAAAAAATACTATTGAGCACAAGATCCGATTTCCTCTACCAAAATATCAAAGCTAATACACATCACATATTATAAGCGCAAAAGAAGATGCTTCGCAAACATTAAGTGGGAGGAAACGGAGTATGAAAATATTCTCACCATACTAATTAGTATTTCAATTAAGCTGATTAAATCAGAAGGAACACAAAATCTGTTTACTTTAAACAATTAAAACCCAAACTGTAACATGACTTTAATAATAATTTTTATTGTTTTAATCACCATGACTCTATAGAGCTCAAATAAAGAGCCAAATACGACGTCATAAGAAATATTTTGTTCTTGAGAATCACAAAACCGCCAAAATAAAAATCCGCCAAAAGTTCCATATTTAAAAACCGCCAAGTTTTGCTGCCGCCAAATATAAGTGTTTTACAGTAGGTCTGAGCAAACAGTGCAGACCCAGATCAGACTGCCCCTAAAGGAACAGCCTTTGAATGGATAAGTTCACTTGACATCTCAAATCAAGTAAAACTATTACGTTTGAGAGATGTTGCATGGAAAGAGACCTTTGGCCATGTGTGTAAATAGTCAAATCATCTGACCAAGTTTTTATATTTCCTATTTGTAGATAACCCAGGATTCCTAAACTGTACCGTATTTCTTTGGCTATAAGGTAATTCTCCTATAAGAAAGGGTTGTTTTTTTTGAGTGTCTGAGGGAGTTTTTTTATCAGGGTTCCCAGAAGGTATGTCTCGCCTACTGATATAAAAATTCTAGACCCATGAAAATGGTTAGTAACTTTTCCTTTTTCAAATGCGTTGACCATCGGGATTTTCCATGATCGGCTGCACTCGCAGACTTTGCCGAAAACAACCATGATTTCCACAGCCTTGACCATAAGACGGGTGCAATTTTTTTGAGCCATTTTGGAAAAAAAAAAAACCCATCTTATAGCCAATGAAATATGGTACATGTATATGTAAAAGGAAGACTCTGATCAGACTGAGTTTTTTCTGTTCACATATGAAATAAGGTACCTTGTCACACTACACTAATCATATATGTACACACCTGAGAACTAACTGATCAGCTTTTAAATAACTTTCTTTGCGGAGTGCTTGGCTTGGTGGACTGAGTGTTAACCTTTTATGCAAGAGGTTGTGGATTCGACTCCCACCTGCTGCACATCTGATGAATTTCTACAATCCAGTATACCAGTGTGCCCTGCCCTGGAATAAGCAGTATAAGGGTGGCACTTGGTGACTGCAGTGTGTCTGAATGTTGGTAGAGGTGTTTGCCAAATCAAACGGGCAAAACTGAACATATGCATGCAAAACACAACACATGCCAAGGCAATGTGCCTCTTACAGTTATGTACCCAAGGACTGCTAAACAAGCACAATTGGACAAAACTAATCAAATAAAGTTCTGATTACCTAATAGTTTGCCAATCTATAGTTTCTGTCATAGGAGAACTTCTCTGAGGTATAAAAGTTTTACCTCGGCACTCTGCTGATGGGCACTGTAAATATACACACCCCAAAAATATGGTTTTAAAATACTGTAACAAGAGGGCCATGAGGCCCTGAATCGCTCACCTGACCAATTGGCAAGGTGGCTTTTTCTTATCATGTCTGACAATTCTTATCATGTCTGAAATTGTCAAAAATATGAGTCTTGGGTCAAAAGTCAAAGAATGACCATGACCACTTGTACTCATAAATCTTCATGTACTCATTAAGAAAACCATATATCCCATTTTTAGGACAAAATCTTCAAAACTTTCCATGAAATCTTATGTTCCAGCTTTTTCTCATTATTTGACCATGCTGCAAAAATGGTCAAGGTAAACCCAAGGTCATCATTTGAACAGTCTTGGTGGTATTCTAGTTCTCCATGCTACTTACTAAGTTTCAAGGCCATAGGTGTATTGGTTCTGGAGAAGAAAAATATTAAAGATTTATACCATAAGTGGTAATGGCGGCCATGTTGGTCATATGACCTTGACCGTTTGAACAAATATTTATTCAAACAACCCCTGGATTGATTGATTGATTGTTTTGGGTTTAACGGCCCTTTGAGACAATATTTCAGTCTATATCAGGCCGTCTCCCAGAGAGAGCAAGAAAGAAAAGAGAAATGATAGGCGAGAGAAAAAAGTCCAAACAACCTCCACCCGCACCTACTGCTGGTACAGTAGGCCTTTGCCCTACAATGATCCAAATCAGTAGGACGCCCTGGCACTGGAAGTTACACACAGCACCATCGCACCACCCGACCACCCCCACAACCCCTGGAGGCTCTATGTGAAATGTGTTTACAACTGGCCCTTTGGCTTGAGAAAATGTTTGAAAACATCAAAATATGAGAGATCTGGATCAAAGGTCAAGAAATGACCTTGACCTCTTGTACTCATAATTCTTCATGACCTCATTAGGACAACTAAATATACCAATTTTTAGGCCAAAATCTTGAAAACTTTCCATGCAATCTTATGTTCTAGCATTTTCCCATATTTGACCTTGCCGTAAAAAAGGTCAAGGTCAACCGAAGGTCATAATTTGAACACTCTTGATAGTACTCAAGTACCCAATGCTACATACCAAGTCTCAAGGCCATCAGTCAATTGGTTCTGGAGAAGAAGATTTTTAAAGGTTTTTACCATATATGAGTGTGGCGGCCATGTTGGTCATGTGACCATGACTGTTTGAATTTTTTTTGATTCCCTCAACCCCTGGAGGCTCTACATGAAATTTGATCACAATTGGCTCATTGGTTTTTGAGGAGACTGTTTGAAATTGTCAAAATATGAGAGTTCTGGGTCAAAGGTCAAAGAATGACCTTGACCTCTTGAACTCACAAATCTTCATGTACTCATTAAGATGACTGTATATAATAATTTATGGGCCAAAATCTTCAAAACTTTCCATGAAATCTCATGTTCTAGCATTTTCCAATATTTGACCTTGCCGTAAAAAAGATCAAGGTCAACCCAGGGTCATAATTTGAACAATCTTGATAGTACTTGAGTACCCAATGCTACATACCAATTCAAGGCCATCGGTCAACTGGTTCTGGAGAAGAAGATTTTTAAAGGTTTTTACCATATATGGGCGTGGTGGCCATGTTGGTCATGTGACCTGGACCGTATGAATAAATTTTTGTTCCCTCAACCCCTAAGGGCTCTATATGAAATTTGGTTTCAATTGACCCAGTGGCTTTTGAGAAGATTGTTAGAACTTATCAAAATATGAGAGTTCAGGGTCAAAGGTCAAAGAATGACCTTGACCTCTTGTACTCATAAATCTTCATGTACTCATTAAGATGACTGTAGATACCAATTTTTAGCCCAAAATCTTCAACAGTTTCCAAGATATCTTATGTTGTAGCATTTTGCCATATAAAAGCATGAGGAAGCAAATTTGACCTTACCGTAAAAAAGGTCAAGGTCAACCCAAGGTCTTAATTTGAACAATCTTGATAGTACTCGCGTACCTGATGCTACATACCAAGTTTCAAGGCCATTGGCCTATTGGTTCTGGAGAAGAAGATTTTTTTAGGTTTTTACCATATATGGGCATGGCGGCCATGTTGGTCATGTGACCAGGGCCGTTTGAACAACTTTTCGTTCCTAAGGTCCCAGGAGGCTGTATATGAAATTTGGTTACAATCTGCCCAGCGGTTTCAGAGAAGAAGTCGTTTGAAATTGTGGACGGACGGACGACGGACGGACGGACGACGTACGACGGACGACGGAGCCTTACCATCCTATAAGCTCCCCAGGAGCCGCTGGCTCAGGTGAGCTAAAAATTCTAAATATTGGGAAAGACGGGTCTGAGCAAATAGTGCAGACGCAGCTCAGACTGCTCCTAATGGAGCAGTCTGATCAGGGTCTACACTGTTTGCCATACTGTATGAACTTTTTGAAATACTCCACTGTAAAACCAAACTGTTCCATTTTAGCCCAATCATGGTAATTATTTTAGGTGTCCAAAATTTTAGAACTTTATGGTAATACAGTTAAAACCGCATTCACAACATAAAGTCTTATCTTTGTGTAATGCTTCCATGTTTCATGAGAAATTATAAAGAAAGTATCTCAGAGTTCCTGTTGTTTTTAAAGTCATGGAACATCTTAGCTAGTTCATAAAACATTAGACATAAAACATATTAAATGAGAAAGTGCCCTAAAAATGTCTGACAGGGGCTTTTGCACTGCAAAATATATTAGCTCACTTTTTTTTTATTTGTACTCGAAGATTTTAATTTTTACAAATCCTTGAGGAACAACTCCTTTAAGCTAATGATGCTTGGAACAAGTGGAGCAAGTTCTTTATCCGTCATGGTTCATTTCACAATGCTAATATCCCAGTTTACCACAACAAAACTGATTATTAGTTTCTATTACAAAACATCCTGAACAGTATTCATTGCTTAAACAAGGCTTACTAGTTTTTTGGATCTTCATTCAAGTATGCTTTAACATCATTTCATTACACTTCGAGGGCTTAGTGCAAGACTAGTCTAACTCCATATTTTGAAACTTTACAGGAGAAGCAATTAACTGATTATTACAGTACATAAACAAAATATTAATATGAAATTTGACACATTTGCATAAAATATGGAAAGAAATGCTTACATTATTCAATTTTATTAACTTATTTTTGTTAAATTAGGTTTTTGTGACTTAGACTACTTTTGCGCTGAAAAGTTTAGAGCAAGACTAGTCTAACTTGAGACTTTTTTTTCAAATGCAAAATATAAGTGCATTATAAAACAAATTTTAACAATTTTTACAGTTAGAAGGCAAAACTCAATAAGCATGAGCTGTGAAATAGCTATTTAACAACTTTAAACATTTAAAAAGGACTATTTATATAACTTTTTTTTTGTTAGTGCAAAACTAGGCTAACTTCAAATCCACTTTTTCTTAGCGCAATACTAGTCTATCTCAAGATAGACTAGTCTTGCACTAAGAAAAATGAGGAAAATATTTTGAAATGAAAAGATTGCATGTTTTACTACAGAAAAACTGTTTACTTAAGTGTTAAGAAAACACTGTACCTAGACCAATAAACAGTTAAAGACTATAAGAATTTGTATCTAAATTTATAAAACTGAAAACTTAGCCATTTATCCATAGTATGCTCTTTAAAATCAAATTCGTCTCATTGTAGTTAGCAGGGCTCGGGAAATATTGAAAAATGGATCGGTCCAGCCGATGACGTCATCAACGAACTAATTTCCATTGGAAAAAAATATGATACCTGTAACGAAAACTAATGACAACAAGCGAAGTCCTATGAATTAATCCCGATTTCCGTACAATGGTCATACATTGTTGTGTTTGGTGGAGTTCTTGGTTTCAAACATTTTAAGACGTTTAGCTACGCATGTAGAAGCAAATACAAGACTCGAGCGTGTTCGTAGGCAAAGCGGACGTGATAGAAAACATCACATTTGATTGACAGGTGGACACTGGTGGACACTGGAGACAACCTGTTCAAGCCCATTGCATTGAAAATGACTGACATTCCTGTTTGTTTGTGAACAATACGTAAGTCCTGAGCATGAACTCGCCCAAGTTATGATGGTTGTACTGTTTAACGTGCCCAAATTGCATAATTTCACCTCCACTGCAGCCGAATGGGCCGCGTCAGAAATGGTGACTTACGGAACGCGTGAAGAGCGTATGATGACTTGCTTCCACCTAAGTATTCGGTTTTCGCTAGGTCGCCGTTCATTATTATTCATGTTAGATGCGAACAAGAAAGACCGGTCTGACTGCTTAGTTGCGCTGGCTGATACGATTGTTATTCATTTTTGTGTGTACTTAGGTACCTTTAGCCGTCATACAGTTAGAATGACACTGCGTACGTTATACTCACAGCGGCGTCTTTTATCTTTACATCAAAGACAAAACGTGCTTGACCCATAAACGAGCAGGTAATTGCATATCAACGCTACCGTTAGTATTATACCCAATATAATAATCGCGTAGACCCTATCAAAATGCGCTATTTTTGTGCACTGATTGGCATTACTTTCCCACTGGTCTGCATGACGATATGACGATACAACTAGGAAATCGGTGAAATGGACGTTTCCATTTTCATATTTTATAGTTCCATTATTCAAAACATTGTATAATTTTACAAGATGGACACCTTTCATCCCAAAGCCCAGTCATGGTGATTTTGATAAGTTGTTTTGCAGACTGTCGTAAGAGTGAGCGTCATTATGACACTTGTTATTGACAGGTAGGCGGTCCGACATGTGGTTCAGTGCTCCATACTGACAGTCTCGATTGGCCCGTAGGCGGTCTTTTCGTCTGGCTAACACCTGCGTTAATCCGATTAGTTATGACACGTGCTAGAATTTTAAAGACAGTGGCGATATTTCATACGTCGGGACAAGATCAAAAGGCCGTATGTAACAATTATCGGACGAATCGGAGAAAGTTTCCTAAGTATTGGGCCAGTATGGGACCAATTTTTTGGGGCTCTGGGCTGTTTCCAATCAGTCCCATTTTCTGAATTTTGGTCTGGGACCGAAAGAAATCCTGTTTTCCTGAGCCCTGGTAGTTAGACTAGTCTTGCACTAAAGATGTGGCTCATTTGGCTCCTAGACTATTTTCAAATTAGGAATAAAAGCATTTTTTTGCAAAAACATGACTCAGGCCAACCTTAGAAATATTCTTGTTTCCCCTTACCCGACCCTTTTTTTAAATGGTGGGTAGGTCGGTCGGGATTTTATTTTTTTTCCCTGAAAAGTCAGAGCTCCAGATAATCCTTTCAAGCAGGGAGTTGCTGACGCCTCACTCGAGCCGCTTCATCTGATAGTTTTTCCATCTCAAATTTAGACGTAGGAGCGTTTTCAAAAGTACTTGCATATAAGTCCTATAAAAACAGACGACGCAGTTTTTATAATTAAATAGGGACGGGCGAATGGCATCCCGTTACTGCGACTACGGATCCGTTCCGCTGAGGTGCGTGTTGCATGGAGTATAAGATACACTAGTAAAACACACACGCACACTCATAATTAAATGTAAGTGTGAAGGTGCCATATCGGGGACATGTGTAATGGGCATTCTGATCATGGTCTATTCTGATTACTTACGTATTTGTTTAATCAAGCAGTGTAGATATGAGGTGACAGTCCGGACTGGTACACAGATTTTTTATAAAGTCTGTCGCATTCCTTCTTTAATGTTGGCCATATACACAAGAACAGTTTATAACATATTCATTCAAGTTTTATGATAAGAACAGTGCGACCCCGACGAAGCTGCATTGCTAGCAAATGTGGGATCGGATGCACCGGAGATAAACACATTCTCGTTGCATCGTCGTCTATACACATACCCTGTTTTAGATATTGGAACAACCCAAATATGAAGATCTATCTCGGCTAGATGAGCGAACATTTAATTGTTTATGAGGGTGAATGGTTAATCTGTAACAAAACAACATGCAAACATTGCGAGTTACGCATTCTCATCAGGAATACGCTATAACGGAGTGTAAAGACGGTTACGGTAACCACCTGCACGTGGTTATGTTGATCAGACATCAAAGAACGCCGCACTGAGCTGGACACGTGTCATGTGCAACCGTGAGACAGGTGAAGGTACCTTATTCCGTATGCCCCGACCAGCCTGCGCAGCAATGCAATGTGACTGGTATTTCCTATTCGCAACTTTGACCATTGGATTATAAATGTTAACTTTACCATAAATTAGAAACGCGAATATTTTCTGCGCGTTCGCGTTCCGTTGGACACATTTGGGATCATTATCAGGCTGCTCACTGGAGACGTTTTGATTAGCGTCGGAAAAATGAGACTTCAGCCATGTGCGTTTCTGAATAATCGAAACAGTTTTCAACCTAATACTAGATGAATTGTTTGCCCGGACAGAGATGACTCTGATCAGACTTAGCGAATACACATGCTTATCTGCGTTTTCCCTATATGCACACATCGTAAAGTACCCTAAAAATGTAGCCTTTAAAGCATAATTTTAAGCGATTTTCGCTAGTCTAATAACTTGATGTAATCCGATTTTATTTTTTTGATCAGTCTCCGGGTATTTCAGAAAAAGACAAATTGAAAATAACAATACCCGGAATGCAATTCCGTAGCTCAACAATTTTCGCATGCCACTCCGTATCAAAGAATGACCCTTTGTTTTTGCCCGACACCGAAATTTTCAGCTCCAGGTTACTCTACATAAAACCTATCGGCGCGTGCGTTGAGCGGCAACCTGTGACTTCAAAAGCTGACTGAAATCCTTTGATCTTTTGCCAGTCTTATCAAAGGTGGTTGAGAGCATTTTTGTCTCTTTTATTTTATAATGGATAAATCTGTTTTAGTAGGAGTATTCTTGACACATTAGTTTGGGACTGCTAGCGTTTTTCGTCAGAAAAACCTTTATCTAGAGCTCTGAAGACCCAGATTTTTTGTACTCGGCACAAAGGTAGAAAAACAAGAGGCCCAAATGGGCCTGATATCGCTTACCTGGCTATTGTGCAACGGGACCATTCTGATACAAAATTGGTCCAATTCCACTGAGAATTTCTCATTTTCACATTTTGCTACTTTTAGTAACAGAGGCCAACTTGCCTGGTCTTTATATATTTACTTTTGAAACACCTCAATGCAAGAATCATTTTGCCACAAATTTCATCAAAATCCATTCAGGGGTTACTGAGATATTGCCAGTTTCATGTTTTGTGCTATTTTTAGTAACGGCAGATGGCGGCCATCTTGGACTGCTAAAATGCAAAAAATCGAAAAGCCTTCATGCAAGGACCATTTTGACACAAATTTGGTCCAGTTCCATTGAGATTTTCTGATTTTCACATTTTTCTATTTTTAGTAACAGAGGCCAATATGACTGGTCTACAGTTAGATATTTTTGAAACATCTCAATGCAAGAATCATTTTGACACAATTTTCGTCAAAATCCATTCAGCGGTTACTGAGATATTGTCATTTTCATGTTTTGTGCTATTTTTAGTAACGGCAAATGGCGGCCATCTTGGAATGCCAAAATGCAAAAAATCGAAAAAGCTTAACTAAAGGATCATTCTGACACAAAATTAATCCAACTCCATTGAGATTTTCTAATTTTCACATTTTTCTATTTTTAGTAACAGAGGCCAATATGAATGGTCTACAGTTAGATATTTTTGAAACATCTCAATGCAAGAATCATTTTGATACAAATTTCGTCAAAATCCATTCAGCGGTTACTGAGATATTGTCATTTTCATGTTTTGTGCTATTTTTAGTAACGGCAGATGGCGGCCATCTTGGAATGCCAAATTGCAATTAATGAAAGCGACTTCATGCAAGGAACATTCTGACACAAAATTGGTCCAATTCCATTAAAGGGTTCTTGAGTAATTGTCATTTTTATGTTCGTGCTATTTTTAGTAACACCAGATGGCGGCCATCTTGGAATGCCAAATTGCAATTCATCGAAACGGCTTCATGCAAAGAACATTCTGACACAAAATTGGTCCATTTCCATTCAAGGGTTCTTGAGTAATTGTCATTTTTATGTTTGTGCTATTTTTAGTAACGGCCCCCATGGTGGCCATCTTGGATAGTCAACTGGCACAAAATTGAAATAATTCCATTCAAGAACCATTTCTGACCAAATCTGGTCAGAATTGGTTGCATTTTCTTTAGATATTGACATTTGAGCAAAATCGGCCTTGTAAACGCTAAGTAGGTCACTGTGACCTAATTCCGTTATAGATTTTTTATATTTTTACAATTTTTAATACCAAGGTCCCACTTATGTTCCATGCAAACTTTCAACCAAATATACCAAATGGTTCTGGAGAAGAAGTTGATTTTGTTGTTTTTGCTATTTTTAGTAACGGCGGCCATCTTGGATTTTCAACCTGACCCAATTTTACAATTCTGAGACCCTGGAGTCAGGTCATGCTCCATGTGAAATTTGAGAACCATGGGACCGGTAGTTTTAGAGAAGAAGTTGTTTGAAGTTGTTTAAATAGGTCATTTTTTGACATTGGCATTTGAGCAAAATTACACACGTAAACAGAAAGTAGGTCACTGTGACAAAACTCCGCTACAGATTTTTTTCATTTTTACAATTTTGAATACCAAGGATACACTGATGTTCCATGCCAAAATTCAGACAAATATACCCAGTGGTTCTGGAGAAGAAGTTTATTTTGTTGTTTTTGCTATTTTTAGTAACGGCGGCCATCTTGGATTTTCAACCTGACCCAATTTTACAATTCTGAGACCCTGGAGTCAGGTCATGCTCCATGTGAAATTTGAGAACCATGGGACCAGTAGTTTTACAGAAGAAGATGTTTGAATATTTGTTTTTAGGTGTTGACGGACACATTCCGTGACGACGCACGACGCACGCCGGACGTATTGGTATGACAATAGCTCACTATGGCCCTTCGGGCCAGGTGAGCTAAAAAAAAAAATTTTGAAATCGGAAAAAATATTTTCCGGTCGCTATGATTTTTTACGGTCGGTCGCGTAAGCGGAAACATTAAATATTTTATTTTTGGCCTCAATATTTTCAAAGAATGTGTATTTGACCATCAAGTTTTCAAAACTGCAAAAAAGTGAATTTGTGCAAAATATTGAGTTAGACCAGTCTTGCACTGAGCCCTCGACATACTCTTTTACAGAAGCATGCTTTCAATTTCATTTCAAGGTGACAATTTACAGTACTTATAACTCTCACTGAGAGTAAGGGTTTGAAGATTTAGTATGCAGAAACACACTTACAGAAGTTGGTACAACGTATTTTCCATCTGGCAAATTTACTCCCTGTCAACAGTAAACAGAAACCATATTAGCCACAATATGAGAAAATGGTGCTTATCACTTAAAGTGCCAAAAATGAAAATAGCTGAATTGGCAAACAAGGTAGATCCAGATGAGGTGGCTCATAATGAGCCACCTCATCTGGATCTACAATGTTTGCCTTCTAGTCTTTGAATCCTCAATATGGTATAGCTTGGAAGAAATATTTGTTGTTTTTTTTTAATTTGCAGACATTAATTTTGTCTGCTATTTTGTGTTTTACAGTATTCTCAATATGAAATAGCTTGGAAGAAACATATTATACTTTTAATTTGCAGTCAGAAGGTTGGGAGTTCGCGGCTCACCGTTGCCATCCGACGACTGAAAACCTCTCTCCGTCAACCCAGCAGTAAATGGGTACCTTTTCGAATCAGGGAAAGATAAGGCAGCGAAAGGAGAGAGATGGGCGTCGCCTTTCATCAGCTGTGCCAAAGAAATAGTGGGTCTCTAACCCCCACTGCTCCTACGGCTATTAGGCTATGGGAAACCTTAACCTTAACAGAATTTTGTTGTCTGCTGTTTTTGCACCTCAAGGTTAATGTAAATGCAACCTGCAAAGGCTCTGACCAGCCTGTATTTGCATGGTCAAATCAGAACATTGGCTGTTGTACACATCCTATAACCCTAAGAAATCTACAGCCACAAACTGAGCTCTGTTGTAGTTGTGTTGTTTCTTTACGTCCACGGTCAACAGCTAAGGTCATGGCAGGACAGTCAGTTAACATAACCACACTACTTCTGGGCAGGCTTAAACCTCCTAAGCGGTTAACCAGTACTAAGTGCACATACTTTTGTCAGTAACTGACAACTACCCTTCTTGAATCAGCTGAAAGGGAAACCAAAGAATGATCCCAGGAACACTGGCTCTTGAGTCAGACATGCTACCGACTACGCCACGCGGCCCGGCTAGCACAAACTGAAGGCTCCAACAGCTAAATTCTTTCCCTTTTGAGTTTACCTCCTCTGAGAAGTGAGGCTACGGAGAAAATGGCAATGTTGCTTTCCATGAAAGTGTACGCATTCACCTTAAAACATGACAGAGTTAAGACAAGAGACAGTGATACTAACCTGGACAGTTGAACAATTGCTGCATTCAAATGCCATGACAGTACACAGAGGTTTAATATTACTGACTCTCACAACAGTGCCTTTTACTGAGACAAACTTTCCTGGAATAAACATTTCAATAATTGAGCCGCCACACAAGAATGGCTGTGCGCCCAGCGCAGACTCAGATCAGCCTGGGCATCCGCTGATCAGAATCTTCCCTAAGCGCTTAAAAGGTAGCTAAGGGTCTAAGCTACCTTCATGCGGACAGCGAAGACTCTGATCAGACTGGGCGGATGCCCAGGCTGATCTGAGTCTGCGCTGGGCGCACAACCACATTGTTGGTTTTGTCGTGTCGCGACTCAATTCAAACTCAACAGCCTAACACTTAAATATGGCAAAATTAATTGGTTGAAAAACAATCTAAAACTACTTGAGTCTAATACATTGATCAATCCCCTAGAAACTTAGAAGACCTTGGAACTATTTTCTTTGTGGCAACTAATATGACAATCTATAATATAAATGAACAAGTTGGAATTACTACTGAGGAGAGTATTTGCATGTGATAGACAGAATCATCGCAGTGATGGTAACAAATGTTTTCACCTCTATCAAATACTGCATACGCATCCAAACTGTGGTGAAAAAACAACTTACAAAAGGGAACACTGTTTTGACAGTACAAATACGAAAATTGGCCTGAGTCTGTTGTTCCCACAAACTCCATGCAAGGATTCATTTCCAACAGCTTCTCTTAATTACAAAATTTACCGTAGTTATTAGCCTTTAAATTCTTCAGTGGTATTGGCTTGCCAAAGTTGAGGACCCTGGCATATACCATAGGAACAGAGATATCTGTGGGCTCTATCAGGGCTGTCTCGTCCTCCTGGGCCGCTTCCCGGGCTTCTCTCAGTCGTCTGTGGTAGATATGCTGAAACAGGAAAACAGTATTTTTATTTGCAAGAAAATTAATGAGATTTGCAAAAGTGACAAATAAGCAAACAACAAACTTTACATCTGCAAAATTTCAAACACTGTTTCGTCCAAGCTCAATCTTACTGAAAAGTCATAGGCTAGAGGGCAAACAGGGTAGAGCTGCCTCATCTGGACCTATACTGTTTGCAAATTCAACCTTTTTTTTTCTTTTTTTTTTAGTTTTTGGGCCTTAAACAGCAACCAACTGAATGAGATTTGCTGATGTTGCTTATCAGTTATTTCCGACAAAAACCATCTTAACCCTTGAGCTGTCAAAATTCTATGTATTGGGACACATAAGTTTGAGCAAACAGTGCTGTTTGCCATTCATCTGCATCCTTTAAAACATCTAAAATATGCTCCATTTTTAGGGCAATTACATTATTTCAAACAGAGAATTAAATCATTTGAGAATGAATTTTAGGTTTAAGAAAATCACACTTTTCTATTGTATGAATTTCAGGTAGCAACTCATTGATAATTTAAGAGGAAGCATGGCATACACTGTATGCCATGCTCCTCTCTAATTTAAGTGAGATGACGCCATAGATCTGTCACCATAGCAAGTATTGGATTACTGACTGTCACGCTTAGTACCTTGGCAGACGTCTATTTGACATTGTTATGAACTCTTAGTTGCTATGGTAACAGATATATCAGATATATGACGCCATTGCTATCTGAGCATGGCATACAGTGTATGCCATACTCTGCCAAATTTTCAATAACATTACAAACTGAAATTCTTTTACCAGAAACTTCAGATTTTCTCAAACAAATAAGTATTCTCAAGTCATTTAATTCTGTGTTCTCAGATGCTCCATTTTTTAAAATTTTTTTTAGGGTATTGCCACTTATACTAACCTGATGCATGGCCAAACCAATAGAAGAGAGGATCTTTTCTGGCATGTCCCGAAGCTCAGTTACTAAATCAGGTACACCCTCAGATATAACTGCAATGCATTCAGTTGAAAAAATCAGGTACATGTACTGTACCCTAATAAATGCCCCTCTGCCTCTTTTTCAAAAATAATGTTATATTAACTTGCATGAATTATTATTTGCTTCTCTGGATAAGATCACTGTTTGAAATAGGATCTACTCTTAAAGGAAAAATTTGCTCCTAGAGGAGCAAATTCTTTCCTTTAAGAGTTCACCCCTACTGAGAAGGGAAGCAAAAATTGTAGAGTTGCTTCCTCTGAAAGTATACCCATCACCTTTATATTAAGACAAAATTGCATGTCAGACATCTATTTGAAGTTTTTTGCATTCTTTAAGTGACTTGAAACCTATGGCCTGTTTGGTTTTGCTGACCAATTCATCATGCAGAAACTAATATGAAATTGACAGATTTTCAAACATACAATGGAATATTTTGACAGTACATAATAATCATTTTTTACCTCTCTGCAAAAACATACATCCTTGATGCTTATCTGAATCACACTGGCACGAAAATTCTAATGTCACTATGAGATCTCACAACATTTTGTTTTTGTATCGAAATAAAAAGCTATCATGTATTTGTTTAGCTGTAAGGCTCCCTCTCCCCCATCCCCTTTCTCCAAAGTGCCCCAAAATATGTAAATAAGTTGTTTGTTGTTGTTTTGTTGCTTTACATCCACGGTAAACAGGTATGGTCATTTCTGGATTGTCAGTTAACCTAAATACACTATTCCTGGGCAGGCTTAGACCTCCTAAGCGGTAAACCAGTACTAAGTGCACATACTTTTGCCAGTAACTGACAATATATCAGTCTTGATTATTTCAGCAAAAGGTAGGCTTCCAAAATCAAGGTCCATCTTATAAGCTGGATCTAGATTTTTTGGGTTGTCTCTGAAGAGATAGCATGTTTTATAAGCACACAATCACTGTAATCAAAGCTGTGAATCGTCATCACTTGAGCCACGTGCATCTGCCCAGTCTGATCGAGTCTTCTCTGTGTGCTTAAAGGGTAGCTATTAAAGGGTTTAAGCTAACTCCATGCGGACTGCAAAGACTCCGATCAGACAGGGCAAATGCCCAGGCTGATCTGAGTCTTCGCTAGGCGTACATGCTACTTTGTTGGTTTTGTCATGTCACAGCTGAATTTTAAGCTGAATCACATGAAATGGCTCCTCACAACTAGAGCAAGCAACAAAGACTCAAATCAACCAGTGCATTTCTGCAAACTGACCTCTGTTCATTTTTCACAGACAGATTCCCATAGATCAATACACAGTTTCCATGAGCGAATTAGCCTCTGCTCAGTCAGGAGTTCTGTGTCATTGCTGTTCTGACAGAGCTCCAGATAAGAAGGGGTAACAGAAACAGTCTTCCATATTTGTTCATAAAAAATATATGTTGTGACCCTCATTAGAATGGTCTCAGTCATAAAAACATGTTGTGACCCCGCATTAGAAATGAGGGGTCACAACGTATGTTTCCACTGAGTATTAAGAAAAATAAAATGCAGACTCATCCTGATAACCCCACCTTTTCTGGAGCACTGTAGAGTTTACATATGCCCCAAAACCTTCTTTTCTAGAGTTTCTACTGCCTACTGGGGCAGCTCAGTTAAAACAAATATAACTCATGTCTTACTTTGATCTGCAGCTAGCTCTTTGAAGTCTACTGTAAAACTTCCCTTTAGTTCAATATCATCCTGAAAAATATTGCAAACAGAAATGAGCCATGACACGACAGAATCAATAGAGTGGCATGTGCGCCCAGCAAAGACTCAGATCTGCCTGGGCAATTGCCCAATCTGATCAGAGTCTTTGCTGTGCACTCAAAGGGTAGCTAAGGGTCAAAATTATGTCCATGCCAACATCGAAGACTGATCAGACTTGGAGGATGCCCAAGTTGATCTGAGTCTTCACTGGGTGCACATGCCACTTTGTTGGTTTTGTCATGCAGTGGCTAAAATTAGTGTTTGTTTTTTTATCACTCTGAGGTTAAGAACTATGAGCAACATGGTGAGAAAATCTTTCTAAGGCATGTCATGTGAACGAATTATGGACTCATAGAAGAAGTGGCAACATGATTACAAGAATTCCCAGGAAGGCTGTATTTGGCCTGTCATGTTGTTACAAAACATCTAGCTAAACCATAAAACGACGCAAGTTTATAATGCCCTCGACAATCGCAGACGAGACAAAGACTTCATAGCCCCATAAATTGTATGCCCATTCTACAACTAGAAAGTTGTGTCTGTAAACCCCCAATGACGCCACCATGCAGCAGCTGTGAAAGGCAGTTTACGTCATTTAATAGCCCATTATCAACAGACATTGATCCAAAAGACTTTCCTGCTAGCCTAACTCTCAAAACAGCGAATATAAAATTGCTAAAACAGCAAATATAAAATTGCTACGATTTTGAACAAAATATTTTTAGGAAGTATTTCAGTGCAATGCAGATGGCAACTGAGCAGATCGCTGACTTGCATGTAGGTATTTCAATACACAAGGGCCAGAGTAAATTTACAGTATGCCATAAGTTAACTAGCATATTGTAAAACTAGACTGATCCTTGTGTTCCAGTAGGGCTGCGTATCGATCAAATTTTTTGATACAATATTTGTATCGATACAAAATGATCGATATTCCATGTATCATTTGATACTTTTTTCCTATATAAGCCTGCTTTCTAGTGTAATATCTACACTTTGTTATATTGTAGTGCTTTGTAGATATACTTACCTGTTGGCTTTTAGTCACCTTCTGCCTATATAATTAACCTGCTTTCTAGAGGGCTTAAGTACTTTGTAATATCCACACTGTGTATTCCTTTAAGTCACCCCCATTGCATGCTAACTTGCTTGTAACAAGCTTGTGTGGTGAGTGGTTATCTGTACTTGTCTTTTTTTTAATTCAGTGGCTGTGGGCTATCTCAAATTCTATTTCTTTCTGCGTGGTATGCCTATAAAGGCAGAAATTAGACAACAACAATAATGACAAATTTGGTTTGGACTATATAGTAACATTTCAGTGTTGTGTAGATAAGTATATTTACATCCACTGGTGGTGGATTATTTACAGGTGTAGGAAACTTTAACTTTTATCATAAATAAACAAGTTTACCGTTTATCTGGGTGTGCCAATAAGTCAACGGCAGAACTCTACAAATGAACAACAACAACAAAATGGCCGATACAGACGGCCAGAGACGACAAACTAACTTCCTTCATTTGGAATGAGAAATTAGTTAGAATTTATGCAAGACAATAACAGATTTTGGGCAGCAGGAAACAGTGCAAAACTTCTTGATGATCGATATTTTTGTTCGATACCCAAATGTTCGATTCGGTGTATCTATCGAACCTAATTAACCGGTATCCTATATAAACCGTGTACCGGTACGCAGCCCTATGTTCCAGTACCCTGTAAATGACAACTTACAAGATCATAGACTTGCATCCAACTAAGGAAGTATTTCTCAAACACCTGGGTCTTCAGTACTGCAGGGGAATGCTCATTGTAGCCTGATAAACAAAGAAAATACAATATTATTAAAAGTAAATAGAGGATCTTACATGAGTGCTCGTGTATTATTGAATTTATTAAACTAGCTGGGGAAAATGATAAGATGCGAGGCTCTGCCGAGCATCTTATCGTTTTCACAAACAAGTTTAATAAATTCAATAATACAGGAGCACGAATGCAAGATTCTGTTTATCATATGACACTAAAATCGCATTTTATTAGCAAATTTTGCACTAAAACGGGACGATTTCGCCATTAGAAAACGTGACGTTTTATGGACGTCAACGTATAACGTTACAACGTAATTTGCATATTTAATCCACTAGTGGATTATCATTTTTAATGCATAGCTTTATTACACTCTCAGATGCGACGTCATATGATAATAGGTATTTACAAGCATAGTGTAGTTTTATTTTCATGCCTCAGTGCATGCATGCTTTTGATCTTGGTAATGTCTTCCTAAATGCTGAAGAAGATGGTCAATTATAAAAGTCCCCAATCATTTGGTAAAAATTTTCTACAAGTTTTAAATCTGCAGAGTTTTGTGGTTTAACTAATAAGCAGATAAACTAAACGAGATGGTTCTAATGAGGGGTCACAATGTATGCTTTTATGCAGATAGATAGAAAATTATCCCTAAATCATTCACGTTACCCCTCCTTATCTGGAGTATTGCCAAACATCTTTGTGTATGCTTCATGTACATGCCAATATTTGCAGTAATCATTATAAACAACTCACCTTCCTCTGGGAAGTACAATTTCCAGCCTTTATAGGGTGAAGCCACCTCAATGCGAGACTGAACCATGGCAGGACGTCTGACCTGGCTAGACTGGGGATCAGGCATCATCCTTCCTCCACCACCACCTCCCCTGGCACCACCTCTGCCCCCTCCACGCCCTGTAAAAATACCAGCTACAACATGAATTCCCTGAATGTGTCAACATGCAAACAGGCTGGTGTCTAGCTTGTCTGCATATTGTCACAAAAGACATCACATAATGTGGTGTCAAGCCTGTATGTATATTGTCACAAAAGACATCACATAATGTGGTGTCTAGCCTGTATGTATATTGTCACAAAAGACATCACATAATGTGGTGTCTAGCCTGTCTGCATATTGTCACAAAAGACATCCCATAATGTGGTGTCTAACCTGTATGTATATTGTCACAGAAGACATCACATAATGTGGTGTCTAGCCTGTCTGCATATTGTCACAAAAAACATCACATAATGTGGAACAGTTTGGATCTCAGATCAGGCCCCACAAACGTGGGGCCTGATCTGGATCCAAACTGTTTGCCCAGAAACCCCTTTATGGAATGAGTTAATTAACATACATGCATCTGCAATCAGTGAATACTCAAAGCAGTCTGTGACTCTATAATTCCAACAGTCTGTTCTCAGCGCAATTTCCACACAAATGATTGGTTAACAGCATCTGTAGACAGGAGTTATACATCAATAAATCCTGTTGAGGTTGTATTTATATGCGACTTTCTCTTCCAACAAGGCTGACAAATCTGCATTTTTTAAATTTCTAATTGAAATTCATACATACATGTGATGTCTCCCGGATCATCCGGGAGTCTCCCGGAAATGGAGCCCATCTCCCGCGCTCCCGGAAAGTATTCAGAATCTCCCGGATGCTGAATTTTCCTGTCATATTTTTTCTGAACCGTCCATTTTGCGGTAACTACTTACCCGGCGGCTGTCAAAAGGATTAACTGTCCGAGACCTAATTACCTAACAGGGTGCAATATAGGACGTGTCATTCCGAGGGGTATTCCCTGATCAGACGCAGCGAGGTGTTAAATTGGCTAGCGCACCAGTAAAGGTACCTGTGCTAACTATAATAGCAGGTAACTATTACCGAGAGCAAATGACTTTTATTGCATCACGGCTTTATGCATCGGTCATTGTTTATGTCTTTGATTTGCATGAATTCAATAGATGCAAGTGCCGCCAATCGACAATGATTCCATATCGATTTTTTTCAGTAAACATGTCAGATACGTAATGTATAGTCATTATAAATATTGATCATGCAAAATTTGCGCAGGCTGATCAGATAATACTTTCATGAAATCATCACGGGTGCCAGCAATTTTTGTTTTTGTTTTAAAGAATAGTTTCCCGCGTTTTTCTATCCAGTTCCCGCCGATTCAGATGCATCGTATGTGAAATGAGAACCAGTGTGAATTTATAAATAAAATATGGGAAATCCGCGATCTTCAGCATCTGACTGAGACAGAAATATGCCATTCTACAAGTTTACTGACCCAAATATGCAGCTATATTTGTTCTTAATCTAATATTCAACGAAAATAGGCAGCTCTAATGACAGGTATGTGCATTAAAGTGTAGAACATAACTCGGTTTTGAGATAAACAGATTTTGAGTTTTTAACAAGTATCAGCTTTCATCATAATAACTGGAGCAAATCCGACCCATCATCCAAGATGCAATTTTGGATGTTTATATTGAGGGTTAGGGAAAAGTGGGGAGGGGTGTTTATTTTTTCTTTTTTTTTTGGAATGGTCAGCACTAACACTATGAACAGTACTGTTCAATTACACTGTAAATTAAACTTAGGATGGTAGTGTTACTGCACTGAAATGGCATACTTTTGAGGTCATATTTGAAGTACTGGGTAACTCAAAAGTAAAGAAGTTAAACAAACTATACAACTTTACTTTAGTTCATGTTGTTCTATTTTAAAACAAGCCCCCCCCCCCCCCCCCCCCCCCGCCCCCCCCCAAAAAAAAAACAAAAAAAAAAAGTGAAGTAGTGAAGTACTCGAAACAACGCGTCAAAGTTGCCGTAAAAAAGTCTCCCTGATGGGGAACTCAATCTCCCTGAAATGAAATCCAGATCTCCCACATGGTCCTCAAGAGTTCATCACATGTATGTTCATATCAAAGAATAAAATTTGTATTCAGACAACTACAGCAAGAGCTATAGTTCCTAAACTGGTGGTGGTGTATTTAAAATGGCGGTGCCCTTGTGTAGTTTAGTTTAATAGTATATTGCAATAAGCATAAGCAATGGGGTTGGACCACAAGTTCTAACAACATAAGGGTGCCCTTGACAGTGTTTATGTGTGAAAAAATGACTATTTTGGATTTTTTTCGCACTCAAAGACATAGAATAGATAATATTGGAATTATAAGGAATGAATTACCTTTTCTTTGATTTTATCGAAGAGTAAAAGCTGGGGAATCCCTCACAAACTTAACATAAAGCCCTTTGGGCTTTTTTCCGTTTGTGAGTGGTTTGCCAGCAGTTACATATCACTATAAAACCTCACCTAATCAGGGTCTGCAATCACTGCAATGTTTGCTGTTCCACACACTGTCAAGCAACTTGTCCAATTTCAAGTTCTGAGACACATTTAGTATAAACTGTCCTAATAGTCTGGGTAATTCCTTCAACCCTCCTCCTTGATTTAAGGTAAATTAGTACACCCTTTGGGGAAGCAACTCTGCCATTATCATTTTTGTCTCCCTTTTCCACAGGGTCAACACATAAAGAAAAGAATTTGCTCTCTAGGAGCAAATTCTTTTCTTTATGAGTTGACCCCTTTTACAAAGGCTTGGTCCCCATGGAAGCAAACAAGAAGTCACATTATGTTTCCAAGAGTAAAACTGACAGAAAAGAATGAAATTGCACAGGGACCTTATCAAACCCTCGGAAGAGTCTATAGGGTCCTAGGACCCTATAGACTCTTCAGAGGGTTTGATACCTAGGACCCTATAGACTCTTCAGAGGGTTTGATACCTAGGACCCTATAGACTCTTCAGAGGGTTTGATATACAGGTCTCTGTGTGTAGTTGTAGTCCTTCACCTTGACTACCTGAATCTGTGACTATGCAGGCACACCCTGTACTGTACATTTGAATTGAAACATATCCTGTCAATGCCAGTCAATTTTAAGCTCAATCATTTACATGATCAATACCAGTCTAACTAGAGCAAGTGAGCAGGGGCTCACGTATACCCCCGGCCAGCGCCATCCCCTAATAACACATTTAATACCAAGCTTTGAAGCAAATGTTAACAAACAGACAGACAGGTCGGCTAAGACACGATCTTGTAGGGATTTAGCAACTGGGCTTTGTTATATGCAGAGAAACTGCAGGGAACAAATTACACTTTTATAATTTTATAATATTTGAATCTGCAATTGAATACCCTTTATATACATATATAGGTTGTGGTACCTGTAACCTTCTGAATTGGAGAAAAAATCCTAAATATGCTTGAAAAATGGCTTTTTTAGCGTGTTATGCTGTTGCAAGATTTTTTCCCTAATTTTTGAAAGCTGACATTTTTATTATATGTTGCAGGATCTAAAAAATAAAGCTCATTTTACATAAAGATGCCTTTTGCTAAATTCTGCTGTTTGCGGATTAGACTTTGTTTAAAAATCACTATAGATATGTAAAATAATTCGAAGGCAGGGGTCCGTTATGCTTTTTTAGTTTTTTGGGGTACCCATAAATGGAAGCATTTTGTGCCTAGGATGAGGTCATTTACCAGCTTTTTTCTAACCTGAATATGGATTTAGATATAGCTGAATAAGTAAAAAAGCTTGATGCACTTCTTGATGTTACTAGCACTACTTGACACCCAGCTGAAAAAAAGGACTTTTTTGTAGAGTCCGTAGGCCCCATTTTTCCACATCTCGTATCATAAACATAACATCCTTAATTGTGAAAAAAGCTTCATTTTCTACTGCATTGCAACAGAACTTAGAACCACAATGAAAGGATTCTGGCTGTCACAATATGCAATTGACTTATGGATGACAATATGCTGTCCGTAGCCCTGTAGAGTCCGTAGCCCCTGTTTTTTATCAATGACTAAAATGATTCAAGTAAAAGGAACCTTTGTCAAATTATACTCATTTCATTACTTCCAAGTAGATGGTCATAAGGAAATATCATTTTGCCAAACAGGCAAACCAACGGATACGGCTTAGGATAATAATAGCATTATGTAGGACCATGTTACATAGTAATGCTGAAATTTTGAAATGTTTGCCAGTATTTGTTTTAGCTTGTTTCAATGCCTTTGGAAAGGACTTTTGATATACGCAAAGTAGTTTTAAAAACTAATTATTTAAATTCTGTCAGTATAAATGATTTCCCTATAATTTTCTGTAATGCAATTGTGGGGCTACGGACTCTACAAAAAATGTCTCGGAATGATTTGCTTATATCTAACAGCTCTTGCTTTCAGACTGCAATCTCTTAGAACCTCAAAGTTTGATGCCACAGACATTAAGGGGTTTCCAGTTGTGTATCTGACTAGAACAAGTTTAAGCAGGACCAGCAGACAATGTTTCCATTTCCCATAAGCATGAAGGTTTTGTCTCTGGAGAGAATCAAACTGAATATTCACCTTTTGTGATGAGCTCAGTTCAATGTAACCAAACTTTGGTTAGAGTCAACAAGCTTGCTACATGTGTAGGAATTACTAGGAGAGATCTGCTGAATGCAGTGATGCATATTGAGCCATGACCAATATTTCATGGTTCATTGAACTTAGAAAAATTATTTACCTTTTGCATTTAGCTTAGTTTCAAAGTAACCGAAAGGGATACTGTCTTCAAACATTTTACATAATAACATATGGGGAAGATCAACAGAATGCAATGATGCATATAGGGTCATGACCTACATTTTACAGTTCACTGAACATAGAAAATTTAGGTTCATCTGTTGTGTTCAGCTCAGTTTTTACGTAATCAAATGGGATACAGACTTCATTCTTGATAAACAGTAACAGCTGGGGAAGGAAAGCTAAATGCTTGAACCATGCCTGATGTTGACCTACCCATATGTTTCATTGTCCTTGGAAAAATAGCTTCACCAACTGTGTATAAAGTTAGTTTCTCAGTTACTACAATTTAAGTTGTAACATTTTGGCATACCCTTACATCTTTGGAAGGACAACTAAATACAGTATACCACATCAGATGTTGACCAATATTTCATGGTTCACTGCTCTTAGAAAAATGCTTCATCAGCAATATTTAAGTCAGCCTCTCAGTAACTACAAGAGGCAGAGTCATAATACTTGGCATCCTTATTTCTGGGAAAGATCAACAGAATGCAGTGAACCTTGTCTGGTATGGTGTTGACCTATATTCCTCGTATTTCTAACACTATTCATGAATTTGCATTATACTAATTGTAGGTCAGTGTGACCTATATTTCATTGTCCAGTGGTTTTAACCAATATCTCTATCACTATTTCATGGACTTGTATCATCCATGATGTAATGGTACATTCAGATACAGTGACTGACTTCATATCACTTCTAGGTCACTGTGACCTATATTTCACATTCATTGAAATTGTCATATCTCTGGCAATGTTTTAGAGGTTTGAATTATTCTTAGGAGAACTTTCTGACACTGCAGTTTTCTCATTTCACCCGGCCAGTATTGTCCATATTAAACATGTCTTTTGAACATTCTTGTTTAAGAGTCTCTTTTATTTCTTTTAGCTAGTATTAAATGTAAAGTTTATACTTTCATTTAAAAACACCCATTTCTCTGCTGATTTCACCCATTTCTCTGCTGATTGTAACATAGTCTGTGTGAGCAGAGATTTAAAACATTTTTCTGACATCACGCAGAAGTGTATAGTCTGTAGCCCCATGTTGATAAAATAATTATTATGTCTGTAAATCTTCTTAAAGAATATACCTTGCCACATATTGTTTAAATTATTCATTTCACATCAACTGTCAATTCATATAGAAACTATAAGTAGCCATACAGATCTTTTTGAGATTTTGGAAAAGGAGGTTTGTTTGCAGTCAGTTTTGTATCAAATATCTTCCACACATCAGAAGAAAAGGGTGCAGAGTATGTTAAATCTGTATTTTGATAACTAAACAAGGGTAAGGCAAGTAGATGACATCAATTAGATGCTTTCTTTTCATAAATATGCATCCTTATTAGCATCTATTGATATTAGTGTAGAGTCCGTAGCCCCAAACCTGGTTTTGTATGTATTGCATAACTGGAAAATTTTAGTAATTTTGGCCATCATAATTTGTTTTAGAATTCAATATCCCGCCCTTCTTTGCTGCTGCATTGTTTGAAAGAAGAAAAATAAGTATAATTGTACACTAAAAAGATTTCTGATATCTTCAAGAGTACTGTCAGACATAAATACAAGTAGTCCAAAGGGCAACAATTGCTCACCTGAGAGACATTGTAAACCTATAGGGATATTTAAGATGCTCAAGGGCAGCTAACTCCACAGTCAGTGGTCCAATCAGGCTGAAAATTAAACTCATCCAAAACATTATGTATGCCCTCATTTAATATATGCAAGTTTAAAAAGTATCCGATCAAGAGCACAATAGACAGAGCTGTCAAGGGCAGCTAACTTCGTAGTGGTTGGCCTGATCTGGCCAAAATTTGAACTTGTTTAAGATATTATGCATTTCCTCATTACCTGCAAGTTTGAAAAGGATCGGATCAGTAGAAACCAAGAAAAAGTGGCGACATTGATTTTTTGGATGCTCAGGGCAGGTACTCCATAGTCAGTGGTGAGATCTAGCCGAAATGCTAACTAATCCAAGCTTTTATGCATATCCTCATTACCTGCAAGTATGAAGAGGATCCGATGAAAAATGAAAATGTGATAACGTTGTTTTCTCCATTATAAGACTATGGGATTTTTTTCAAACACTCAAGGGCAGCTAACTCCGTAGTCTGTGCTCGAATCCGGCCAAATTTCAAACTCATCCAAGCTCTTATGGTATGTCATCATTACCTGCGAGTATGATAAGGATCTAATCAAAAACCTTGATTGCAGCACCCTGAAAGTCAAACTTGCTCGAGATATTGTCATGCCCTACATTTGTATGAATTTATTTTAGAATCCGTTGAGAAATGTAGGTGCTAGAGCGATGACAAAGTTTTTCTAAAAATAGCCACAGTGACCTTGACCTTGGGCACAGCATCCTGAAAGTCGAACTTGCTTGAGATATTGTCATACCCTACATTTGTGTCAAGTTATTTCAAAATCCATGGAGAAATGAAGGTGCTAGGGCGATGACAAAGTTTTTCTAAAAATAGCCACAGTGACCTTGACCTTGGGCACGGCACCCTGAAAGTCGAACTTGCTCGAGATATTGTCATGCCCTACATTTGTGTGAATTTATTTTAAACTCCATTGAGAAATGTAGGTGCTAGAGCGCTGACAAAGTTTTTCTAAAAATAGCCAAAGTGACCTTGACCTTGGGCGCAGCACCCTGGAAGTCAAACTTGCTCGAGATATTGTCATACCCTACATTTGTGTGAAGTTATTTCAAAATCCATGGAGAAATGAAGGTGCTAGGGCGATGACAAAGTTTTTCTAAAAATAGCCACAGTGACCTTGACCTTGGGCACAGCACTCTGAAAGTCGAAATTGCTCGAGATATTGTCATGCCCTACATTTGTGTGAAGTTATTTTAAAATCCATTGAGAAATGTAGGTGCTAGAGTGCTGACAAAGTTTTTCTAAAAATAGCCACAGTGACCTTGACCTTGGGCACAGCATCCTGAAAATCGAACTTGCTCGAGATATTGTCATGCCCTACATTTGTGTGAAGTTATTTTAAAATCAGCTGAGAAATGTAGGTGCTAGAGCGCTGACAAAGTTTTTCTAAAACTAGCCAAAGTGACCTTGACCTTGGGCGCAGCATCCTGAAAATCGAACTTGCTCGAGATATTGTCATGCCCTACATTTGTGTGAAGTTATTTTAAAATCCGTTGAGAAATGTAGGCAATAGAGCGATGACAAAGTTTTTCTAAAAATATGTGATGACCTTGTTTTCTCCATTATAACACTATGGGATTTTTTTCAAACGCTCAAGGGCAGCTTACTCCGTAGTCTGTGCTCGAATTCGGCCAAATTTCGAACTCAACCAAGCTCATATGTATGTCATCATTACCAGCAAGTATGATAAGGATCTAAGCAAAAACAGTTGAGAAAACGTGATGACGCCATTTTCCCCATAATAACCCTATGGGAGTTTTTTCAAACGCTCAAGGGCAGCTAACTCCGTAGTCTGTGCTCGAATCCGGCCAAATTTTGAACTCATCCAAGCTCTTGTGTATGTCATCATTACCTGCAAGTATGATAAGGATCTAATCAAAAACAGTCGAGAAAACGTGATGACGCCGTTTTCCCCATTATAACCCTATGGGGGCTATCTGTTGCCATGGAAACCAGAGTTCTGAGCTGATCGGCACCAAAACCTAATGCAGCCTTTCCCCCACCCCAATGATGCTTCAGATAAAATTTGATTGCGATCGGCCCACTGGTCTCTGAGATATTTATGTTTGAAATTGTTGACGCACCCACGGACCCACGGACGGACGACGGCTCGACTCCCATCCAATAAGCTCACCTCTGAGCCTTCGGCTCAGGTGAGCTAAAAAATCAGAAAATTTGTATAATTTTGCTTAAATGTAAATGTGTTCTGCCTCAGGAATTCTCTGATACACAAAAAAAAACATTTGATTCAGCTGGATTTTGCTTCTTAAGTATGTTCTCATGAATAACGTGAAAATGTATAGTCCGTAGGCCCTTTCTACTTTCCAAAAGCACATGATAAGCGGCTAACAATAACACAATTAGCCTAATTTAGGCAATAAAACAAAAATCCAGTGCCAGATACGGGGCATCAAAAAAATATGTTATGGGGAAAAAATTCTTATCAGCCTCCTGCATTTTTCATAACTGAATTTGAAAAACAGACATTTTTTAGGCATAAAATCCCTGAACTTTAAGACTTTCTGAAAAGTAAGATAACACTGAAAAATTTCATGGCAGTTTGCCTTTTTTAACAGAAAACAATTAGGTACTGTTTCCTGACAAAAAAAATTGCAACTGGTAGATTTTTAAGTATGAAACATGTAAGCGTTATGCTTCATGCAGTAGAGTCTGTAGCCCCAATGGGGTGGGTATAAGTATCCACCTATATTATAAAAACCCTTACTTGCGATACAAAACCCATTTGGTACATTGTAGGTGAATGTTACAGGAAAGTTTTGTTAAATAAATCCAGTACGCCAGCTCAAGTTCATTTTTCATCATTCTTTTTTTGCAACATCTAATCCCTACCTGATCGTGTCTTAGCCGAGGTGGAAATTTTATAACAAACCCAGTGAAAGGCCCATAGACGAAAGCCAAAAGGTTCCATTTAAAATTTGCGTAAGAAAAAAGACATACAAATTTAACACAAAGTTTCAACACAAATTTACAAAAAATTTCTAGGTCTGTGGCCTTGACCTTAAGTCAGCAGCAGCATCCGGGTGATGTTAACGAATCAGTTTCAACCTAGCAGCATATAAAAGGTTTCATTGAAGTATATTCAAACTATAAGCAAACAATATGAATTAACATTTAACTTTAACGCAAATAGTATACAAATTTCAAAGTCTGTGACCTTGACATTAGGTCAGAAGCAGCATCCAGATGATGTCAATTAATTCATTTCAACCTAGAAGTACGCCTAGTAGCATCGCAAAAGGTTCACTTCCAAGTATATTCAAAATATAAGCATTAAAACAACTTAACACAAAACTTTAACGCAGCTTTTGCACAAATTTCAAAGTCTATGACCTTGACCTTTGGCAAGCAGCAGCATCCAGATGATGCAAACTAATATGTATCTATCCTGTACTAACACTAAGCACATATGAACAAGTTACAATTAAGTCTTTCAGAAAAACAGAGCAAAAGCAGAAACTTAACGCAAAACTTTAACGCAGCTATTGTACAAATTTCAAAGTCTCGTGACCTTGACCTAAGGCCAGCAGCAGCATCTAGATGATGCAAATTTATCATTTTTCATCCTCTACTAAAATAATAAGCATCTATGAACAAGTTCCGGTTAACTGAAGCAAAATATAAAACTTAACGCAAAACTTTAAAGCAAATGTTAACTAACACACGGACGGACGGAAAGACGGACGAACGGACGGAAAGACAAAAACTATATACCCCTCGACATACTTCGTATGCCGGGGGTATAATGATCAGACTGGCACTGATTGTATCATTGGACTGGTCCCAATTGTATAAAGGATTGTACAGAACAGTCTTTTTATTTCACATGATCAGTGCCAGTGTCAAAATGGTACATTTGTATCATGACCATGTATGATCATGATTCCACTTTGACACTGGCACTGTTCATGTAAAATAATGTTCTTTAACAAGACTGGTAATGATCATATCATGATTGGTGATGATACAATCTCTATACATTCAAATGTATACAGTGAGTCAGTGACCATGTGGTAGCTTACAACCTCACCTCTGCTTCCATACTGATTGAAGTATTGGCCACGACCTCTCCAATTTCCCCGGCCTCTCCAACCTCTGCCACGACCTTGACCTCTCCAGCCCGACCCTCCCTGACCTCTCCAACTGCCTGTACTAGACTGGCTCATCCTACCCTGGTTTTCTCCATATTTTCAGAACAGCTTATTTATTTGCTTGATTTATTCTGTAATAGAAATACTATTAAGGTGACTTGGTAACTTTCAGGGGAAGCAATTCTGCCATATGCATTTTTGCCTTGGGATTTGGGAACAGGAGAATCAGCTATACTAACTCCAAGGCTCCCAGCGGAGTGGAGAACTACTTCTGGCTTTCTTCCACCACATGAAAATCCTCTGATATAATGATCAGATATGATCGAATAGCAGTATGAAGGGAGGAAAAAAATATTTCAAGAAATGACAAAGGAGACCATTTTGAAAAAAGAGTGATTTCTCATGTACATGAATTCTGATGCTAGCGATGACATGGGTCTTTCGTGTGCTAGTCTGAATATCTCACCATAGTAACCATGCTTTAAAGGAAAACACTCACTAAAATGCATGTTGGACTCAAATTAAAGATTCTGATAAAACATGAAATTCGCCGAAAATTTCAAGAAAATCAGACTTAAAATAACAAAGATATGACAGTTTAAAGATATTAAAATGTTGAGCTGGGAACCAGCAAATCTGTGAGTTAATGACGTCATAAACTCACCGTCAAAAACGAAAATCGTAAATAACTTAAGTTTGAAACAAATTGTAGATAAATGAAATGCATAAATCTATATTTTACTTCATAAGCAAACAATTAAAACTAAATAATACTGTAAAAGTAAGAAATTTATGCTCTTATTCTAGATTTAAATATTTGTCACGTGACAGGAATTTCCAAAATGGCGGCCTCCGAGACCGCCATTTTGATTTTTTAATATCGCCATACCTTTCTTATTTTAAGTCCAATTTTCATGAAATTTTCACCAAATTTAATTGCTAATCAAGATCTATAATTTGAAGTCTGTTCATATTTAAGAGTGTTTTCTTTTAAATAAATGGAATATTAGGCTCATGAAATAGTTGAGTTTATTTTGTGTGTGTTTTTTTTTTGCATAATGTACAAACAAGAAGTGAGATAATTTAAAACCGCCTATTACCTATTTACAGAAATCATTTTTTACTCGGAAAATACCCTGTTTTATAGTGACTAAAACTAAGTCCCATATGAACAAAACCTATTCCTGGCATAGGTTTTGTTCATAGCTTCATATGGGAATTAGTTTTAGTCATCTATAAAACAAAGTATTTTCCGAGCAAAAATAATTTCTGTAAATAGGTAATAGATCTAGGCTGGTTTAACCTTTTGTATCTGATGTTTATTTTATTAACAATGTCTGATGTGTATTGGAGCGGCTGTAGTGTAGTGGATAGTACTTCAGACTACCAATTCAGGGGTCCCAGGATCGATCCCCCGCTTCTCCGGTCTTTAAACCCAGGTCCCGTCTCCATATGACCTCGTTGTTGGTGGGACGTTAAAACCGAGTTCACTCACTCACTGATGTGTATTTTTTTTGCACTCTTAGCCACTCTACCTGACACATCTTGCTCACAAGGATACCCCATGGACCATTTTTGACAGCTGACTCGGGAGAATATCCTAAATACTTATCAAATATCATCCAATCAGTCCTTTCTAAACATTTTTGGCTGAAATTAACAATGACAAATTTAGAAATAGAGATGAAAAAGTTTTCAGCCATTACAACTCTTCATATCTATCGCCATACAGACCATGCTTAAATCACTGGCACTTGAGTTTCAAAGTGTAGACTGGCACTCCCTATTCTCACAGTACTTAAGATACATGTACTAGCAAGTCTGACCAGAAATGTAGGACCAACAATTCAACATACTATATGTAGTTGAGCTCAGTAGTATCTCATCTAAATCCAAAAGCATATCTGTTTTTTGTATCTTCTGGTGCTTGCCATATTTTCATCAGTTTATATTACTACCCCTTAGTGGTTAGGCAGAAACACGAACTCCATATTCTCACGGTATAGGGATATTTGTCTCCAAATTAACAAATTAAATGCATACAAAATTGTTTCCTTACTCAACGTATTTAACATAACCATACTTAAATTTAATAAAGTAAGAAACAGCATGATTATACGATTCTTTTCTATTTTATAGCTGCTTTTATAATCTTGGGGTGTTTCTTGTTACAAGGTTTGGTGCTTTTTCTCTTTTTGGGTTCTTAGAAGTGGCAGCATCTTCAAAAACAGACAAAACTGAAATCTATGGAGTTCTGGTAGTTTGTTTTCCTGATACCTGTAAGCCACTATGAAAATAAGGAGACTTGTTTGTCTCTGGGATTTTGTTTGTCATTACGGCGAGAATATGATTGCCGCGAGAATATGGAGTTCGACTATAGCCTGGCACAACCTGTTTTCGACCACTTAAGCATTATTTTGTCTCCTTATATTTACCTTCCAGTCAAATTCTTTTGATTATTGCCTTATATGATGCCTCAGTCAAAGCGCAACAAACACAGGACAATAAAGTTTTGAGGCCCCTTCTTTTTGGATCATCCATAGCTAGGCCCTTCTTTTTGGAAGTTATGAGAGGTAGGACATTCTGAAAATTAACAACCTAAATTTGACCGCCTGGGGTAAATATTTTCAAACAGAAAGAAGTAGCCCTGTAAATGTTTCTGTTGTCACAGTACAACCTTACAATTGCAAAACACATACAAACTAGTTCTGGATACGAACAAGCAGATCAACACACTTTGTCAATATACATCAGGTACATTTCTCTGAATGAACAACTGAATTACTGGGGGTAGGGTTTATGCTAATGGTATATGAAAATTTTTGCACTATCTACAGAGTCAAAGCAAGTGCATTTCAATAGAAGCAAACCTAAGCCTCACATCAGTATAAAAGATAACTGTTGAAGCTGGTGATAAGATATTTAATATTTCAATTTCTGACACATAGATTATTAAACAAGTAGCCCAAAGGGCAACAATTGCTCACCTGAGAGACATTGTAAACCTATAGGGATATTTAAGATGCTCAAAGGCAGCTAACTCCACAGTCAGTGGTCCAATCAGGCTGAAAATTAAACTCATCCAAAACATTATGTATGCCCTCATTTAATATATGCAAGTTTAAAAAGTATCCGATCAAGAGCACAATAGACAGAGCTGTCAAGGGCAGCTAACTTGGTAGTGGTTAGCCTGATCTGGCCAAAATTTGAACTTGTTTAAGATATTATGCATTTCCTCATTACCTGCAAGTTTGAAAAGGATCGGATCAGTAGAAACCAAGAAAAAGTGGCGACATTGATTTTTTGGATGCTCAGGGCAGGTACTCCATAGTCAGTGGTGAGATCTAGCCGAAATGCTAACTAATCCAAGCTTTTATGCATATCCTCATTACCTGCAAGTATGAAGAGGATCCGATGAAAAATGAAAATGTGATGACGTTGTTTTCTCCATTATAAGACTATGGGATTTTTTTTCAAACGCTCAAGGGCAGCTAACTCCGTAGTCTGTGCTTGAATCCGGCCAAATTTCGAACTCATCCAAGCTCTTATGTATGTCATCATTACCTGCAAGTATGATAAGGATCTAATCAAAAACCTTGATTGCAGCACCCTGAAAATCAAACTTGCTCGAGATATTGTCATGCCCTACATTTGTATGAATTTATTTTAGAATCCATTGAGAAATGTAGGTGCTAGAGCGATGACAAAGTTTTTCTAAAAATAGCAACAGTGACCTTGATCTTGGGCACAGCATCCTGAAAGTCAAACTTGCTTGAGATATTGTCATACCCTACATTTGTGTCAAGTTATTTCAAAATCCATGGAGAAATGAAGGTGCTAGGGTGATGACAAAGTTTTTCTAAAAATAGCCACAGTGACCGTGACCTTGGGCGCAGCACCCTGAAAGTCTAACTTGCTTGAGATATTGTCATACCCTACATTTGTGTGAAGTTATTTCAAAATCCATGGAGAAATGTAGGTGCTAGAGCCATGACAAAGTTTTTCTAAAATTAGCCACAGTGACCTTGACCTTGGGTGCAGTACCCTGAAAGTCGAACTTGCTCGAGATATTGTCATGCCCTACATTTGTGTGAAGTTATTTTAAAATCTATTGAGAAATGTAGGCGCTAGAGCGATGACAAAGTTTTTCTAAAAATAGCCACAGTAACCTTGACCTTGGGCGCAGCACCCTGAAAGTCAAACTTGTTGGAGATATTGTCATGCCCTACATTTGTGTGAATTTGATTTAAAATCGGTTAAAAAATGTAGGCGCTAGAGTGATGACAAAGTTTTTCTTAAAATAGCCACAGTGACCTTGACCTTGGGCGCAGCACCCTGAAAGTCAAACTTGCTCGAGATATTGTCATGCCCTACATTTGTGGGAAGTTATTTTAAAATCCATGGAGAAATGTAGGTGCTAGAGCGATGACAAAGATTTTCTAAAAATAGCCAGTGACCTTGACCTTGGGCACAGCACCCTGAAAGTCAAATTTGCTCGAGATATTGTCATGCCCTACATTTGTGCGAAGTTATTTTAAAATCCATTGAGAAATGTAGGTGCTAGAGTGCTGACAAAGTTTTTCTAAAAATAGCCACAGTGACCTTGACCTTGGGCGCAGCATCCTGAAAGTCGAACTTGCACGAGATATTGTCACGCCCTACATTTGTGTGAAGTTATTTTAAAATCCGTTGAGAAATGTAGGCAATGGAGCGATGACAAAGTTTTTCTAAAAATATGTGATGACGTTGTTTTCTCCATTATAACCCTATGGGATTTTTTCAAACGCTCAAGGGCAGCTAACTCCATAGTCTGTGCTCGAATCCGGCCAAATTTCGGACTCATCCAAACTCTTATGTATGTCAACATTACCTGCAAGTATGATAAGGATCTAAGCAAAAGCAGTTGAGAAAACGTGATGACGCCATTTTCCCCATTATAACCCTATGGGGTTTTTTTTCAAACGCTCAAGGGCAGCTAACTCCGTAGTCTGTGCTCGAATCCGACCAAATTTCGAACTCATCATAGCTCTTGTGTATGTCATCATTACCTGCAAGTATGATAAGGATCTAATCAAAGACAGTCGAGAAAACGTGATGACGCCGTTTTCCTCATTATAACCCTATGGGGGCTATCTGTTGCCATGGAAACCAGAGTTCTGAGCTGATCGGCACCAAAACCTAATGCAGCCTTTCCCCCACCCAAATGATGCTTCAGATAAGATTTGATTGTGATCGGCCCACTGGTCTCTGAGATATTTATGTTTGAAAGTGTTGACGCACCCACCCACGCACCCACGCACGGACGGACGACGGCTCGACTCCCATCCTATAAGCTCACCTCTGAGCCTTCGGCTCAGGTGAGCTAAAAAAGCAGAGAAAATAAAGAAAACTGCCATAAGCACCGTAGACCAAGCATTGACCAAATAATAAATTTGTATGTTAAGGTTTTCTGTTTTGTTGTGAAACAATGGTCATGGAAAACACCTTTAATCATGAAGATGTATAAACAATGATTTTGTTTCAAACTGGTATAAATAGTGGCCATGGAAACAAGCAGATAATTTGGTAATAAGATGAATGTCACGAAAACAGGGTAGGTACTACTTCTATGCAATGCCTATTCATGGTTCACACTCAACTACCAATTCTGAAAGGAAAAGGCTGCCTAGCATTAGGGGTGTAACGATACATTGATATATCTAGACTATGCATTGTGATAGTGGTTGCCTTGATAGTGCTATCGTGATAGTGTTTTCAACTATCAATAATTATTGTCGATAGTGCTTTCAACTATCGATAGTTTTGATAGTTTTTGTTCATGTAGATTTTCACCTTGTAGACTGGATTTTGACACTTGTCTTCCAAACTAATGTCACTTAGGAACCTGAAAGGTGTCTGCTTTGCATCAAAAAACTTTTGTTAAGACCATCTTAACAAAAGTGGACAGTAACCAGTGCTGTCCACTACAAGTGTAAGCTTTACCATCATCTTAACAAAGTCTGGTAAACTCCGTTCATTAATTCTGAAACTGGGTTTTTCGCTGCTCATACTTTTATAGTGTAATAAATTCACGCAAGACTGTGCATAGTGATAAAGCTCGACTTCCGCCGATTTCTCAGTAAGGTCTCATGTATCTTAGCCTGGGTTCTAATGCTGCAGTTACATGCACGAAACAGCAAATTTCAAAAACCTGTCCGCAAACTAAGACCATTTGATGAAAATTGACAGCCTGAAGTCATACATATTCAGATACATTCCACGTGGGTATCACGCTGGTCATTTGGGTAATAACTGTTTCCCTTCCACAAAGTCACAGGAATAAGACCAAAAAAAAAAGTTCTGAATTTCGGCTACTTTTTGATACAGAAAAAATGCCAAGTTACTATATGAGCTACATTTTTCAGTTTTGACATGGATTGAAAATCAGACTCAGTTTCTTTACCATATTGTAATTACTTGTATATTGTTTGTGTCATATTTTCTCAGGAAAATATGTAAAGTAGTATAGGCCCTACATATAAACAACGGGACAGTTGTGTCATCCGACTCAGAAGCGAACTTCAGGTCCATAAACGTCCCTACATTTATTTATTTCTTTCTTTCTATCGTTTTTTTCATGGTGACGTTTCACGCAAAAATGTGGCATAATTTATCTGCAAATAGAAAAGTCTCAAACTAGTCAGATAGAGACTTTGTTATGTGCCTCTATGTCTACACAACCACACACCAGATGTGCGAAAAGCAAAAGCTCAAATCAGCTTTCGCGTATATACGGAAGGAAATATCGCATGCATGCATTCATGCGGGTTCACCCTTTTTGGATGATATAAGAAAAATGAACAGCCTGTACAGTTGAGTATCAACAGTATGCACATGACTAGCCCAGCTCTGGGCCGGAAAATACCTAGAAACAAGTTTCAATTTTCTAAATTAAAAACTTTGTTTCTGAAATAATTTCGGTTCGGAGCTGGACTAGCGCATGACCTAATATCCATTTCACATATATCATGTGAATCGCGAAACAGTAACCGCTTACATGTGTCTTAGCTTTTCACTTAAACTCGACTTCGACTTCCGGTTGACTCTGATAAGACTGCATCCTGTTTGCGCAAGCCGTAAGGTTCTACGATGTAGTATTTACATTAAAGGCCCGATTGCTCCATCAGCATGAAAAATCTTATCGTGAAATATCGTTGCAAGCTTCTCACTACAGTTTCTTCATTGTATATGATCGCCATTGTCATTTTAGTTGGAAACTTTTTAAAATGACCTAATTTTGATTTAACAAGTTTCATAACATGGTAAAAATACCAGGTACAAGAAGTAACATTACAAGGTACAGGAGACAAAAATACAATGTACAGTTGTTTAATAGTTGATAAAAATACATTGTAAGGCAAGGATCTAATTTTTGTCTCGCTGTTGTATGAGTTAATTGCCCAACGGGGAACCAGAAACAAAAAGCGTATTTTTACGGAGAGACTTGTCAAGTTTTATTCAAAATACCTTATTCCTTCTATTTTGCCTGTTATATGTCACAAAAAGCACAGAAACCGACATATTATCATCAGCTCTGAAGGCTGTACCAATTTTATAAGGATTTGTTTTTCGACGATCTTTACCACTGATAGGACTATGGAGACTTTAAGGTCCTCCTTGCGTATATTATATGTTCGTGTCGCGGGGTAGAGGTCGGAGTGGTAGACTAATCGAGGGAATAGTTTGTTGAAAAGAAGTGGGGCGGGGGATGGCTGTAGGGTGTGTGTCTAGAGACTAGGATGGCGGTTTGGGTGGTAGATTTAATAAGGAGGTGTGTGTTTGGGAAGGGGTCTTGTCGAGGGGTAGGAGTCTAGATGGCAGACTAATTGAGAGGAGGGAGTTATAGGTAGTGTGGGGAAGATTCTTTTATTATTTTTTTAGAGTGAGGGTGGGGAGTGGGGGTAAGAAGGAGGAATAGACTGATTAAAGGGAGCTGTAATAAGTTTGAGAGGTGCACGGTTTGGTATTTTAGTCCTTGTAATTGATTTTACAGTTTCAACGCAACACTGGTAATAAAATTTGGACATACTATATAACACTCTACGGAAAGCTGTAATAGTTGCGTTAAATAACGCCAGTGAACATCTGATTACGTCGCACTGACGCTGATATGACGTCGTTTAGACGTTGTTTGCCGGTGGTGTGAGATACTATGATGAAACACTGAAAACCTTGTCCAGTGTGAATTTATGCGGTGTAATCAATTTCAAATTGAGAGAGAATTATCCGGATGACAAGCTTGTTGTCACGCCGACTGATTTCGCACGTGCAGAGCATATGTTAGAATACTAACCCCTCCCGTACACAAAGCTATTTATAGCGACCACTTTATATGGTATTAAAAGGCGTTTCCAACCTGTCCGATGGACTTAGTCTCGGGTTGAAAATCTGTAATTTGCAGTTTTGTACAGGTTCGCCCAGCATCCTACGAAGGACAAAGTCATGGGACACATTGATGAGAAATCGGCGGAAGTCTAGCATTATCACTATGCACGGTCTTACCTGGGTTGATTTGATTATGAATGTATGAGCAGCGAAAAACCCAGTTTCAGAATTAATGAACGGAGTTTATATAATTTATAGATGAGGGACTTACTTAAATCATCTGAATTTCTTAAGAAATTACAATATTCAGAGACAGTGATAGTATCATGATGCATTGTGATGTAAGACCCTCGATAGTAACAGTAATCGTGAGTCAGAATTTGGGATGATAGTCAGCCCTACCTAGGCTAGCATGCCTGTCCCTGCTGTAATGAAAGATACCATCACTCCTGCAAAATTCAGCTAGTTAAGATTTTATTGAGGCAAAGTATAAGGTGGTCGAAATTAGGCAGTGGTCGAAAATAGGTTGTGCCGGGATATATACTCAAAACATTCGAATGGGATACAGACTATGGGATACAGACTTGTATAAGTCTAATGACTTCCTTCTGAAGGATCCCATTTGTACAACATAGATGATACTGTAATTTTTCTTATTTCTGTTCTGTAATATATGTTTATACAAATAAACTATAGTTTAAACCAAAACATTCGAAAACTGTCCGAGAAATCCATTTAAACGTACTCTACACATTCTTCACATTCATGTCACATATAGAACCCATGTTTAATGTACTTGTTGTCACCTTTGGGTATGCCCTCTGCTCCTATTTCCGTAGCACTAAATGGAAGTCAGTGAAATAACGTTTTCACTAGCGTGTTGTAATAGTTTAATTGTGTGAAATAAAATGTCTGGATATTGAGGACTTACATGTCAAAAACGAATTAAGTCACAGCATTAAAGAAATGTTAGTTAAATCTTTCTTTAAAACCACTGCCCACCGTAAGGGACTTTCTCCTGAGGTCCGTAGGTCAAACGGAAGTTTTGGCTCATGAGGTCAAATGGTGGGAAAATTTTGTAAACTACAGGGCAGTTCAAAGAAGTGGATTTGCTTAATTCACATGTGTAAAAAATTCTGTTTCAGTGAAGATTTTAGTTTTCAAATATCATTTTGAACTCAGGCCCTACAATTTTTTAACACATATTTCCAGGTATCTATTCAGTGGATTTTAATGTGGAATAAAAGAGTAACATTGCAATGAAAACAGAAAATTTCAGTATCTGATGATTTGAATTGGGCTATAGATATTGTTCTTGCAATGGGAGGTCACGTGGTCAGCTGTTGACACAGACGTCGGCAAACTACGGAAATAGCGGAAACTACGGAAATAGGAGAATTGGGTAGAGTCGATCCGCCTAATTTCGTACACTCGGGTAATTTCGTACACCATCAAATTTTCTGCAATAACGTCTGCCTCTCATGCATTTTCCTCCTGCATGGAACAACCCGTTGTAGTGTCGTTATTTTCAACGAATACAGTGTCCGGTTTCACCATTATATGCCCGTTTGTCAACTACGTTTCGATTGGTCAATACGTATGGTACACTGAATAGAACTGAATCCATTGGTTCCGAGACAATTTTAATGGGCCCTTCGACAAGGATGGTGTCGTCTGACAACCCTTACTACCTGCTTTTTCAGTGAACTTTAGCGTGAAATCTCCCTCTAAAATTGTCCTTAGGAAACAATAATACGATTTTAATGCAAATAAAATGTGTTGGTCAGTCTCCTAAGTTACATAATTCGCCATATAAAACCTGTACGAAATTAGACTCCTTCAAAATAGCGTTATTTTTCGTTGGAGGGTAAATTCGTACATGGTGTCATCGTGTACTAGAACCTCCTGTATGCAGTGTGCATGTTGTGAGTACTCATGAAATACTTACAAATGACCTCCTAACCCATCTCCTTACGATACTTAGTAGGTAGAATAAAGTAAGGGATATGATGAGATGGGGGCTCATCAGGTAACTGGTTACTGGCTACTAAAATTAAGCTGGTGTTCAAGGTTGCTATACCAGACTTGTTACAGGGTAAGGTGGAGAGGGCCACACACCTAACATAACAGAGGGTATCATAGGGTCATTGTTTTAGGAAAGTAGAGACATAATATGATAGGGAGATGATTTGTAGAAAAGGAAGCGTAGGGTAGGATGTAGACATGGTGGGTCTCCTAGGTTGGTATACGTAGGTTTGTTGAAGTTCGAATGCATTTGACTAAGATTGGGTAAATGTGAGAGGCACATTAGTTCATACTAGTGCGGGTAGGTTAATGTCATTAAGACTGACGAAGTAATGAAAGGAAAGACAGACTGGATGACAAAAATGGAAATCTTAAGTGACGTAGGGAAGTACATACATTAAGAATGATAGTTCATGTTAGGATAAAATGGGAATGGTAAATTGGCAGTGCACAAAATATGAGGAGTAAGATTGGGAAGGGATTAAAATGTTTTGGTACTTGGATCAGATGAGATGGTATTTGATATTTACACAATGGTTTGTGTAGCAACGCTCGAGTAGTAATATAAGTCTGATAGCCACATGCTCTCATCTGTCCTGTTTTACCACAACCCTATCCACCCCAGTACTTTTGCCCATGCAAAATACATGTAATTCAGCCCCACTATATTCAGGTTTTTCTTTTTTCACTTCCTACACTACACTAAGGGACTTACGTATTCAGCTTTTGGTGCTCTGTTATGTTAGTACTCTACCCCAACATAAAATATAATTATTTCATCTCATCAATCCCCAATTATAATTCTGCGCGTTCAGAACCCTACAATATAGTTTATTATTATTATTTTTGTCTTCACATTCTGCCCGTTCAGAACCCTACAATATAGTTTATTATTATTATTTTTGTCATGTGAAGAGTGTCACAGCATAATGGAATTGAAAAGCAAATAGTCTGCCGTATCAGGGCACTTAAGGGACAGTTAGGGACTGTCTCCTTTTGTTGCTATCGACGTACAGAATTACTCTCTTCGGTGTACAGTGCTGGAAACTCGCAAAATTAATGTGGTGGCCCAAATCATCCACTAGCTAAAGTTAACATTCATTTTGTATTGCCAGAAATATAAATTTGGGCCACTAAAGGACATATTTTGGAGATTTCTGGTAGCCCGAGACAAAAATTAGGAGCATTTGGCCACCGGGCCACTGGCCGTTTCCAGCACTGGTGTACGACTTTTCCCGCCCACTGTACGACATTAGCCTATGTGACCCCAGAACGATTTATTGCTTTCTGAGCTATTTTAGTTGTCCCTGACGTATGGTCAATCACCCAGTTATCGGTGGTTATCAGTTATCGGTGCAATCAGAAATAATCTGAATTTCTTGAGTTCAGTTTGGTTTTCGTCCACTATAATAGATATAAACATCAACAAGAAACTCTTGCTCTGTTTCAAACTAAAAACTTGTTGAAAGTAAGGTACGTAATGGTGATTGATGTTACAGACCAAGAACATAAATATTTACCATTCTAAACAAATCCAAGCATACATAAATTTCATGCATCTACAAACAAACATAAAATTAGCATTGTGATGCTTAAATTTGTCTGCTGCAAACCCAGTTTCCCTAAACTAAAGGTCATGTTACGTCATAATATGGCAATAAACGGTGCTACCATAAAGTTTTGGCATGGGTAATTAGCCTGTATTTACTAATGCACCGATAACTGGTACATCAGTCATGCGGCGTCAGATGTGCCCCAGAGCATAATGTCTTCTCTGTTGATGTATTAATAGTCATTGGCGGCGATAATTTAGATAATAAATTTAAAGACAACACCCAACTAATTTCTGTGAAGCTTTCATTTTCATGCTTTGTTATTATTCAAAAGTTAGATTGCAAGTGAAGTGTAAGACCACCGATAACTGGTAAATCGTGCATATGTATAACTGCAGTATGAACAAAGCAGAGATATTCCTCGTGATTTGTAATGGGAAAGACCACTGTAGGCGCTAAAAACGGCAACGCAGTGTGTGATGGCGTCCAAAACCGTACGACATTAGACGAATCGACTCTATAGAGTCAGACGGCTCATCCGGGAACTTCGAGCGTAACCCATAGCAACCAAAGCTGGAGGTGAAAACAATCGATAATATGCCATTTTGTTTACAGCAGTTCCTATTTACCACCATACAAACCATGCTTAAATAAATGGCATATTATAAGAAACAAGCTCATAAAACATTTTTTATTTAATGTGTAAGAAGGCAGATAATTCGACCTTTCGTATCTGATATTTATTTTATTAACATTGTCCGATGACCATTTATTTTAGCGCACTGAACCCGACACACTTCTCTCGCGGTCTGCTGGCCTCTGAAGGGTGCCCTAATTTAAATTTGTTAAAATTATTAAATCAGTTCTTTCAAAAAAATTTGGCGGAAATTGAGAAATAAGTAATTGAGAAATTAGATCTTTGTTAAATCTTTGACGAATTCTGTTTCATTTGGGGTGTTACGTCAACTTAGGTGACTGTTGAGAATATGTCAACTTTGCGGTCATGACGTGTATCTCCGTGCTTTCTGGATGGGACCACAGTAAATTCTCTTGGTCATCCCCAACAAGTGAAACTGAGTGTAAATTTAGAATTCTTACATATGCGCATTTTCGCGATTTCAATGCAAATATAACATACTTCGTGTGTTCGCTATTACGATACCCGTCAAGGCCGAATGCATTGTGAATAACGGAAAAGTCGCTGACAAGCGAGGATGTGTATTGTCTCAATACAAGCAGAAGTGTGTGTTTTAGCAGCCCTCTGATTTGCTTCTTCAATGTAAATAGTTTTAATGGAAACATTTTTATTGGGAATGCTAAATTTTTAGCACAGCACAAAACAACATTGTGGTCAAATATGACGAGTCGTCTCATGAAGATAGATAGATTTTTTGACATAGGAATTTCCTGACCCTTTTGTTTTCAAAGTAGTGTAACTTTTCATTTCTTGATCGATTTTAATGATGAGAACACTGTTTGCTCTGTCTTGGATTCAAGATATATAGATCTATCAGATTAAAAAAAACCCTGGATATTCCAAAAACGTCCGCCATTGCTAAGAAAGTGTCAGTTTTTGACAAGTGACAATGTTGTGTATTCCATACTCTGATAGTACGAGATATCGGGTATTTTACTTTTTATGCTGAAATTTCCATTATTACTTTCACTGAATACCTGATAAATGAAGATGAAGTAAAACTGAAAAAGAAAATGTCAGAATAGAAATAAGAATTATAATAAAACGACGTGTTAGATAGGACAGCAACGGTCGAGTCAACTAACGTATTCATGGTATTCCACGGATTTTGAAAATCCAATGTTTTCATTGATTCGTGACAAAATTTCATCTGGCAAACATTTTCTATGTTTTATTCGTCATAAGAAATAATTTAATTTGGGATATCAGAGATTATTCCGAACTATAAATACAGAAAAATATTGGAAAACATAGCACTAATAGCGGTTGCTAAGATATTGTATTCACCTCCGATGCTCGTTGCTAAGGGCTCTGACGTCATCCCGTCCGATTCTATATAGATATCTAATAAGTTGGGCGATTAAAATCTCTTTGGAACTCAAGTGCCAATGGTCTGAATGTCAATAATAAACATATTACCCATATGATATAGCCATATGGAAATGGCTATATAGGTCAGTAATAATGCTCTTTTTGACGTTTTTGACTGAACTAAAAGCGCCTGTGGTTAGTTTAAGACAATTTTTTAAATGTTTCATCTGTTTCAACTTCGCGCAAAAACTTCAAGCTAATGGCGTGTTTGTTTCTAAAATAATAAATGTGAGTAGCATGCGCCGTTAATTGAACACAAAGTATGAGGCGCCGTTTTTAGCTCACCTGAGCCATAGGCTCAGGGTGAGCTATTGTGATCACCCAGTGTCCGTCGTCCGTCGTCCGTCGTGCGTCGTGCGTCGTGCGTCGTCAACAATTTGCTTTAAATGACATCTTCTCTGAAACCGCTAGGCCTAGGGCTTTGATATTTGGTATGAAGCATTGTCTAGTGGTCTTCTACCAAGTTTGTTCAAATGGTGGCCCCAGGGTGCAAAATGGCCCTGGGGCAGGGGGTCTTGGGTTCGAAACTAAAAAATACTTAAAAATCTTCTTCTCCAGAACTGCTTGGCTCAGATGCTTGAAATTTGGTATGTAGCATTGCCTAGTGGTCCTCTACCAAGTTTGTTCAAATGGTGGCCCCAGGGTCCAAAATGGCCCTGGGGCAGGGGGTCTTGGGTTCGAAACTAAAAATTACTTAAAAATCTTCTTCTCCAGAACTGCTTGCCTCAGATGCTTGAAATTTAGTATGTAGCATTGCCTAGTGGTCCTCTACCAAGTTTGTTCAAATGGTGGCCCCAGGTTCCAAAATGGCCCATGGGCAGGGGGTCTTGGGTTCGAAACTAATAAAAATACTTAAAAATCTTCTTCTCCAGATTTGCTTAGCTCAGATGCTTGAAATTTGGTTTGTGGAATTGCCTAGTGGTCCTCTATCAAGTTTGTTCAAATGGTGGCCCCAGGGTCCAAAATGGTCCTGGGGCAGGGGGTCTTGGGTTCGAAACTAAAAAATACTTTAAATATCTTCTTCACCAGAACTGCTTGCCTCAGATGCTTGAAATTTGGTATGTAACATTGCCTAGTGGTCCTCTACGAAGTTTGTTCAAATGGTCACCCCAGGGTCCAAAATGGCCCCGGGGCAGGGAGTCCCAGGTTTGAACCATAGAAATACATAGAAAAATATTAAAAAATCTTCTACTTCAGAACCGCAAGGTTCATATGCTTGAAATTTGGTATGTAGCATTGCCTAGTAGTCCTTTACCAAGTTTGTTTAAATGGTGGCCCCAGGGTCCAAAATGGCCCTGCGACTGGGAGTCCTAGGTTTGAACCATAGAAATATATTGAAAAATATTTAAAAAATCTTCTTCAGAACCACTTGGCTCAGATGCTTGAAATTTGGTATGTAGCTTTGCCTAGTAGTCTTTTACCAAGTTTGTTCAAATGATGACCCCAGGGTCTAAAATGGCCCCGCCCCAGGGGGACCTGGGTTTGAACCATAGAACTACATAGAAAAATATTCAAAAATCTTCTTCTTCAGAACCACTTGGCTCAGATGCTTGAAGATTGGTATGATGCATTGCCTTGTTGTCCTTTATCAAGTTTGTTCAAATGATGGCCCCATGGTCCAAAATGGCCCTGCGGCAGGGAGTCCTGAGTTTGAGACATTGAAATACATAGGAAACTATTAAAAAATCTTCTTCTTCAGAACCACTTGGCTCAGATGCTTGAAATTTGGTATGATGCATTGCCTGGTGGACTCCTACAAAGTTTGTGTAAATGGTGGCCCTGGGATCCAAAACGGCCCTGGGGCAGGCAGTCTTGGGTTCGAAATTAAAATGTACTTAAAAACCTTCTTCTCCAGAACCCCTTAGTGCAGATGCTTGAAAGTTTGTATGATGCATTGCCTAGTGGTCCCTTACCAAGTTTGTTCAAATGATGGTGCCAGGGTCAAAAATGGCCCCCCCAGGGGATCCTGGGTTTGAACCATAGATATACATAGAAAAATATTCAGAAGTCTTCTGCTTCAGAACCACTTGGCTAAGAGGCTTGAAATTTAGCTTTTAGCATTGCCTAGTGGTCCTTTACCAAGATTTTTCAAATGATGGCCCCAGGGTCCAAAATGGCCCTGCCCCAGGGGCTCCAGAGTTTGAACCATAGCAATACATAGAAAAAATTCAAAAATCTTCTTCTTCAGAACCATTTGGAAATGGTTGCAAACTATCAGGTTTGTTCAAATTATGACCCTAGTTTGACCTTTAACCTTTTTGCTCAGGTGAGCGATTCAGGGCCACTTGGCCCTCTTGTTTTTTTATCAGAACAGAACAGAAAGATAGTAGCCTGTAGGACTTAATACAAAATTATTCACTTATTTCTGCTGCTGAGGGTGCAGAGGATTCAGTTACTAAGTTTACTTCTCTTATAAGGGCTAGGGACTAGCTTTCCTGATTCACAGGTCCTGGTGAACGATTGTCCTTGGACGTATCACCAGTAAACAATTCTGATTCTGATGCTGAAACTAAGGGATATTATTGTAAGTCACATATTAGAGCACAAATTTCATTCAGCACGAACAAATTTGCAATTTAATAAATTTTTAAGGCTGATACAATAAAATTACCAGATATCATGGGAATGTTAACAACTTTATGATGAAAAGGTGCACTTCCAGGTGAAGCTCTCCCATTCCCCACATGGCTCCTCCATAACATCTATATCTACCAATTAAGTGCATGGCCAATACTGGCATTGTCGCACTGTGAACAACCTTAAGACGTTCGTGCTGGGAGATTCTCATGTACATTCAAAATCAGATAAAAACATGTTGTTCACAATCAGGGTCTTAGGATACCTGCACTGACAAGGTTGGGGGGGGGGGGGGGGGGGGGGGGAGAAAGAAAATGGGTGTGTAGCCTAGCCACTAGGCGAAGAACAATTTCACTTTCACTACTTCATTTCATTATTAATATCTACAGTTTGGGGACTTATGTATTTCCATCACGCGTATTTGTGATGGTTAACTATGCACTTTACATGAACCGACATGAAGGCTTACCATAACATAATTACTGAAAATTTTACCACAAGATGTCACTACCTGTCCAAAGGATAAAACGTGATGGAAAGCCGTAACGTTTGTTTCTTCTGATGTTATGGTTGACCATAACGAAGGCAAAAACCCCAAAGTACTTTTCTGTCGAGTAACTGTTGCAAAACCATGAGTAACTCGTACAGTTAGCATCCGTTACAAAAAAAGCGAGCATTGTAGACAATTTTCATCGTAACACATTATAAAAAATAGAAAGTTAACTTGTATTTTTCTTGGAAATAAAAACAAGTCAAATGCACAGCAATATTTGCCTAAGTTTGACCATAATTCTGCAGAAGTAAACAAAATACAGATTGTTTATACTGAGAATAGTTAAGGGCTGGACCAAATATCAATTTTAAATGTAGACAGATCATACTGAACACTGCCAGTGGATTAAAATGCCATTTTAGTGATGTGGACTGAAAAATGAAAGAGTTATGGCTGACTATCACAAATGTGCGTGATGGAAAACCGTAAGTCCCCAGACGGATCTATGTAAGTTCAGTACATTTAGCTAGACTGCACTAGCTGGCTCAGCAATAGGAGCAGATTTACATTTTGTGGTCTGGCCTGAAAAATGGATACATTTTTAGTAACTATTTTCAGAAAGGGATAAAATTCATTAGCTGACTAGAAGCTAGACTAATGGGTGCGCTCCTGAAATAGCAAAACTTTTCACTTACCTATAACCCTTGCATTTATACATGTAGGATTTGGTGTCATTTTCAGCATTAAATGAAGTCCTTACTTGTATCTTCATTACATCAGCAGCTCACTAATTGACAACTTCAGGCATGCAAAGCTAGATAAATTGTTCAGATATGACTTTGAGGGTCACCAATTATATAATTATCTTAAAGTGGCGAAGGACCCCCAGTATTTATAGATATCAATAATTGTATTTATGAATAGCTAAATGCGGAGCTGATGCCCGGCGTAAATAACGTTAGGCTCAACAAAGAAACAGGCAGGGTAAGAAAATAACCCAACTTCAAATGATAAGAAAATAAACCTAAGCAGCAATAACGTTGCCTTTAGCTCACTTACCAGGATGTTTGAAAAGCAAATTATGCGGACAACCATAACCCCATGTCTGGTACTGCAGATCATGGTCCGAAACTGCGGATGCATCGGATATACATACATGTATTAGCCAAGTATATAAATTAATGAACATGTTAACTGTGAAACTAAGGTTTTATAACATACCCCTTTGACATTACACTAAAGTTGACAGCATGGTGGATAGGTTATGCCAGGAGGTGCTTATCCTGCCCGAGTGTCTGGTCTCACGCTCCTTTCTTTGACAGTCTATGTTTTCTGTTCTGTATTCTACCGATTTCATCAGAACAGTTTGGCCAATGATCGGTATCTTCACCTTTGCATTTACAAGACCAGATATCTCAAGCTCTAGGCATAGTCGGAAGTGTATTCTTTATGAACATGTATTCAGTTTGTGGACTGTGACTTTCAAAGAAATTGTACTACGGCAACTGATCAGAGTATATTCACGAACATCAGGTAAGGATTCTATGGAATCTACAGACACAAAACGAAGGCTACGGGTAGATTGCACGGGTTCACAATTGGTTTTAGTCCTGATTATTCGCAAGTACGTTAAGGCTGACTGACTCATTATCCCATCATACCGAATATCATTCCAAGATCTTAATCAAGCGCGGTTAATAGCCGGTGCGAATAAGTAAAACCACACCGAGCACTTTATCTGGAATAAAATTACTATTAATCGATATATTTTCAATTTCCCATCGTCATTAACGTGATACTTGAGCATAAGACAAAACTGTCTTTCTTCTTCAATCAATAAAGTTCTCAGGAAAATAAATGATTGGGCTTGTGGAAAAATTTCACGAAATATCTTGACGTCACAGATCAGTGAAATTCAGGCAATTGTTTCGTCATTCAGTTTTTCCATCCTCAGTGGATATAGGCTAGATAAGCCAACCATATTCTACAAAACGGCAACGCTTCATTAATACGCAAGCTATTGTAGGTGGTTTTGTAGTGAAATATTTTTGCTGGATATTTTTCATTACTACAAAAGGTGGGATATATATTTTAGCTAAGTAGGTCTTAAGTTTACGACACAGATCAGCCGCACTTCTACTCAGTACCACGCTTAGATTTCATTTCAGGACGCGCAGACTCTTCATGCGAACGGGGCTGATCAGAATTTGCTGATGCGAAGTCTTTGTCCGAGTCTTCGCGTTTGCCATAGGTAGATAAGACCAGCTGCGGCAATTGAATATTCAATGCACATAATGATCTCCTTGTAGTTATTAATAATTTGTGTAATAGTATTAAAGTACTTGAAAGTAATTTGATATGTAACTTGTAAGTAAACAATCATGTCTATATTTCATTGGTTTTCCTACGCACAGAACTATTTTGCACTGTCATTGACCTCATATGCTGTTATAAAATAGAAAACTTACTTCTTGGTTACACGCGGCGTCAGCTGTTCTTAATTGAGCCACGACACGAGAAAAACCAACAAAGTGGTTGTGCGCCCAGTCTTCCCTGGGCGCTTAAAGGGTAGCTAAGGGTCCATGCTAGCTCTATGCAGACAGCGAAGACTCTGATCAGACTGGGC
>CAXDIV010000206.1:0-53986 GCA_963989385.1 Ctena decussata | reverse complement strand
CACTGCTGTATCTTCTGCCATCTTTCAAAGCCGGAAGATATTCCAGATGCTGCAGGAAACAACCAACACTGAATATTTCTTCCCCTAAATGACCAAGGTTTCCATTCCAAAGTTATCAGAAATATGTAAATTAATCTTGCCTAACCATGTTAACTCTGCAAAATGATGGGGTTTTCTCCTACAAAACAATCCCAAAAAATCTAGATCCATCTTATAGGATGGATCTAGATTTTTGGGGTTGTTTTGGAAGAGAAAACACCATCTTATAACTGAAGAAATAGGGTAGTTCCTTTATTACAATATTTGTGGTTCATATACAGGCACTGCAATAGTTGATTAACATGATGTAGGTTAACGCTATGTCCAGGAAAAGTCGAATTTCTAATGGGCGAAAATTTCCCAGCCCCTGTAAACTGCTATACTGACTCAAGCAAATGGATTTTTATAGGTAAAAGGGTAAATATTTCCCATCACCTAGTGGCTGTAGGGACAGTAGGAGCTTGAGGCCTACTGTATCATGGGCATAGCATATGAAAGGCAGAGCTCATCACTCTCCTTTCACTGACATCCAAACAAGTGGATGAAAAACATTTGCTCAGCCATGCTTCACTAAATGGTAATTTAAAGCAAATAAGTATTACATTCCCTTTTGCTTTATATTCTTTAAAGTTTACCATAAAAATTCTAAATATTTGGACAGTTAGGTCTTAGCAAACAGTGCAGACCTAGAATTGTCTGCTCCTACAGATGATGATTAATAAAGGAAAAAAGTATCAAATGTTACATGTAATATGGATCATTTTGTATTGATACAAACATTGTATCAAAAAATTTGATCAAAACGCTGCCCTACAGATTATCAGCTGATCTTGTCCAGGTTTCAGATCTTGACTCCGTTTGATTAGGAGTCAGCAAGATCAGTCATACCCTCCCCTAAACATACAATAACGTTTTTGTCCTGATTCTAAACTCTTCTTGCTAACACTTACCCTATCATGTTTATTTCACCTTGCTTTTAAATCTTTTTATTCTGCACTATCTCAAAACTTCTCTTACTAACACACCCTGGCGCCCTAGCTGCTCTATTAATTCCAAATAATACTGGAAAGAGGGTTATGCATTATGATAAGATAGATGGGTCTGAATAGAATGAGTCAGTGAAAGGGACAATTTCACAAAACTCAGAAATGGAAATTTTAAATATTCATGACATCTTCCACTAACGTTTACAAAAGCAATTAGCTAGAATAGTTTTTTAACAACCTGTTAGTAAAATCTGCAGGCCACAAGCAAGCATGCACTAAGAGTGATTGGTACGAGTATCAGCTTAATCACATATGTAATGAGCTTCTACTGTACTGACATAATGCATGCAGTTGAGGCCCAAAAACGTAAATGTATCCTGGCGTCATGTGTTACCGATAGCCTAACAGGAATGTGCACGGCATTCTAAAGATACTAATATTGCTGCCTTTTTTCATCGTATATGAAATAATTTGTCTATTTTCATGCTTTACTATGCAAAATTACAGCAGATTTCTCCAGCATTGTGTAGATATGCACCCCGGATTGAAGCGTGTAGAAAATAGCTAATCAAAATGTCCCTTATGTATTACCGATAGTTCATTGGCTGACGCAGGTATCATGTGCTGAGAAACTGATTCCCCTAAAAAACTATGGTGGCCCATGAGTTCATGTTATATATTATGAACAATGTTAAAACAAACATTAAAATCAGAAATAGAAATTTATTGAGGACTGAAAGACATGACCTCTCAATAACAGAAGAAATACATACCTGATTGTGGTATCTTTAGATATAACTGTGATGTCATGACGTAACGTCGCTTGCGACGTTAGTTACTTAGTTACATTGTACGTCTAATAGTCAAGAAGAGCACATTATTTAGTCAGCTGTGTTTTGTTTATTAATAACATAACCCAGACGGGCTTCGGCCCGTCTCGGGATATTACATTGGCGACGAGGATAAAGAGGATGGGGAAATATCTAGATGATCAATATAGAACATAAAAAACAAAGTTATTGGACAGAAATTGAACAGAAAATAAAGGAAGAAGAAAGCAGAAGACAAAGTGACAGAACTATGGGAAGGAAACAGAAGAAAAGATGATAAGAAGTAACTTTAGAAATAAACAAAAAGCTTAAAGAAGATAATTATAGAAATCTAAAGAATAATCAGAGCAGAAGCAAGCCACAATAAAGAAGACATCTATAATGAGGGTTATAGGCAACCCACAAGAGAGAAGATATAGAGGGTTATAGGCAACCCACACTAGAGAAGATATAGAGGGTTATAGGCAACCCACACTAGAGAAGATATAGAGGGTTATAGGCAACCCACACTAGAGAAGATATAGAGGGTTATAGGCAACCCACACTAGAGAAGATATAGATGGTTATAGGCAACCCACACTAGAGAAGACATAGAGGGTTATAGGCAACCCACACTAGAGAAGATATAGAGGGTTATAGGCAACCCACACTAGAGAAGATATAGAGGGTTATAGGCAACCCACACTAGAGAAGACATAGAGGGTTATAGGCAACCCACACTAGAGAAGATATAGAGGGTTATAGCAGGGCTTCCGTTAACGGGCGTATGGCCGTATATTACGCCCAGGATTTGCTCCCGTACGTCGAGAAATGGGACCTCTGGCGTCTGGCATACGCCCGATAATTGTCACATACTGCCGTTTGATGTTGTCCCGACGTATAAAATATCGCCACTGTCTTCAAAAATTTAGCGCGTGTCATAATTAATCGGATTAACGCAGGTGTCAGCCAGACGAAAAGACCGCCTACGGGCCAATCGAGATTGTCCGTATGGAGCACTGAACCAGGTAACACACATGTCGGACCGCCTACCTGTCAAAAACGATTATCAAAATAACGCCCACTCGTAGAATCAACCTCTTATGGCAGTCTGCAAAACAACTTATCAAATCACGTTGACTGAGCTTTTGAATGAAAGGTGTCCATCTTTTTTTTTTTATTTTTTTTTTTTTTTACGATCGCGAGAATGTAACTGACCTGTATGTGTAGGGCGTATGCCGACTTCAAAAGTTTGTGAATGTATCCATAACACACGAATACTGAAGCATGTATTGACAAACTCTATCCGAAGTTTTTACGAACACAACATTCATATTAACGCTTGTCCTTACAACGGAAGGCCTTATCATGATCCATACTGTCGTCAATGGACTTTTTAGGAATACGAACGTCTTCCGCGAAAAGTGTTGATTCAAAGCGAAGATACACTGTTAATATTAATAGTCGCTATTTCCGACGTGTTATGGTCTACGCTCTGGTAATATACATTGTTTTGATTAGTACTATTAAAATACGAATACTGAAACGCCCATTTCACCGATTTTCTAGTTGTATCGTCATATCCTCATGCAACCCAGTGCGAAAATAATTCCGTACAGTGTGCACAGAAATAGCGCATTCTGATCAGGGTCTACGCGATTATATATTTGGTATAATACTAACGGCAGCGTTGATATGCAATTACCTGCTCATTTATGGGTCAAGCACGTTTTCTCTTTGAAATAAAGATCAAAGACGCCGCTGCGAGTATATACGCGTGCCGTACGCAGTGTCACTTTAACCGTGAGATGGCTAAAGGTACCTCAGTACACACACCGATAACTAACAATCGTATCAGCCAGCGCAACTAGGCAGTCAGACCGGTCTTTCTTGTTCGCATCTAACATGAATAATAATGAACATCGACCTGGCGACAACCGAGTTCTTCGGTGGAAGCGTGTCATTATACTTCCGTAAGTCACCGTATTTCCGATGCGGCCCATTCGGCGGCAATGCAAGGGAATATTATGCAATAGCAGACAGTGCTACCGTTGTAACTTAGGCGAGTCTTCAGTTTTTAGAGTGCTCAGGACTAGCGTATTGTTCACAAACAAACAGGAATGACTCTGATTAAACTGCGCAAATGCTAAGGCTTCCCTTCGTAGAACAAAAAGTTCACTACAGTATGGGAGAGAGAGGGACGTGTAAGCGGGGGGGGGGGGGGGGGGGGGGGGGAGTTAAAATAACCATGCATAAGTCATTCCTAAAAACTTCGGACTTCCAAAAAATTCTCTCAGTATGTCCAAATCTGACACCATGGAAGTCTGGACTTCCAAATTTTGAAAGTTAGTGGAAGCCCTGGTTATAGGCAACCCACACTAGAAAAGATATAGAGGGTTATAGGCAACCCACACTAGAGAAGACATAGAGGGTTATAGGCAACCCACACTAGAGAAGACATAGAGGGTTATAGGCAACCCACACTAGAGAAGATATAGAGGCATATAAGCAACCCACACTAGAGAAGATATAGAGGGTTATAGGCAACCCACACTAGAGAAGACATAGAGGGTTATAGGCAACCCACACTAGAGAAGATATAGAGGGTTATAGGCAACCCACACTAGAGAAGATATAGAGGGTTATAGGCAACCCACACTAGAGAAGACATAGAGGGTTATAGGCAACCCACACTAGAGAAGACATAGAGGGTTATAGGCAACCCACACTAGAGAAGATATAGAGGCATATAAGCAACCCACACTAGAGAAGACATAGAGGGTTATAGGCAACCCACACTAGAGAAGACATAGAGGGTTATAGGCAACCCACACTAGAGAAGATATAGAGGCATATAAGCAACCCACAATAGAGAAGACCTAGAGGAGTATAGGCAACACAGAAACATAACAGACAGGGGTATATGCAACCCAGAAACATAGCAGAGCGGGCTATAGGCAACTCAGAAAAACAAAGCAGAAAGGATTATATACAGCCCAGAAACAGAGCAGAGAGGGTTAGAGGCAGCCCGGAACCGACGGGTTGTAGGCTACCCAGAAAACAAACTTCATAGAGGGTTATAGGAAGCCCGGCAATGGAGTACAGCGGGTTTTGGCAACCCATAAGTAAACAGAAGATGTCAGTAGAGGCAGAAAGAATAGACAATTAGAGACAAAAAGAAGATGCCATGATTGACATAAGGAGTTCAAAGAAAAACAACTGAGAAACTTTTCTTTATAAGACGAATTTAAGGGAAGAAGAAGAGGAGAAAATACCATCACATAAGGTCAGACGGTGGAAATGAGGTGTAAGAATGGAGCTAATCAAAGTATAAAATATTAAAGAATAAATAAAGAGACAATTCGAAAACACTGTGGTGCATTTTGGAATACAGGTTGTAATTGCATTCTTTGTTCCTTTTTAGGATATTAAAACGCTTAATACCTTAACACGGAATCTGACACTTTTTCTCGTTTAATATAGACTAGCTGTGTTTTGAAAGAAATGGAGAAATGTGGTATCTTTAGATATAACTGTGATGTCATGACGTAACGTCGCTTGCGACGTTAGTTACTTAGTTACATTGTACGTCTAATAGTCAAGAAGAGCACATTATTTAGTCAGCTGTGTTTTGTTTATTAATAACATAACCCAGACGGGCTTCGGCCCGTCTCGGGATATTACACTGATATTAAAATTAGGTGATATCTGAAATAAATAAGATCTCATGAAATATCTTCATGAAGGATCCCAGGCTTGAAACAAACCTTTACAAAATTATTTGAACATTGAAAACAATGAATCAGCAAGAAGTCGTCAAACTGCATACCTATGCATATATGGCACTTTCGGGCCACCGTACTTGAAATATTCAGCGCGGGAAGCTGTGTAGCTGCAGTCTATTTTTAGCACGGATGGGTAAATAAACACAAGAGAAAGCATCCTTGGAAGCAGTGAATACACAGGGCTAAATTTCAGCGATTTTTAATGGACAAAAAAAGTGTTATAACAGAAACTGGATTAGAAACATGGTGTTTTACACAATGGCTAAGTTTATCTTTACTCTGAGCATTTCAGTTGAATAGAGTTAGCAGAGTTCTAGAAAATTCTTTTGTCTGTCAAACATTTTCAAGCAGTACACGTGATGTGATGTCGGCACATCAAAAGCGCTCGCGACATACAGGAAGCTATCGGAAACACATGGCTGGCGATAACACATGCTGCCACGATACGAATCTGCAATCTGTACGAATCTACAACCTTAAGACTTGGCAACCCATAACTAGACAAACTTTTTTTACAAGTTTTAATCGTCAGATTTATGCGACACAATCTTAAACGGGTATAATACTAAACAAATGATAGTTTTTACGTAGCAAGAACAAATAATAATCAATAGAAAATGAACAGAAAAAATTCCTACTTTCGGTTTGCAGCTGAATCTCCTTTTGAGGAGTAGCCAGAGATGTTAGATCTAGCCGCATGATTGTCGGGTTAATCATCTTATGCCTTCAAAGTCCAGCAGAAAGTCCACCAAAGGAGTATACTTAGTAGCTACAGACCTTTACAAACTATACGAGAACAACCTACTTAATCCACTTATGATACCTGGTATAGGAGCTCATGTTAGGGAGATACCGTGTGTTACACCGACATGTGCAGATTATATGGTTCTAGCCTCAGACCCCTTTTTCGACTTAGTGCATTGAAGCCTATGGTACAAAGGTACCCATACATACTGTCAAGAACCGTAAGAGATCAGAACTTCAAATTTTGTTTGCTGCGTGAACATGAAAAATAAGCAGACCCATATTCTTTTTTCCTCCGCCTGTCTTGTCTTTCAGCAGTTATGCCCACTTTTCGGCTTTGTCATTTGATATGGGAACAACCTTGTGAACAAAATATCTGAAGAACCGCTTTAACTAGGATCCTGATTCTTGGCATACAGTTGCAGACCAAGGTGTAGAAGACCTGATTAACTTTTGAGCATATTTTGTAAATTTTTGGTTAAGTTATTCCCTCTTTTCGGACATAGGCATATACTATAAGAACAAGCTTGTTGTAATAGTATCGACTTATTATGTTAATAAGTGATAACACAATAAAGAACGACTGAGTGTTCTAACTAATTTTAATGACTGTCTCAATTCACAATACACAGTATAGCATTGGTGAAGTATTTAAGAGAAGTGCCTAAAGAGAGGCAGCAAAGGTATTTATACCACCTAGCGGTGCGGTCCAGTCAAGCGTATTAAATAAACATGCACTATGATTTGCTCATAATATAACATCCACTGTGATAACATCTCCCTTCTTTAGAAATGATCAATCATCACAGAACACAATGCAATATACTATCTGATAATCAAGTTCATTTTATGCACAGGTAAGGTATATGACCTCGGAGAGTTCATTCGGAGAGTTCATTCGCATATACCTCGAGCAGTTTATTATCAGAAACAAATGTCTGTAATGTCAGCACTTAGCGTCTGCACTTGTAATTACAATCATTGATATTCTGTGAATAACGGGTTTCCCACCAAATTTATCGGACAGTTTGTTTATGCTACAGATAGAGCGTTTGAAACTTGAAGCTAGCACATGTTTAAACCTAGGCAGTTATACCATTGAAGTGTCAATATTAATAAACTACAGACTGTGTTTCCACTTATCTTAACGTCTTTTTCACATAGATTCAATAATCCTTGGCTTTACAGTTCGGCCATATCTCGTGATGTATGGCACCGTGTCTTTTGTCCCTGGTGGCATTTTTGAGTTATTGTCCGATTCATGTGAAACACTTTCATCACTGCACTGAGGTTCCTGAAGGGGCTCCTGAAGGGGTATTTCAACTTCTGTTTCCAAAGACATTTGATTTGATGGTGTTACATCATAATTTTGAATACTGACAGGTTCCTTTGTTTTGAGGAGGTGTCGCCTATTACGGCGATAAATAGCACCATCAGAGGTTTTAACAGAGTATGATCTCTCATTGTGTTTTTGGATAACGACAGCTGGTTTCCAAGTTTTGTCCTGATTTTGAATTCTTGCCGATTCCCCTATTTCGAGCGGCTTTAATGGCTGTGCATGTCGGTCAAAATATTTCTTTTGATCTTTCTTTGATGTCTGGATTTTTTCTTTTACTTCCTCGCGGTTTGGCGTTTGTGGTAACAGCTGATCGCGAATGACAGGTAGGTTAGAGCGTAAGCGCCTTGAAAAGATCAGCTGACTAGGGGAGTAACCAAGCTTGTTTTTGGAAGTACGGAATTCGAGTAGACCTAGATAAGGGTCTTTTCCGTCTGCCTTGGCCTTTGTAAATATTTTCTTGCAGATTCCGACAGATTTTTCCACCATTCCGTTTGACTGACTGTGTTTTGCAGAAATGGTTACATGGGTAAAATTCCATTCCCTAGCAAAGTTTGAGAAAAGTTCACAGGTGAACATTGCAGCATTGTCGCTAACGACAGTTTCTGGCGAGCCGTGGCGCGCGAAAATACTCTTAAGTTTAGCAATGATTGTACTTGCTTTTGTGCTGGGGAGTTTCTGCACTTCAAAATACTTGCTGTAGTAATCTACGGTAATGAGGAAATCTTGACCTTCCCACAGGAAAAGGTCAGTGGCTACGGTTTGCCATGGGTAGTCCGGAATATTGTGAGGTTGTAGCGGCTCCTTCGGGTTTGAGTTCCTACGTTCGAGACATACAGAACAGTTCAATACCATGTCTGTTATTTCAGCAGATATTCTCGGCCAAAACATAATGTCTCGCGCTCTGGTCAAAGTTTTCTCAGACCCAAAATGTCCTTGATGGAGAACTTCAAGCATTTTCGGTCTGAGAGCGCTCGGAATTACTAGTTTATGGCCCTTCAATATGAGACCATTTACGACAGTGAGCTCGTCGCGGAAATTCCAAAATTCTCTTAATTGCTCAGGACAATGCTGTCGCATTTCAGGCCAACCTTTCAGAATGACCTGCTTAAGTTGATCCATTTGGGGATCGAGCTCGGTATGCGTTTTGATCTCTTGCATTTTCCGATCGCTGACAGGGAGGCTGGACAGTACAGTGTGTACATGTAGATCCATGCCTTTTGACAGCTCGGGATATGTGTCTTTCAACATATTTCTGGACAACGCGTCGGCGATGTGTAAATCGATTCCTCGCACGAAAGTAATGTCAAGGTCATATTTCTGCAGTTGCAGTAGCATTCTAGTTAATCTTGGTGGCGCTGCGTGCAAAGGTTTCTTTTTCACTGAAACGAGAGGCAAATGATCCGTTTCAACTATGACCTTGCGGCCGTATACATATTGATGGAACCGTTTACACCCAAATAATATTGCAAACAATTCTTTCTCGATCTGGGCGTAGTTTATTTCTGATTGCGTCAGAGATTTTGATGCATAGGCGATCGGCCTACCATCCTGCATAAGCGTACAGCCTAGTCCAGATTTTGATGCGTCACACTGAAGTGTTAGGGGTTTCTCTTTATCGTAATAAACCAATACTGGTGCTTTGGTAATGAGGTCTTTGACCTTTGCAAATGCATCAGCTTGAGGCGTGTCCCACGAAAAGATAACGTCTTTTGCCAGAAGCATGCGAAGTGGACTCGTGATTTCAGCTAGATTTTCACAAAAGCGTGATAAATATGTCACCATCCCTAGGAAAGTCTCGAGCTCGGACCTGCATGTTGGCGGGTCCATGTTCAGTATCGCAGAAACCTTATTCTGGGATACTTTCACACCTTCAGATGACAAGACGTTGCCGAAGTACTCTACTTCAGACACACCTACTACCAACTTATCTTCATTGAAGCGAATGCCCTTCGCAAGAGCTCGTTCAATAACATTACGCAGATTCTGATCATGTTCTTCCCGGGTGCGCCCATAAACAAGTATATCGTCTACTATTGCTATGACGCCTGGAATATTTTCAAAACATTCATCAATTTTGGTTTGAAATTCGTCCTGGCTTGAACGTAAGCCAAACGGAAGTCTGAGGTAACGATACCTACCAAACGGCGTGTTGAATGTTGTAAGCAATGATGACTCTTTTTGCAATTTTATGTTCCAATAGCCGGAACGGGCATCGAGCTTTGTGAAGCAAGTCGCGCCGGATAGCTGAGGCAGAACGTCCTCGAGCGTTTTCATAGGGTAGTGCGGTCTTTTAATCGCTTTGTTCAGGTGTTCAGGGTCAATGCATATCCTTAATTTACCCGATTGTTTATTTTCTACAGCGACCATGGAATTGACCCACTCTGTAGGTTCAGTGACCTTAGCAATTATTTGATTCCGTACCATGCGGTCAAGCTCCAATTTGACCTTATCGCGCAATGCAATTGGAATGCGTCTCGGCGGATTAACAACAGGTGTTATGGACGGGTCTAGGTGAATTTTACATTCCCCTGGAAATAAGCCTATTCCTTTGAATGCCTCAGAGTACTGTTTTAGTACTGCGTCCTTTGTGAGGTGCGGATTGTCGCGTGGCGTTTCGCATGACAAAACTAGTTTGATCAAATTGAGATCGATGCTTGATCTCAGACCAATAATTGGCGATGAGTACGTTTCTACCACGTAGAAAGTAAGTTCTTGCTGCTTACCTAAGCGTTGACAGGTGAGCTTTACGCAACCTAGCGTGTTTAGCGTATCACCGCTATAGGCGGTAAGTCTTGTTGTGGGTTGTTCAAACGGGTGCTTCAGCTTTAATTGTGAGTATACTTGACGCGGCAAGATGTTAACTTGGGAACCAGTGTCAACTTTGAATTTAATTGGAAATGAATTTGGACCTACCTCGATTTCAACAAAAGCCTGATCCATTTTACTATTACATTCCACACTATCAACAAAGAAATCATCACCATTACTATTTGAATTTTGCACTTGCAAATCACTGAGCCCTTCAGAAACTTCGTGCACTGATTTATGTGATTTCTTTGATCTACACATAGACTGAAAATGGTTCCACTTTTTGCAATGATGACACTGTTTTCCCTTAGCTTTACAAGTTTCTGTCTTTGTGTGTTTAGAACCGCAGTTGCCGCATGTGTCCCTTTCATCGTATGTCCTCATCCCACCAGTATGTCCCGATCTTGATTTCCCATTCGTCGGCCTCTTGGGTTGATTGGTCGGCTGACCCCCATGCGTCGTCGTCGGTCCCTTAGCGTTTCGCACGGCGTGTACCTCGACGGGAGCAGCGGACATCGTACGTAGCTGCTCTTGAGCGTATTCGTAGCTCTGGGCTATGTGAATAGCCTTATCCAACGTAAGTTTGTCACCCTCGTTTATTAGCTTTTCTCTGATTTTTGGGGAGGTTACCCCAAAAACAATCCTGTCCCGTACCATATCGTTCTCGTCCTGGTAGCTGCAGTCTTTGGCCAGCAATTTTAACTTTGTAATGAACTGGTCAACAGTTTGTGAGCCCTGCACTTCATTGTTGAACTTGTATCTTGCGAACACAGGGTTTAATTTTGGCCTCACATAGTTCAAGAACTTGGTATAGTGGGGATCAAGCTGTTTCTTTTCTTCCGCAGAAAGCGTCCACGTATTGTAAATGTTTCTGCCCTTTTCCCCCACCCACAGTAGGAGGTAAGTAACTTTCACTTCTTCTGGTTTATCTTTAATTGGTCCCTCAAACACCAGTTCCACATGTTGTTTAAAAGCCTTCCATGCTTCAGGGAGATTTCCCGACTCCCAGTCCATGCGCGGTTGTGGTATGCCTGATAAATCCATTGTTAATTCCACAGAATTAAAGCAATTTCCAAACTGCAGATATATCAGTTATCCAACAAATTAATCAGTCCGCTTTTCTGACACCATGTAATAGTATCGACTTATTATGTTAATAAGTGATAACACAATAAAGAACGACTGAGTGTTCTAACTAATTTTAATGACTGTCTCAATTCACAATACACAGTATAGCATTGGTGAAGTATTTAAGAGAAGTGCCTAAAGAGAGGCAGCAAAGGTATTTATACCACCTAGCGGTGCGGTCCAGTCAAGCGTATTAAATAAACATGCACTATGATTTGCTCATAATATAACACTTGTGAACAAAATATCTGAAATAACGGAAAAGCTAGGATCCTTAGATATGGCATACAAGCTTGGACCAAGGTGTAGATGAACTGATTAACTTTTGAGTCTTTATCGAAAATGTTTGGTTGAGTTAATCCCCCTTTCGGATATAGGTATGTACTATAGGAACAAGCTTGTGAACCGCATAAGCTAGGATCCTCGTATTTGGTATGCAGGTTTAGACCAAGGTGTAGACGACCTTATTAACTTCTGAGGCGTATTTCATAAATTTTTAGCTCACCAGAGCACGAAGTGCTCAAGGTGAGCTATTGTGATCGATATTTGTCCATCGCCAGTCCATCCAACCGCTCGTCTGTCCGTCCGTCCCTCGTCAACAATTTCTTCAAACGACATCTCCTCCTGGACCAGTAAGCCAATTTCAAAATAATTTCACACAAATGTTTCTGTTATATCCCTGAACCAAAATTGCTTCCGCTCTGCTGAACAAAATGGCCGCCAGAGCTAAAAATATAAAAATACCTTTAAATGACATCTCCTCGGAAGCCAATGGCTCGATTTCAAAATAATTTCACAGAAAATGTTTGACTCATGGCCCTGAACAAAAATTGCTAAAACGGTTCCACTCCGCTGAACAAAATGGCCACCAGAGCTAAAAGTAGAAATAAATCTTAGAATGACACAGAGGGCACAGTTTTAATCCAATCATCATGAACCTTTGTCAGAACGTTTATCTTAATAAAATCTATACCAAGTTTGAAACTGGGATATGTTGGGTCGAAAACTAGGTCACTAGGTCAAATCTTAGAAAAACCTTGTGTACACTCTACAGGGCACAGTTATAATTCTATCTTCACGAAACTTTGTGAAAATGTTTATCCTTATAAAACCTAGACCAAGTTTGAAACTGAGTTATGTTGGATTACGAGCTAGGTCACTATGTCAAATCTTAGAAAAACCTTGTGTACACTCTAGATGGCACAGTTATGATTCAATCTTCATGAAATTTTGTCAGAATGTTTATCTTTGTGAAATCTAGACCAAATTTGAAACTGGGCCATGTCAGGCCAAAAACTAGATCACTAGGTTAGACCTTAGAAAAACCATGTTAACGCTCTAGAGGGTACGATTTTGTTCCAATCTTCATAAAACTTTGTCAAAATGTTTATCTACAACAAATCTAGACCATAGGTGCAGCTGGGTCATGTAGGGTCAAAAACTAGGTCACTAGGTCAAACCTTAGAAAAACATTGTGTGCACTCTAGAGGGCACAGTTTTGATCCGATATTCATGAAACTTTTTTCAGAATGTTTATATTTAATAAAATAGAGCAGGTTTGACTCTGGGTCATGTGGGGTCAAAAAACTAGGTCATTAGGATACTACTTATAAAACCTTAGGTACACAATAAAGGATTCATTTTCCAATGAATCTATGTGAAACTCTGTCTGTCGTACGTATGGATGTCTCTGAGGTTAAGTTCATAGGATACTCAGGTGAGCGATCCAGGGACGTCATGAACCTCTTGTTGGTATAATTTTTCCCATTTTCAGACATAGGCATTTTGTAGCTATAGGAAGCTATAGGAATAACTTTGTGACAAAATATTCGAAGAACTGCTAAGCTATGTTCCTTATATTTGGCATACAGTTACAGGCTAAGATGCAGATGAACCGATTAAACCCCCTTTCTGACTTAAACATTATTGGATGAACCTTCTTTAGAGGCAAGCATATGGTTGGGGGCATAGTGTTTCATAAACACATTTTCTAGTTTGTAAAAGATTTCTAAGCAGCTGTGCAGTATCAAATTTGGTATATGACTTGACAATGACTAATGACACTTTTCATAGCAGAGTTCTAAGCAATTGTTCAGCATAGACTGCTCATACATGGTAGACTTGTTTATTGCATGTTTTGTTTTCCCCATACAGGCCATAGACATTGGAAGCGCTACAGCGGGGGTATAGTCAGATTTTCTGAAAGTTCTAGTTTGCACCTGCTTTGTCGCACATGGTTTCCAGTACTGCTCGAATGAATTCAAAAGAAAGTTATTATTCTAGAGTCAGAGCTGGAAAAAGTGAACAAACAGACGGTTGAATAATAAAATGACATTCCACATGCTTGTGGCATTTAATCTTTACTGTCTGTATAGCTAAGGAATACCAAACCCAGGGACGCTTCGTGCGAAAGGAAATATGCCATGTTCCGAATACAGCTAGTCTTCAACACGATAGCTTAAACCTACGAATACAACTGCACAGTAGTTTCTCCTAATACAGCTAATTTGTAAGTAGACTTTTACACTTCAACATCCAACATAATCATGCAGTCATCGCCCGGATTTGTCTAAAATGTTGTTGAAAAGAACGTAAAACCAAAAATCATCTATCCTCCCATAGGCCCCTACACGTAGAGTTCCTCTTACTGTGAATTCACTGCTCTTGTTAATTATCAGTTATGTGTTCATTGCTCAGAAACATGTCAGAAGTCTTTTCTTTTTGTTAAGAATATATTTCATGACAAAACCCACTCATGCAACCGGCGAAAGTTCTTATGGCGAACTTGCGAGGTGTCGAATCCTCCAGTAGACATAAAAAAACTGTCTTGTTTTCAGCTGTATTATTGTAGTAGACTACACTGGGAAAGGGACTTGGAAGCTTAAGATCAGATCCCAGGTTTTAATCTCGAAGTGTTATTGTTTAAGGAGAAATTTTTCACTGTTTTCCCCCAGTGCCAGTTCAATCTGCCCACCTCAGGTCAGACTGACAGACGCACGGACGGATTGATAGCCGAAGAAGCTTACATATGAGCAGACAGCAGACTGACACACGGACGGACATACCTCAAGCAAAGCAGATACATGTATTATGAAACTGAGTTGACTATCACAAGATGTGTTGAAACGGGGTCGAGACAGAAAGACAATAAAAAAACCTTTTTTTAATGCTACTATGTACATCCATTCCAAACAGAAGACTAGACAGCACAATAATTTATTTAACCTTAGAAAACAGTAGAAGTGAAAGTTTTATTAGTGAGCCCCCCCCCCACCCCCCCCAATACCCCCCCCACCTTCCACCACCACCACCACCACCACTGCTGGTAAAAAAACAGTCCTGAGATTTTCAGTTTTAAAGTTCTCTGAAAATCAAAAGTTCCCCGCCCCCCCCCCCCCCCCCCCCAGTTCTCTGAAAATCAAAGTTCCTCGCCCCCCCCCCTCCCCCACCCCTGCTGGTAAAACACAGTCCTGAGATTTTCAGTGCAAATATCAAAAGTTCTCTGAAAATCAGAAGTTTTTTGAAAATTGTGTATACATGTGCAAATGCTGACTGTTTAACTCATACAATGGAAGAACCGACTATATTTTTGAATGAAGAAATACCAGATAGTTTAGGGATTACGAAGTTGTTTTTTTCTTAAACACTCATTATTCGAACAACAGGAGTTCTTTTTATGCTATATAGAAACAGTTCATAGCTTTCTATACGTGCACCCGTGTTTCAGAAGAGCATAAAACAACCCAATTCCTAGAGTGTGTAAGAGACACATTTTTTTCCCAACCTGTTTAACAGCCGACAAATATACGTGAAGTGAATGAACCAACAGTCCTGGTTCTCAGCTTTTCTAACGAGGAAGAAATGGTTAGTTATATAAATCATCTTCCTGGGATCGGAAGAAGTGATCATTTGGTGCTTGCTTTCGAATTTAATTATTACGGTATACAGGTGCTTAAAGCCACTACTAAACAGAGATTGAACTTTTTCAAGGAAATTATATCACAATTAGACATAATAAAATTATCATGCGATTTAAACGCATTGGCTATAACATAGATGTAATGCAACAGTCTGCATGCTTAGTGGTTAACCCAATCACGGTTGACAACTTTGCTGTCCTCTTTAATTGCACGCCGGTGGGTCGGGGTTCAGACTCTATGATAGCCCCTACGTAAAGCTATGTATTAGTTGGTTGGGGCCGGATGTTTGTCTGTTCCTTGGCCCACCGGGGTTCAACTGGTGGTCTTCTTTTGCTCCAGGGTTCCAGTGGTGTTGCTGACGCCCCAGGGATCTCCAGGTGTCTCGACACGTTTTGGCTGTCGAGTCCTCACCCTTGCTTCATTACAGTCTTTTCTTAATTTTAATTGTTGGCCATGATGACTCTCTGATGAGTTAGGGGACCTCCATACGAACTGCACTACCAACTAATTGTGTGCAACGCGGCGGAGGGTGAGGGTGAAGGTTTCGGCCCAGTAAAACCGGTTTAAACCCCCCAGTAATTATTACTGACCGTACCAAGGCGATACTTTCGTTGCGGTTGCATTTGTTTTATGTTCGGTGCTGTTTAATTTATTGTGTTCTCATTTTAACCCTTCTATAATAAAAATAGAAAATAGGTAAAACTAGTTGTTAAATGTCTTTCGTATAATTTGCTTAGTCTGTTGTAACCCTTTTGTTGGTCTAAATTATTTAGTTCAGTAAAGATAGCTGAATTGCCACCTATTTGGGAAAGAGCTGCTGACTCGGCTTATCACTTGTAATTTATTGTTTGTTGGGATGTCTTTGTCAATCTTTCCCTTTGATTTTGAGGATAGAGTTTGGGATCTGATTCAGTCAGTTCCTGAAGTGTAGTTACTCTTTAAATATACTGGAAGATATAAAATGGAATCAAGTATTTGCGGGCATGACCTTCTACAATCTTGGGAAGAACTTGCTGCACTTTGTGTCAAATTAATGGATAGATACATACCGATGAGGAGTTCTGATCAGGCTCGTTAGAAATTCAAGTACCTCAATAGATCATCTTACCTTTCTTACATAGTCGACGTCGTAATAGGCTCTAAAACCTCTATTGACGCATTTGTATACTGCATTCTCTGTCTTGTCCTCTCGCCGGGTATTTAGCACCAGGGTCCAAATTTGTGGGGATGCCCATACCAACAACTGTTCAATCTGCTCTTAAAGCTGTTCAGATTGGGTGCCATTATAACATTTGTAGATAACTCATTCCATGTATCGATGATCCTGTCACTGAAGCAGTTTCCTCTTAGGTTTAATCTGAAACTTTTTATAGATCTTCAAGGAGTGTCCTCTTGTAGAAATGTATTCCTACATAGTGAACATTTGGTTTTTATCCACTAAATCTATGTTATTCATTATTTTGAAAACCTGAACCATGTCGGCTCGATCTCTCCTATATTCTAGTGTTGGTAATCCCAAAATTTTCAATATCTCTGAGTATGCTTTGTTTTTTATGCTTCTAACTAACCTAGTAGCTCTACGCTGAACATTTTTATGGCTATCATATCCTTTTTGTATATTGGAGACCAGGTACCTGTATAAGGTGGCAGCGTACAATAGAATTATAAAGATTTAAAAAGATTTCCTTGTCCATGAAGGTAAACGTTCGAAAACAAGCCCCACATTTCGATTTGCAGTTGAGATCTTACTACTGATATGTTCTCCAAATGATAGGGCTTTATCAATTGTAACTCCAAGATCTTTCTCTGAATCAACATTTTCGATTGTTATTGTTCTGTGTCGTGCATAGTGTAAGACTGCATAGTGTAAGACTGATTCATTGAGTGTTTCCCAATATAGAGGTTGTGATACTTATTCAAGTTGAAAAACATATTCCAGCGATCAGCCCACAAAATTGCATCGTTCAAACTTGCCTGAAGCATCTGAATATGATCATCATTTGTTACTCTTCTGTAGATTTTTGTGAGTCATCGGCAAACATTTTATACAACATTGAATAAGTCATTGATAAAGATGACAAACAATATTGGACCTAACACACTATCTTGAGGTGTACCACTAGTAACATATTTTGAGCTGGAAAATTTTCGCTTGCAAGCTGTCAGTGAGAAGCGTAAGAAGTGATTAAAATACAAATATTGTAAATCTGACAACAATTATAATAATAACAATTACAAATCTTAAATAGTTCCTTCAAGAGCTGAGAATAATAAGGCAATCAATTCAATAAAGCAATAAGGCTAAGTTTCTCCAACGTACAGAATCTGTACCTTATTTGTCGTAGACATATCAGAGCATGCATGACCTGCATCCGGGTAATTATTGTATGGTGGATAATAAACACAATCTACCCTTTGTGAAAAGAAACAGTTTTAAAACGACGTTTTATGAATATAAACTTTATTTTGGCTTCGTTTCCTTTTTAATTTAATCGCCGATATTTGCGGATAGACGTGTTTTGTTCAATAATAACGAATGACGAAAAGTGTATTTGCAAATTTCATGACCCGTTTGAGCAGCCGTAGATCAGGCGCACTCGAGTTTTCCAATCGTGTATTTAACGGTCTAGTATGAAAGCCATAACCGCACCGCGCTTCCGATCTGCCGCGCCAGAAATCAGTTTTCTTTCATCAACAACTGATGTATTTCTAACTACAATTACAAGGAAACAAACAGTGCTTCCACTAGTTGAAGTCTGGGAGTCAGAGATAAGTTGAATAGAGGCCGAGTTGACCCAGGAGCCGTGAAGACCCCAGGCTAACAGAAAGCAGGCCGAGTTGACCCGCTTCTGCCATGACATACTATCGCCAGACAATTGTTGTAATCGAACTCGACCAAGGCTGGTCACGATAATGTATTCTTTCGCTTTGCTTTCGTACTACTTTATTTTTATTTTTGGTAACTTCGGGTATAAAGTTTACGATGGTTGTACATATTTCCAGAGAAATCTTGCATTCTTTTTCTATCAGTTATTCATGGCGTATAGATTACAATCATTCGCTTAATTGGAAGAAATGGTTAGCTCTTTTCGTGTTTCTTTACTTTTCTCCAGCAGTTTCCCTGTTTATATTAGCCCAAACCAATTCTTCCACAGAAATTCATCGTAGATCCTCACTCGGGAATTCGTATTTTGTCCTTGAACAAGACACATTTACTTTACAAAAGTACTGATAATACCCAGGAAGCGGTGGATCCGTCCTGACATGACTAAAAGTTGTTGTTTAAAAACGAATTTCATCTTCGACAATTATCTTTTTTAAAGATGTTTCTTGTCTTCATTGATTTCAAAAAAACCTTTGACAGGGTATGGCATGCTGCCTTATGGGCCGTCATGCGGAAGTACAATATCAGTGCAAATCTAGTTCGCACCATTGAGCAGCTGTAAGACAAGGCTATAAGTGCAATCCTGATGAATGGTAGCACAGGAGAATTGTTCAGAACAACAGATGGAGTAAGGCAAGGATGTCTTCTGTCACCCACTCTCTTCAGCATTTTTCTCAAACGGATCATGTCTGATGCTCTGGAAGAACATGACGGAAAGATTAGCATAGGCGGCAGAAATATTACCAATTTGCGGTTTGCCGATAACATAGATGCTCTAGCTAAGAAGAGCAGGAATTAGAAGCCCTAGTTGAAAGACTCGATCAAACATGCACAAGGTAGAAGATGGAGATCAGTGCTGAGAATACCAAACTGATGACAAACAGTGCGGTTGGCATCCAGAGGGAGATCAAGGTAAAATGGCAGAAGCTGGGTACTGTAACAAGCTTCAAATACGTTGGAGCAGTTGTCTCAGATGATGGCTCAAAACAGGAGGTTCGCAGACAAATCCAAGCAGCCATTGGAGACCATGAGGAACTCCTGACGCTGGTCAAGGAACAGAAACTAAGGGTGTTTGGCCACGTCTCAATGTCTTCTGGTTTAGCAAAGACGATTCTACAGGGCACATTGAAAGCAAAAAGAAGAAGAGATAGACAGAAGAGGTGGGTGGACAATATTAAAGAGTGGACAGGGATGGATTTTGTCAGCTCAACTAAGGCAGCTGAAAACAGAATAAGGTGGAAGGGGATTGTTTCGAAGTCATCAATGGTGCCCCAAAGACATAGTAAGGTTACGGGATAGAATAGAATAGGATAGAATCAATTCAAAGACTGATTAGTATCGAAACACGTCCAAATGATTAAATAGCTTTGATCTAGAATAAGAGTCTAAACCAATAATAATTTTCTGATTTCTTAGAATATATCCTCGGTTCTCAAAAGATAACAATTAAATATAATCTGTACAAGTCTGCACATTGTCATGGTACGAAACGTCCAACACCCAATTACCCTTCGACTGTTCCACTGCTATATCTGTTAGGCAGATATGAGACAGTACCAAACCGAAGTTAAACTATCAGAAAACCTGTTACTGGGTCAACTTCATCGTCGCTTCACCTTGAACAGCTGTCTGCTGGGTAAATTATAAATAGCCTGCATATAGAAAGGACTTTCCCAATATGTAATCCACTCTCCTGATAATGCGAACCTTGTTTATAGCGATAAATAAACCCTGTTCATTAGGACAGAACAAGCAGTGTATGCACAGATCCTAAAGAAGCCTTTTTTATGAGGGTCTACACATTATATCATATTCTCTAATGAAGGCTCTTACACGGACAGTAAAATGAACTTGTTCACACTGTGATGATAACTGTTATAGGTTTAGGTGTCCCAGTATAAATGTGTGTAGGGAATTTATGGTAAAACATTCCTGCGAGGAGCAGTAAAAATCTTTTAAAAATTGGGACACCTAAAATATTTCCGTAATTGTCATAAAAATGGAATAGTTTGATTTCATGGTGTAGTAAGGCAGCCAAAAGATGCAGATAAAATGGCAAACCGTGTAGACCCTGATCAGACTGTTCCTTAAGTCTAATCAGGGTCTGCACTGTTTGTTCATACCTAGTTGTCCTAATGCTCAGAGTTTTCATGTCACTGGATAAGAATGCCATAACTAATGGAGTTAAAACCAGTAACAAAGATCTTATATCACTCTTTGTGTAAACAAACTGTAGAGAAGTTCCCAGACAGGTATTTTATTTTTTTATAAAAAGGAGAGATTACAAGCAGAAGCCATTTGTGACGTAGCACTGCTGATAAAATTGGACCAATCAGTTGCTGGAGGGAGCTAGAGACTTGAAGAGCTCCAATGCTTAGGTACAGTCCTTAAATTTTATAATGTAAGGATGTGAAAGAGTCTAAATTACCCCATACAGGCCGCAAAATGCACCTATTGGTCTGATAAAATAAAGCTTGAGGCCAGTGAGAAAACCTCACTCAAATTTCTGAATACTCAAAATTACGAAATTGGTGAAGTTCATTATGTTCGGAAAAATGCAGGCTTCAATCTTATGGCAATCAAGAGAGCAGGCATTAAGGCAAGGCTTATGACAGGCACATATGTTCTTCAGTCGAATCGTGCTAAGTTCAATCAGTACAGTGTCAACCCAACGTGTATGCTGTGTGGGCATGATCCAGAGGATCAGGAACATTTTCTGCTGAAGTGTCGGTCTTTGTCGGAGATCCGTGACCTGTTTATTAGAAAGATCAGTCTTCTTCTAACTTACGATTAACTTACGGTTCCCGAGACCTTCATTTAAGCAGATACTGCTTGTAGTGGTCCATCATAGCAGCTGAACAATCTTCTTGGTTAAAATACTTAAAACTTTGTAGGGATGCGCACATAGTTATATAGTTATATACAGCTGAACTTCTGGGGGTGGTCTTTCCAAGCGTTGTTGAGAGAAGACTTGAACTTGTTGAGTGAGTCACTGTTAACACATTCCATAGGTAAGGAATTCCATGGGTTGACTACTCGCTGTGAAAACACACTTGCCCTTTGCGTTGTTCTATTTTGTTGTTTAATAATTTTAAAGTTGTGACCTCGAGTCCGTGTATCTGTTGACATCTTGAAAAAGGTATTCACATCCAATTTGTCTATTCCATGCATAATCTTGTAAACCTGAATTACATCATTGCGATCACGTCTGTACTTCAATGTGGGTAAACCTAGATGCTTCAGTCTCTCTTCATAACTCAGATTACTTATAGATTTCACAACCTTTGTTGCACGCCGTTGCACGTTCTCTATTAGAAAAATATCCCTTTTCAAAAATGGCGACCATACAACCGTAGCGTACTCAAGATGGGGGTGACTCAACGACTTGTAGAGGGGAAGAAACATATCCTTATCCATGTATGTGAATGTACGTTTAATCAACCCAAGCATTCTATTAGCCTTGTTTACACAGTTTAGTATGTGGTTGTCAAATCTTAAAGAACTTTCAAAAGTTACTCCCAAATCCTTCTCACTGTCAACTTGCTCTATAGGTATTTGCTTTCCAGATTCATACATATAATACACATGTAAAGATTTGCATTTCTTTGCATTAAATCGCAAGTCCCAGGTATCTGACCACTATGACGACTTTGACAAATCACTTTTTAAATTGGTACAGTTACTATCACATATGGTACTAACTGTTGAGTACACTTTTGTATCGTCTGCGAAAATCTTTACAAAATTTGTGATAGAGTCTGGTAAGTTATTGATGAAGACCAAAAACAGGGCAGGCCCGAGGACACTACCCTGTGGTATTCCGGAAAGTACATCTGACCATGACGATTCTTCACCGTTTATTAACACTTTCTGTTTTCTGTCCTTTAGGAAACTTTTTATCCAGTTCAAAACTGTGCCTCTTATCCCATATGCAAAGAGTTTATTCGCTAGACGAGCATGCGCTACCGTGTCGAACGCCTTGCGAAAGTCGAGATATATTACATCAATATTCTGATGAGAGTCAAGAGCTTTTGCCCATTCTTCCAATACCTGTAATAGCTGCGTGACACAAGAGTAACCGCTCCTGAATCCAGACTGATCTTTATAAAACAAATTGTTACTTTCCATATGATACATTAGTTTGTCTCTTACAATAGATTCCAAGACTTTACATACGACACATGTAAGACTAACTGGACGGTAGTTCTCCGCTTGTTTTTTGTCTCCCTTTTTGAATATAGGTGAAATATGGGCTTGACGCCACTGAACTGGTACCTTACCTTCTTGTAATGATCTATTGAAGAATCTAGCTAATGGTTCACAAAGAATATCTCGCAACTCATACAGAAGTTTACAATGTAGACCATCTGGGTCAGCTGCCTTTGATGGATTCAAATTGCTCAATTTTTTGAAAACTTCCTCAGGTGAAACAATAATATTGTCCAATGCATGTTCAAATTGTCTAAGCGGCAATACTGGAACGTTTTCTGTATTTTCCCGGGTAAAGGCACTTGAGAAAAAAGTATCTAATACGTCTGCTTTTTCTTTATTATTTATCGTCAATGTTCCATCCTCTTGCATAAGGTCACAAACTTTGTCTCTGGTTTTGCTCTTTGATTAAATGTAACTCGAAAATACCTTTGGTTTATCCTTTACGTTCAAACAGATGTTTTTTTTTTCATAATCGTGCTTTGCAGTTCTAATGGTATTAGTACACAAGTTTCTTTGATATTTATAGCTGTCACAATTTTTAGTATTATTACAGTGTCTCAACTTAGTCCAGGCCCTTCTCTTTCTATCAATAGCGTCAGCTGTATTCTTATTCATCCATGGCTTCCTATAAGAATGCACACGCAATGACTGAGGTACAAAGTCTATAATAATCTGACATAACCTTTCACTAATCAAATTCCAAATGTCATTGATCGATTCCAGACGGTCAAAATCCCACGTAGTCTCCAGAAGCACCTCCCTCATAGCATCGTAGTCTCCCTTGAAAAATTTTCGCCTCGGAGGTCCCTGGTTAGCAGGTGGAATATAACAGACGAAATCGAACACTAACACCAGTTGGTCAGTAGCCCCTAAATTGGTATGATATTGCAATTTGTCTATCATTAAGTCTTCATTCGTAAATATAAGATTTAAACAACTGTCCTGCTGAATATCCCTGCATCTTGTAGCATTAATCACATGTTGTGTTAAGTAAGTATCTCGGATATTTTCAAGAAATATGGAGGCATCATGTTCTATGCCAACTGAAGTATCAAGATTATGCCGGTTTATCTCTTTGTAATTAAAATCACCACAGATTAAAATATGCGAATGATCAAACTGTACAGCATTTCTCAAAAGAGCATTTAACTTTTGATTATTGTCTTTCGAACTACTTGGACTGCGATATACACATCCAACTAATAGTTTATCATTGTTAGCCAGTCTTATACTGCACCAAACTGATTCAGAATAGTTACTTAAAGCCAGTGGCTCAAACAAAACAGATTCTAATGACTCGTGTATATATATCGCTACTTCCCGTCCAAATACAAAGGATGGTATATAACATTCGTAATCCGCAATATTAAATTCACATTTCTCAGGTGGGTTCGAATAATTTTTAGGCAATATTACTGTCAACAAGATAATCTTTGGCTTGTGACAACTTATAAGCATGTCAAGTTCATCACGTTTATTCAAAAGAGAGTCACAGTTTGTATACACCAAACCTATTGAACTTCTCTCACTGTCTTTAAAAACTCTAAAATTTCCTCTATTTACATGATTAAAATGACTAAAAGTTTGTTTATCAAAAGGGTTCTGTCATAGCTTGTGAGAGAGATGTACTAAAAGCTTAAGGGTTCCTTCAAGAGCAGAGATTACATTCAGAAGAAGGAACATGGGCCAGACTACGTAGTTTCGGCTAATAAAGCCTCATCAGTGACCCTGACAATATCTAGAGACGAAACCAGAGAAAAAAATACAGAAATTTCTTAATTTCAATAGGGCAGTCGATTCAAAGACTGACTAGCATCAAAAAGGGTCCAAATAAGTTGACCCTCTCCTTCTGAATCACTCTCAGATGACTCTTTAACTGTAATGATTCTTCTCCCCCTCAATTTTATATTCTTTTCTCCGTTTTTCACTCTTTCCTCAAAATTCTTTCTTATCTCTTCCCTTGTTGTTATATTTTCTAGTCTTTGAGAAAAAGTAAGGTCGTTTGCTATTGAAACTTTTGCTATTTCATCGTCACATGACTAGAGATTTTTACTTCCGCGCAATATATCACGCCTCTGACTCTTGTCATTAAATTTAACCAGAATTCCACGTGGTTTTACTTATTAGCTAGTAATGTTTCGGTTTTAGGTCTTTGTCCTATCCGAATAACTTGTGCAATATTAATGTCTTGGACACCAATCGCCTGACTGATGCGAACAACATATTCACTGTCGTGTCTCCGCCTTATAATGGTTTCCTCACTAGAACTTTCGGGTACACCCCAAAAAATAAGATTAGGTTCTCGCTTTGCGATTTCATCGCGCTCTTTGAGTTTTTTCTCCAGTATTTTTTTCAAAGTCTGGCGCAGTCTCATCTTTCAAATCCTTTTTCATATTGTCAACCTCTTCCCGCGTTATCAATTTACCCATCTTTAACTCCAAAAATCACTAACCTTTGTCTCTAACTTATCGAATCTCTCTGAGGTAGATGACTTAATATCATTGACAGTTTGATTTATACTTGACAACACTGGTAAAGAAGGTTTGCAACATGGACATAAAAAGACGCAAGAACTACCCTGTTTGCCAGAAGCCTCCACAAGTGCATCATATGCAGCCTGTGGGACCTTCGAACACTTCAGGCAGTACCATACCCCACATATTTCGCAACATAGAGAATGAGTCTTGTGAGTGATTTTGACACTACAATTAGGACAGATGTCTCTTTTGCCTGTTCTTTCAGCAGACACACAACCTGCACGCCTCCCCGACATATTTGTTGTGTATACAAAGCCACTTATAACTGATAACTTCGTGTAGAATCTCTGAGAGAGTACATATACAGATCTGTCGCCTCATAAACAAGGGGATTTCCCGCTAATTTCCGCCTTAAATTCACTATTTGAAAAGTGTAAACTAGTCACTGGAGAGGAAAAATATAGCAGGGCCCTTTTAGCAGCAAAACCAGAACCAACACTACACTTACAAGTCTTACCAAACCTTTCATAGATGTGCGTAAATATTATTTACTTTGCATTATAAACGAACCTGTAAATTGAATGACATTCATCATTAGTTTATTAACAGTCAGTAATAAATAAGTGGTGGGGTGCTATATGATACATAAATATATATAGATACATTCACATATTTGCAGTTCTCCAGACAGTGGAGGAAGCTACCAACAACAACAACAACAAGCACGGCTACTATGCGGACAGATTCATAGCAAGGTAGACAACTCGATTGACTTATCGGAACGTGTCGAAAAACGTGAGCGTTGTTTACAACGATTACGTAACAGTTAAGCAGTAATTTGAGTAAATAAACTAAAACAACGTTTTATCAAGTTTGAAGTTATAGGCATCAAGCCAACAACAGAACAGTTGCTGTAAGGAGTTTTTAAAGGAGTAAACAAGGGGGTAACGTTCTACGTTTCGGCTTATCATGCCTTATGGGACATATTATATAAAGGCATGATAAGCCGAAACGTTTTTTCATTACACAGGTAGATGGTCGAACGGCTTGCGATTTTACACCCTTTTCAACAGGATTTTGGTCATATCAGGATGATGTGGGCAATATACACTTATTTGACCTGACTCACCCGCCTATATTTCCGTGGATAAAATTTTGATTTGTCAAGCCCTGGTCACCCGCCTATATTTCCGCCTCCTCCTACCGAGCCCACCCACCCTCAAGGTTTGTTTGACTTATAGATATAGAATTTTACTTACGGAATAAAGCGAATTTGCATATTTTAGACCTAATTTGCATATCTAATTACCTCCCTTTACATGCGGTTTATTCCGTCGGATCAAATAAGTCTATATTGCCCTAAGGGCAAGGTACTAGCTTCCCTGATTCACAGGTCCTGGTGAATGATTGTCCTTGGATGTATCACCAGTAAACAATTCTGATTCTGATCTACATCTACCAATTAAATGCATGATCAATATTGGCATAAACCCACTGTGCTCAACCTTAAAACGTTCCTGCTGGGAGGTTCTTATGTACAGTTAAAATCCGGTACGTAAATTCACCGGATCGGGCATAATCACCAGATCGGATCCGAATTTTACCATTTGTAGCTACTTTATCATACTTTCTTTGGCTGTATATGTTCATATTTTGCATAAGATAGTGTATCCAACATATCTATTAGTATTACAGTAAGATTTGAACCTAATGAACTTACTGTTGCTATTCGATTAGCATGTTTGACATTTCACAGAGGCAGGTACGTAAACATGCATATATGCAATATAATGTGATTTTAATGGCTATGAAATAAAAATTATCAGATGAAATAAATTATTAATAATGTGATTTTTTTTCTTCTATTTTCGTCCAAAACATAGATTGTGGGTACAGGTTATTGAGGCCGGGCAGAAATAAAACCTGCTGGATAAATGTGGTGAGGAAACCTTCAAACCCTTATATTAAAGTAATGTATCTGTTGGATACATTATATTATGCAAAATATAAACATTAATAGTCAAAGAAAGTATGATAAAATAGCTATAAATGGTAAAATTCGGGTCCGATCCACTGATTATGTCCGATCCGGTGAGTACACGTACCCGTTAAAATCAGATAAAACATGTTGTTCACAATCACGGTCTTAGGATACCTGCACTGACAAGGAGCTAGAAGTCATCCAAAGTCGGTGCTGATATGACGTTGGCAGGCAGACCATTGCAGAGACGGACTGTTGATAAAAAAAAAGGATGTTGGTATGACATTACGCTTGTTGGTGATCTGGATGTGTTGACACTTGTCTGGGTTAAGTTCCATCTGCCAATCTCTTTCCCATTCTTGAGATGATTAAGATCTCTGTAGTAATCTGCATCTTTCTGGTCTCGTATAACTCTGTACAGAAGACAATCATCTGCAAAGAGTCGTACTGATGAGGAAACTCTTGAGGGCAGGTCATTGATGTACACCAGGAACAGGAGAGGTCAAAGTACTGTACCCTGTGGAACTCCAGATGTGACAGCGGCAGGAGAAGATGTCTTCCCATCAAGGACACTTTGCTGGTTCCTATCTGCGAGGAAACTTTGGATCCACAGGGCTTCCGTTAACGGGCGTATGGCCGTATATTACGCCCAGGATTTGCTCCCGTACGTCGAGAAATGGGACCTCTGGCGTCTGGCATACGCCCGATAATTGTCACATACGGCCGTTTGATGTTGTCCCGACGTATAAAATATCGCCACTGTCTTCAAAAATTTAGCGCGTGTCATAATTAATCGGATTAACGCAGGTGTCAACCAGACGAAAAGACCGCCTACGGGCCAATCGAGATTGTCCGTATGGAGCACTGAACCAGGTAACACACATGTCGGACCGCCTACCTGTCAAAAACGATTATCAAAATAACGCCCACTCGTAGAATCAACCTCTTATGGCAGTCTGCAAAACAACTTATCAAATCACGTTGACTGAGCTTTTGAATGAAAGGTGTCCATCTTTTTTTTTTTTTTTTTTTTTTTACGATCGCGAGAATGTAACTGACCTGTATGTGTAGGGCGTATGCCGACTTCAAAAGTTTGTGAATGTATCCATAACACACGAATACTGAAGCATGTATTGACAAACTCTATCCGAAGTTTTTACGAACACAACATTCATATTAACGCTTGTCCTTACAACGGAAGGCCTTATCATGATCCATACTGTCGTCAATGGACTTTTTAGGAATACGAACGTCTTCCGCGAAAAGTGTTGATTCAAAGCGAAGATACACTGTTAATATTAATAGTCGCTATTTCCGACGTGTTATGGTCTACGCTCTGGTAATATACATTGTTTTGATTAGTACTATTAAAATACGAATACTGAAACGCCCATTTCACCGATTTTCTAGTTGTATCGTCATATCCTCATGCAACCCAGTGCGAAAATAATTCCGTACAGTGTGCACAGAAATAGCGCATTCTGATCAGGGTCTACGCGATTATATATTTGGTATAATACTAACGGCAGCGTTGATATGCAATTACCTGCTCATTTATGGGTCAAGCACGTTTTCTCTTTGAAATAAAGATCAAAGACGCCGCTGCGAGTATATACGCGTGCCGTACGCAGTGTCACTTTAACCGTGAGATGGCTAAAGGTACCTCAGTACACACACCGATAACTAACAACCGTATCAGCCAGCGCAACTAGGCAGTCAGACCGGTCTTTCTTGTTCGCATCTAACATGAATAATAATGAACATCGACCTGGCGACAACCGAGTTCTTCGGTGGAAGCGTGTCATTATACCTCCGTAAGTCACCGTATTTCCGATGCGGCCCATTCGGCGGCAATGCAAGGGAATATTATGCAATAGCAGACAGTGCTACCGTTGTAACTTAGGCGAGTCTTCAGTTTTTAGAGTGCTCAGGACTAGCGTATTGTTCACAAACAAACAGGAATGACTCTGATTAAACTGCGCAAATGCTAAGGCTTCCCTTCGTAGAACAAAAAGTTCACTACAGTATGGGAGAGAGAGGGACGTGTAAGCGGGGGGGGGGGGGGGGGGAGTTAAAATAACCATGCATAAGTCATTCCTAAAAACTTCGGACTTCCAAAAAATTCTTTCAGTACGTCCAAATCTGACACCATGGAAGTCTGGACTTCCAAATTTTGAAAGTTAGTGGAAGCCCTGGATCCAGGATAGGTTCTTGTCTCTGATGCCATAGTGATGGAGCTTGACTGCCAGGCGATGATGTGGAGCTTTACTGAAAGCCTTGGTGAAGTCCAACAAAATAGCATCAACTTGTTGCTGTCTGTCTAGTCCAACTGGGAGGTCAATCCTCAATCCACTGCCTTGACGGCTCAGATGTCCACATCTACCAATTAAGTGCATGGCCAATATTGGCATAGCATGCTGGGAATGCTAGATCAGCAGGCCAGGGCTTAACTTACAAAGTAACAGGTCGTTTCGGTCCAATTCCCTTTTGGTCCTGTCGTTTGGCTTGATTAAAGGGGTGTGTTGTTTTGGCCTATTTTGGTGTTTTTTAGGCCCATTTTTTACAGTTTTAATAGAAAGTGAAAGAGTTTCCTAATCAAATTATATAATATAATGATATATATTGATTTATTCTAGTCATTAATCATTTTATATCTTTCTGTCCATCCAACCACCCTCTCATCCATCTATCTGTCTATCTGCTATCAAGGACATGTGTCTAATGTAATGTGTCTAGTCTTATGTAATGTGTCTAATGTCTTAATGTCTTTGAATGAATGTCTCTCATGAATTTTTAGCGCGCCTTTGCGAATGCAAAGGAGAGCTTATGCAATACCCCCAGCATGGTAGTCCGAGTATCCGTTAGCGTGGGGGTTAGCGTCAGCGTCCTCGTCAGCGTCCGTGATCAGGTTAACCCAATGTTAACTTTTGCGTTTACCTCGATGTTTAACTCTGTATCTTACAAACTACAGTAGCTACAGTCATCATACTTGATACATATATACATCCATATGACTGCAGCAGCAGCATCACTTACCGGTAATTGTGTGTCCTTGACCTATGTGTCACAGTTGACTGACTTTGATGTTTGGCACTGTTTTTAAGGAAAAAAAAATAGTTGTTTATGATACCTTTGACACAAGAGACTTGATACTTGGTCAGAAAGCATATCCAGTGTTAGAAATAAGGCCCAGACAGCAGCTTGCCTGGAGGGGCAACCTAAAATGAATTTTAACTTGACTGCCAAGATTTCAACTTGTCCCCCTGTATTTCATTGCAATTAAACTGTTTACATGTCATTTTCTTCCAAAGTCACGTAAGTAAACATACATGTAGTCCAAAAATGCTCTCCCTTTCTAAGACACTAAGAATAAATTCGTGAACTTCGGAGATAACTGATCAACAGTTTTGATCACAGCTGCCTAATCATTTTCACAGCGCTACTTTGACTGGGTTTTTTTTTTTTATTTTTCTCCTTCAAAACACTATATTGGTGGGTTTCAAACTTCTCATGCAAAACTTCAAAAATGACATGAATAAAGTTATTTTCCAGATTTTACCAGAATTATAGGTTGTCCAGGGTGCAACCTTCCAAGACTATAACCTTGCCCCCAGCAAATTTAACCCGTCTTGAGCAAGTGGGCAATTGCTTATTTCTAAGACTGATATCCCTATAATTGCAGCAGCTGCAAAGCTTCCATGCTGACTCCTGTGTCCTTGACCTTTATTCAGGGTTTACTGATCTTGCCTTTATCTCTAGCACTATTTGATGAATTAACATTATACCTGGCATAGTGGATCAGTCTGACATTGCGAATGACCTCATATTATTTATAGATCACTGTGACACCCCCCTACCCTCCCCTTTCATCCACCCACCATCATATCCACAAGTATGAGTAAGAATCCTTGTCCAGGGTGGGGCAAGAGGTCAATATCTAGGATGATCTTGATGTTAATGTTTTCGGTTAAAGTATAAGGCTCATACCTCCAAACTCACTCGAGGTACCTGCTTCATATTTGATCAGGACCTTCCCTGGAGCATTGGGTTGCAGCAGCAGCAAAGCAATGCAGACTCTTGTGTCCTTGACCTTTCATGGTTGAGTGATTTTGCCTTATACCTTTAGCACTATTTAATAAATATGCAATATGAATATATGCATTTCTCTTCGAGCTCATAACTTCGATACCTTTTATGCTACAAAGTTTAAATGTAGTATGTTACTTAGCCGTGACCTGGCTTTGACAACTGGTTCAGGCTAGGAGTGAGGTTATGGGGTGTGGCCAAAGGAATTTAAGGAAACATGGGAAGTCTGCAAAGGGTGAGTAGGTGTCATCAGACTGACATAGTACTGGGTAAAGGTGGCGTGAAAACCCATGCTAGGAACCACCCTTTGTCCCCATGAGGCATTATAAGTTAGACTGAGTTGGTATCTCTCCATCTGGTGCCCGAGGACCCAACCCTCTATGTCCCCAAAGTGTCCAGTAGTGGCATACAAGTCAGCCTTGATGCCAAAGGGAACAACTGACTTAGTCTAGCTTCTGATGCAAACTTCATTTGTGCACTAGCTACCACATTCACCCCTGGTTAACTATGTTGATAATGTTTTGAGTCAGGATACTTTGTAACCTTGAGAGTCAGGCACCCATTAGGTGCGCTTCGTTGTCTTCTGACAACTCTTGTTATCTTCTCTATCTACCTAATCTTATCTATCTATCTTATCTTATATCTTATCTTTGAGGCTGAGATGACAGGCCAGACACGTTGCCCTGTGGCCTGTAAGCAAAATGTTTTTGTTTTTTTTTCTAATCAGTGATTTTCTTTTGATACCCATTATTGGTTGCAGATTAATGATAATTACAGTGTCTCTTGTTCTTTAACTCCCTTTTTCAGAATGTACAAACTACTTTTATTTTCTAATTAATCATGTTAATCTAGAAGTGTGAGTTTCATAGTTATATGTTAAAGAAAAATGCACAATAAACTGGTAGTAGGGGTGAAATCAACCTATGAAATTACCTGTTTTCCGAAATATATAAATCAGGCCAAAACAACTCACCCCCTAAAATCAGGCTAAAACAAGCCACCTTTGAAATCAGGCCGAAACAACCCACCCCAATTGGGCAAAAACAACCCACCACTGAAATTGGGCTGAAATATAGCTTGATTTAAAGCATAAACCTATTGAGAATAACTTGTGATGTTTTTACAATGAACCAATGCTTCCTGTCTTTTAAAATGTGTATTAATTATACCCCTGACATACGAAGTATGTCGAGGGGTATATAGTTTTCATCTTTCCGTCCGGTCGTCCATTATTCCGTCTGTCCATCCGTGCGTGTGTGCGTCCGTCCGTTAACATTTGCGTGAAAGTTTTGCGTTAAGTTTTTAATTTTGCTTATGTTTCCAATATCCTTTGAGGAAGCCTGTTGGTATATGCCTAGATTTACTTACAGGTTCAAGCAGAATACTTATCATCATCTGGATGCTGCTGCTGACCTAAGGTCAAGGCCAAAGACTTAAACATTTGCGTTAATATTTTGTGTTAAGTTTTTAATTGTGCTTATGTCTCCAATATCCTTTGATGAAGCATGTTGGTATGTGCTTAGATTTACTTACAGGTTCAAGCAGAATACTTATCATCATCTGGATGCTGCTGCTGACCTAAGGTCAAGGTCACAGACTTAAACATTTGCGTTAAAGTTTTGCATTAAGTTTATAGTCTTTCATATTTCTTATATCCTTTGATGGAACCTCTTGATATTTGACTAGGGTTACTTTTAGATTCATACAGAGTATTTTACGTCATCTGGATGCTGCTGCTTACTAAAGGTCAAGGTCACAGACTTGTGTAATTGCATTAAAGTTTTGCGTTAAGTTTATATTCTTTGCTTATATTTCCGACATCCTTCAATGAAACCTTTTGATATATGACTAGCTTTACTTAAATGTTCATGCATAATACTTGACATCATTTGGATGCTGCTGTTAAGTTCATATTCTTCTTTTGTATTTCCAATATCCTTTTATGGAACCTTTTGATATTTGATTAGGTTTACTTTTAGGTTCATAGCTGCTTTCCAAAGGTCACAGACTTGTATATTTGCATTTAAGTTTTGCTTTAAGTTTATAGTCTTTGTTTACATTTCCAACATCCTTTGATGAAACTTTTTTGATACACGACTAAGTTTACGTCAATGTTCATGCAGATTAGTTGACATCATCTGGCTGCAGCTGTGACCAAGGTCATGGGCACAGACTTACATGTTTACATTAAAGTTTTGTGTTAAGTTAGTATTGTTTGCTGATATTTATAATATACTTTGATGGAACCATTTGATAGGTGACTAAGTTTACTTCTAGGTTCAAACCATGTATAAGATTGGTTTCATTAGGCAGTAGTTTCATAAGGCGGTGGTTTCATTAGGCAGTGGCGCTGGTCGGGGGTATACGTGAGTCCCTGCTCACTTGCTCTAGTTTATTAGTCGGTTGTTAGCAGTCTCACATTAAATTGTTCATTTATTGCTACAGATACCCCTATGTACTTAAATATTGGGACACCGAATTACCATTAATTTTCCATTTGGGATAAATGGAAAAATTAATTGTTATAGGCGTCCCAATACTGTTCAAAGCACAATATTTACCTTCTTGGTGTATTTACTGAAAAGCCCCATAGTAAACCATTGGAACGTAATGAAGTTTACATCCCAATAATTACATTGAGACACGCGACGTCAATGACGTACAAAAAACAAATGGCTGTCTACAACCTTATTGGATGTCAGCAACGTCCTGACGTCATGCATGCCGTTCTGCTGTTAGCAGAAGAACCTGCGTGTACATGTCTTACTGCTTCAATTTTAGCGCTTATACAAGATTTTTCATGAAAGATTTGATTGAAACGAATGTAAATATAAGCAATGAACTTAATTTTTCTGATGTTTATCGAAGTGTAAACTACATTGGGTCACTAGCAAAGTTTATATGAACCCCTTCGGGGATCATTCACTTTGCACGTGACCCAATGTAGTTTACACTTTGATAAACCTCAGAAAAATGAAATTCATTCCTTAATTCACTTGTCATGCATACAGTACAAATTCTAAGAATAGGGACAGATCTACAATGTAGGTCTGAACAAATAGTGCAGACCCAAAATCAGACTGCTTCTAGAGGAACAGTGTGATCGGGGTCTACTCTGTATGCCATTCCATCTGGATCTTTCGGATACATTTTTGCATGTGCTCCACTTAAGGACAGTTACAGAGCTCCCGACAAGAAGGGGTAACAGGGATAATTTAGGGATAATTTTCAGTATTTCTCCATAGAAACAATGTTGTGACTCCTCATTAGAACAGTCTCATCTAATGAGGGGTCATAACATATGTTTTCGTTGAGAGATAAGAAAAATTATCTCGGAGTTATCCCTGTCACCCCTTCTTATCTGGAGCTCTGAGTTTCAGTAGTTATTGTATAGGTCATTTGTGAAAAAGTGGAGGGCAAAAACTTGCTTTAATTTCTTTATAACTGAATAAATTTTCATGCAACTTTTCATACCTTTGTCCATTTCCCATACAAACTCAGGCAAGGAAATTCAGAATATTTTTTCTTTTAAATAAAAAGTTGCTTTATTAATTGTTACCATTTTTCTTCTCTATTTTATGCCATTCTTACATGGGAGGTAACCATAAAGGTACAACAGCCATTGTTGCTTCTATAGTTACTGTACTAATACTATTATTCAATCCATGTGGTCTGAAATGTGTTTGCTCACTACTAGGTAAATAAGAGGCTTTAGCATTAATGGGCCAGTTGCTTGAAAAGGATTTTCTTTATGTCTGTCCTTAAATAGGGAGTAAATGCCCATATAAGGGATGCATATTAGTATTCCCAACAACACTGGCAGTTCCAAAAACTGCACCAATCAAGCGTACGATCTCAAAGATTACAGACATTTTTTAACATGTAGTTGATCTGACAATTTTTTATTTACTAGTCAGAAAATTCTGAATTTCCTTGCTAGAGTTATTATGGGTCATAGATTAAGGTATGCAAAGTTTCATGAAAATTTATTGAGCCATAAAGAAATTAAATCAATTTTTTGCCCTCCACTTTTTCACAAACGACCTATAAATGTCCCAATTTTTTTTTAATTTTTACTTAATATTTGTGATCACAAGTTTCACCAGGTGGTACAGTGTATATTATTCTTCCCACAGGTATATAGAGACCACAGACTGAGGCTGAGAATGGTGTGGATAATTGATGAGAACAACCTAGCTCTGTGTGCTATTGTCACAGTCGCCATGCAGTTCACATTTTTCATCATAGCATGCTCATGCAAGTTTGATAAAGTGACCGACTTTGCTGGAGGCACCAACTTTGTAATCTTGGCCTTGCTGACGTTTCTGATGGCGCAGGTAAGATTTACAGCACAGTTGTTTGAAGCCTTGAAATGAGAGTGAGCTCCACTTGTTGGAAAAGCCATTCATCTTTACGCCAAAATTCTGGATTACAGTTTTCGCTGAGCTCTAAAATGGTATTAGACTCGTATTTATAATTACAAATACTTGTACTTCCAAACATAGTCATTCATCCACAGACGTCATTTACCTGTCATATAAATGGCAATGTTAAGATACATGTATGATCTCGGCAAAAAAAAAAATTGGTGGTCTTTGACAGTTCTTGATCAAATTTGGCCACATATTTCACAGAAAAATTAAGTGGGGGCATTTATTAGAGAAAGAGCAATTTTTGAAAAAATGGCATGTGGCATTTGGTAGTATTTACAGTTTGTCTGTTTTTACCTTTATTGGTCTGATACAGGTACCTTGAAATGGAACTTTACCGTAAAAATTAAAAAAATTAATAACCATAACTGTCCCAAAAATGGACTGTTTGAGTTTTCAGTGTAGCAGGTGGAATGGCAAACAGTGTAGACACAGATCAGACTGCTCCTTTAGGAGCAGTCTGATCTGGGTCTAACACTGTTTGCTCAGATCTATCTGTCCCAATATATAAATTTTTTGTGGTTCTTTCACTTTCTCCAGACCTATGCCACAAGACAGATCATGGTCACTGTTTGTATCTGTGTATGGGGAGCTCGTCTCTCTGGATACCTCCTGTACAGGATTATTAAGATTGGAGAGGACAAGAGATTTGATGATAAGAGAGAAAATGTGTTGAAATTTGCTGGATTCTGGACCTTTCAGGTTTGTATAAGCTCACCTGTAAAAAAGTACAGGAAGCGGTATTGTTATCACCCCAGTGTGTATACCAGCGTCGGCATTTTGAATTTTGGATGCACATACATTGTATATTAGTTAAAGAGTCCTATGCAAGTTGTTAGCTCACCTGAGCACGAAGTGCTCAGGGTGAGCTTTTGGGATACCCTGATGTCCGTCGTACGTCCGGACGTCCGTCCGTCCGTCCGGACGTCCGTCAACTTTTGCTTGTGTACACTCTAGCGGGCACAGTTTCGATCCAATCTTTATGAAACTTTGTCAGAATGTTAGTCTTTATAAAATCTAGATCAAGTTCGAAACTGGGTCATGTCGGGTCAAAAACTAGGTCACTAGGTCAAATCTTAGAAAAACCTTGTGTACGCTCTAGAAGGCACAGTTTTGATCCAAAGTTCACGAAACTTAATCAGAAAGTTTATCTTTATAATATCTAGGATAAGTTTGAAACTGGGTCACATCGGGTCAAAAACTAGGTCATTTGGTCAAATCATAGAAAAAACCTTGTGTATGCTCTAGAGGACACAGTTTTGATCCAATCTTTATGAAACATTGTCAGAATGTTTATCTCTATAAACTCTAGGCCAAGTTCGAAACTGGGTCATGTCTGGTCAAAAACTAGGTCACTAGGTCAAATCTTAGAAAAACCTTGTGTACGCTCTAGAAGGCACAGTATTGATCCAAAGTTCATGAAACTTTGTCAGAATGTTTATCCTCATAATATGTAGGACAAGTTTGAAACTGGGTCATGTCGGGTTGAAAACTAGGTCACTAGGTCAAATCATAGAAAAACCTTGTGTACGCTCTAGAGGACACAGTTTTGATCTAATCTTTATGAAACTTTGTCAGAATGTAAACTTCCATAAACTCTCAGCCAAGTTTGAAAGTAGGTCATGTCGGGTAAAAAAGCTAGGTCACTAGATCAAATCTTAGAAAAACCTTGTGTAAGCTCTAGAAGGCACAGTTGTGATCCAAAGTTCATGAAACTTTGTCAGAATGTTTATCCTCATAATATGTAGGACAATTTTGAAACTGGGTCATGTCGGGTCAAAAACTGGGTCACTAGGTCAAATCTTAGAAAAACCTTGTCTACGCTCTAGAAGGCAAAGTTTTCGTCCAAAGTTCATAAAACTTTGTCAGAATGTTTATCCTCATAATATCTAGAATAAGTTTGAAACTGGGTCACGTCGGGTCAAAAACTAGGTCACTAGGTCAAATCATAGAAAAACCTTGTGTACGCTCTAGAAGGCACAGTTTTCGTCCAAAGTTCATAAAACTTTGTCAGAATGTTTATCCTCATAATATCTAGAATAAGTTTGAAACTGGGTCACGTCGGGTCAAAAACTAGGTCACTAGGTCAAATCATAGAAAAACCTTGTGTATGCTCTAGAGGACACAGTTTAAATCCAATCGTTATGAACCATTGTCAGAATGTTTATCTCCATAAACTCTAGGCCAAGTTCGAAACTGGGTCATGTCGAGTCAAAAACTAGGTCACTAGGTCAAATCTTAGAAAAACCTTGTGTGCGCTCTAGAAGGCACAGTTTTGATTCAAAGATCATGAAACTTTGTCAGAATGTTTATCCTCATAATATGTAGGACAAGTTTAAAACTGGGTCATGTCGGGTTGAAAACTAGGTCACTAGGTCAAATCATAGAAAAACCTTGTGTACGCTCTAGAGGACACAGTTTTGATCTAATCTTTATGAAACTTTGTCAGAATGTTTATCTTCATAAATTCTGGGCCAAGTTTGAAAGTGGGTCATGTCGGGTAAAAAACTAGGTCACTAGGTCAAATCTTAGAAAAACGTTGTGTAAGCACTAGAAGGCATAGTTTTGATCCAATCTTCATGAAACTATGTCAAAATGTTTATTGACCATATATCTAAGCCCCCTATGAAACTGAGTCACGTCGGCTCAAGGTCAAATCTTAGAAAAACTTTGTGTACACCCTAGAGGGCACAGTTTTGATCCAATCTTCATGAAACTCTGTCAGAATGTTCATCTTAATGAAATCTAGGTAAAGTTTGAAACTAGGTCGTGTTGGCTCAAAAACTTGGTCACTAGGTCAAATATAAGAACGACCTTGTATACACTCCAGAGGGCACAGTTTTGATCCAATCTCAATAAAACTGTGTCAGAATGTTTATTCTTACAATATCCAGGCCAAGTTTGAAACTGGGTCATGTCGGGTCAAAAACTAGGTCAAATGTTAGTATGGCAAAAACTTTATAAATCTTCACCAGAGCCAGTGAACAGATTAATGCTCAGGTGAGCGATTCAGGGCCACCATGGCCCTCTTGTTAAAAAGATGTTCTGTCCTAGCTTTATATTCCGGGTACCAGGAAGGAAATGCATCTGAAAATCACACCAATACATCTGCGACTTGCCTCAACACTGATATTGTGATAATTTGTGTCACCATTGTGACCAAAGGAAAATAGAAACTACGCTTCAAACAATGCCCCTACTTTACTGGTATAACATAGATACTGCAGCTTATACATGGCATAATTCATAGATAACTGATGCAACATTATTATTGATGATATTGATTATTATTGTTAAAACTTATTTTTGTATGGATAAACAGACCCTGAAAAAATAAAACTCAAGAAATAATTGAAGACAATCTAGATAGCTCTGCAGCAAGAATATAACGTATCAGACAAATACAGAGATCAAGCTCGAGGGAGACTAAAGTGAAATAGTCACCTTGCAAAACTTCTCCATATTTTGAGCTGAAGGAGAAGTTAAAAGGTATAGAATATACATGTATAAGCAAAGATGAAAAATGGACAGGAACTTCTCCCTAAAATCAGGGAAACTTCTCCTTCATTCAGACCTCTAGCTTGCTCCCTGGAAATAGATGTTTACTGTAATGACCCTAAATATTCAGACAGACAGGTCTGAGCAAACATTGTAGACCCCAGATCAAACTGCTAGGAGCAGTTTGATCAGAGTCTACAACATTTGCCATTCACTAAGCATCTTTTGGATGCATTTTTGTGTGTTAAATCCTTTTTATTAAGAATATTTGAATGATAATTGTCCGGCTTTTGGGTGTCCGAAATTTTAGGGTCATTACAGTAGGTAAAAAGAACTGGAATAGCAGAGAGTATTAAAACTGTCTGATTATGGCAGTTTTGCTGAGGGGCAACAACATAATTATGAGCTGCAACATGACAAAACCAACAAAGTGGCTTGTGCGCCCAGCAAACACTTTGATCAGCCTTAGAATCCTCCTAGTCTGATTAGACTCTTCCCTAAGCGCTTAAAGGGCAGCTAAGGGCCTAAGCTAGCTCCATGAGAACAGCGAACACTCTGATCAGACTGGGCGGATGCCCAGGCTGATCTGAGTTTGTACTAGGCCCACAACCACTTTGTTGGCTTTCTCATGTGATGGCTCATATGAGGTGTAACATGACAAAGTGGCATGTGCACCCTGGGAAGACTCCGATCAGCCTGGGAATCCTCCCTGTCTAATCAGTCTTTGCTGTCTGTATGAAGGTAGCTTAGACTCTTAGCTACCTTTTAAGTGCACTGCAAAGACTCTGATCAGACTGGGTGGATGCCTAGGCTGATCTGAGTCTTTGCTGGGCGCACATGCCACTTTATTTGTTTTGTTGTTCCGCGGCTCATATGTTTTCAGCAGAACATAGAGGACTAGATGATTATTTAACTTATCTTTAAATAGATCCTTTCATCTTAGGAGAACTGTTCTTGTCTCAAAAGTGTGATATGGATATTGCTTTTCTGTGGGCTTTGGCAGTTTGTTGGTTTTGCTCTGTTTTCTGACCATCTGCAGACAGGTGGGACAACATCTTGTGGAATACACGTATTGATACACTTTATAATATTGTTTATTCAGGCATTCTGGGTGTTCACAGTGAGTCTTTCAGTGATATTTGTTAATGCCGAGGCAAGTTCTCTTGTGCGGCCATATTGGACAGCAATGGACATTGTAGGACTGGTATTCTTCTGCATAGGTCTGCTCACTGAGGCAGTCTCTGACCAACAGAAGTTCTCGTTCAGGAATAACCCAGCAAACAAAGGGAAATGGTGTGATACAGGTAAAACTCATTGTGATGTTACCATAATAATAATTGAGCCGCAACACGACAAAACCAACAAAGTAGTTGTGCGCCCAGCGCAAACTCAGATCAGCCTGGGCATCCGCCCAGTCTGATCAGAGTCTTCCCTGTTCGCATGAAGGTAGCTTAGACCCTTAGCTACCCTTTAAGTGCTTAGCGAAGACTCTGATCACACTGGGCAGATGTCCCTGCTGACCTGAGTCTGCACTGGGTGCACAACCACATTGTTGGTTTTGTCGTGTCTCGGCTCATATGTACCTTAAGGCAAATGGATTAACTGTCTGTTTCTGACAGGTGATATGTCAGAACTGCTTTTGGGAGGTAAGCAGTGCAGACATCAGTCAGACTGCTCCTAAAGGGTCATTTGGTTTCAACCGGTATTTCTGTGCATGGATGATTTAATACTGTAACTGTAGATATAGAAGATCTCACATGAGTGGGAGTGGCCATTGCAAAAGAAATTTTAAAAATGAGTCTTTGAATTTCATAAATGTTGTATGAAATGGCCATGACTGTAATATCATATGACCATTTTTCTTTGCATTTTTCATGCATAGCTTAACCTTGTCAGGGACAGCATCTTAATATTCTGGAATTTAACTTAAGTAATAATGATTATTATTAATGATGTTGCATAGCTGTTTAAATTGAGAAAAAATAAACTGAATGAATGATGAAACTTCATAGTCAAACTAAAAAGTTGTTTCCTTTATCTTGCCATCAGTAAACATGTCTAAACTCAAACTACTGCAAAAGTGGTTCTACCTTGGTAACAGAATGTATGTGTGGATGTGTATACTGGCAAAATATATGAGGAACAAGTTTTTGAAAACAAGACAAATTTCTTAGCAAAGTGCTGTTTTTTTGTTCTTGTTCTTTGACAGGCAGTGCAGAATAGGAAACTACTATGGTATATTGTGTTTTTAGCACATATTTAATTTTGTAATATCAAAAGTAGGTCATTTTGGTGCTAAAAAACAACCCAGTATGAGAAACTGAAAGATCTTTTGGTTGTTAAACTAATCATGGTCATTTACAATGAAAAACTTGCACCAATACATTATTGTAGAATTTGACATGAATTAATATGACTGAAAGAGCAATGGAGGCTTTATATATTTTTTTATCACACTCAGGGCTACACAAATCAAAATTCCATCTACTTGTCCGGTAAACATCTTCTGCTGCAAAATGCTGAAATTCTTTTATTTTCCTCAAGAGCCTATATATTTTTCTGGGCAAGTAAGAAAATATTTTACTTGCCCACCAAAATTTCTGACTAGTCCCGGGTAGCTGGACAGTGGATTTGTCAGGCCCTGACACTACACATACATTACATATCCATTTAATTTTCAGGATTATGGAAGATATCGAGACATCCCAATTACTTTGGTGAAATTCTTCTGTGGTTTGGAATTTTCATAATCAGTACCAGTGTTCTTTCCTATGGCCAGTGGGCAGCTGTTCTGTCACCTATATTTATAACAGCCATTTTATTATTCCTGAGTGGTATACCATTGTTAGAAAAGAAAGCTGATGAAAGATTCTTTAAGTAAGTACAGTAAAAATCAACCCTTATTTTTGTCTCACCAGCAACGATCAGAAATCAAGACATAGACACATTAATGTGCTTAAAATATGGGACACATAAAAACCTGTAATTTTCCATTTGAGACAAATGGAAAATTAATGGTTTTAGGTGTGCCAATACTTAAGCACATTAGGTATTACTTTTTAGCTCACCTGCCATAGTGAGCTATTGTCATACCAATGCGTCCGGCGTGCGTCGTGCGTCGTCCGTCAACACCTAAATACAAATATTCAAACATCTTCTTCTGTAAAACTACTGGTCCCATGGTTCTCAAATTTCACATGGAGCATGACCTGACTCCAGGGTCTCAGAATTGTAAAATTGGGTCAGGTTGAAAATCCAAGATGGCCGCCGTTACTAAAAATAGCAAAAACAACAAAATAAACTTCTTCTCCAGAACCACTGGGTATATTTGTCTGAATTTTGGCATGGAACATCAGTGAAACCTTGGTATTCAAAATTGTAAAAATGAAAAAAAATCTGTAGCGGAGTTTTGTCACAGTGACCTACTTTCTGTTTACATGTGTAATTTTGCTCAAATGATAATGTCAAAAAATGACCTATTTAAACAACTTCAAACAACTTCTTCTCTAAAACCACTGAGCCCATGGATCTCAAATTTCACATGGAGCATGACCAGACTGCAGGGTTTCAAAATTGTAAAATTGGGTCAGGTCAAGAATCCAAGATGACTGCCGTTACTAAAAATAGCAAAAACAACAAAATCAACTTCTTCTCCAGAACCATTTGGTATATTTGGTTGAAAGTTTGCATGGAACATAAGTGAGACCTCGGTATTAAAATTTGTAAAAATAAAAAAAATCTATAGCGGAATTAGGTCACAGTGACCTACTTAGCGTTAACAAGGCCGATTTTGCTCAAATGTCAATATCTAAAGAAAATGCAGCCAATTCTGACCAGATTTGGTCAGAAATGGTTCTTGAATGGAATTATTTCAATTTTGTGCCAGTTGACTATCCAAGATGGCCACCATGGGGGCCGTTACTAAAAATAGCACAAAGATAAAAATGACAATTACTCAAGAACCCTTGAATGGAATTGGACCAATTTTGTGTCAGAATGTTCCTTGCATGTAGCCGTTTCGATTAATTGCAATTTGGCATCCCAAGATGGCCGCCATCTGGTGTTACTAAAAATAGCACAAACATAAAAATGACAATTACTCAAGAACCCTTGAATGGAATTGGACCAATTTTGTGTCAGAATGTTCCTTGCATGAAGTCGTTTTGATTAATTGCAATTTGGCATTCCAAGATGGCCGCCATCTGCAGTTACTAAAAATAGCACAAAACATGAAAATGACAATATCTCAGTAACCGCTGAATGGATTTTGACGAAATTTGTGTCAAAATGATTCTTGCATTGAGATGTTTCAAAAATATCTAACGGTAGACCATTCATATTGGCCTCTGTTAGTTAAAGATAGAAAAATGTGAAAATTAGAAAATCTCAATGGAGTTGGATTAATTTTGTGTCAGAATGGTCCTTTCATTAAGCTTTTTCGATTTTTTTGCATTTTGGCATTCCAAGATGGCCGCCATTTGGCGTTACTAAAAATAGCACAAAACATGAAAATGACAATATCTCAGTAACCGCTGAATGGATTTTGACGAAATTTGTGTCAAAATGATTCTTGCATTGAGATGTTTCAAAAATATCTAACTGTAAGACCAGTCATATTGGCCTCTGTTACTAAAAATAGAAAAATGTGAAAATCAGAAAATCTCAATGGAATTGGACCAAATATGTGTCAAAATGGTCCTTGCATGAAGGCTTTTCGATTTTTTGCATTTTAGCAATCCAAGATGGCCGCCATCTGCCGTTACTAAAAATAGCAGAAAACATGAAACTGGCAATATCTCAGTAACCCCTGAATGGATTTTGATGAAATTTGTGGCAAAATGATTCTTGCATTGAGGTGTTTCAAAAGTAAATATATAAAGACCAGGCAAGTTGGCCTCTGTTACTAAAAGTAGCAAAATGTGAAAATGAGAAATTCTCAGTGGAATTGGACCAATTTTGTATCAGAATGGTTCCGTTGCACAATAGCCAGGTGAGCGATATCAGGCCCATTTGGGCCTCTTGTCCAGTGAAGTCTGCATCATAAACTGTTTTGAGTTTTCAAGGGAGGACCGTATCTAATGTTGATAGGACTTGTGAGATGACCCAAATGCTTGTATTGAGTGGCAATGAAGTATATGTGAGCCGCGACATGAGAAATCCAACAGAGTGGTTGTGTGCCCAGTGCAGACTTAGATCAGCCTGGGCTTCCACCCAGACTGATCAGTCTTCACTGTCCCCCCATGGAGGTAGCTTAGACCCTTGGCTACCATTTAAGCGCTTAGCTAAGAGTCTGATCAGACTGGGCAGATGCCCCGGCTCGTCTTAGTCTGCGCTGGGTGCACAACCACTTTGTTGGTTTTCTTGTGTCATGGCTCATTTAAAGTAAACTAAACTGGTTTTGTGGTTTAGCTCTGTTTTGTGACAGTACACTCACAGGCGAGACACCACCTTTTGCTGAATTCTTCTCTTCATACACTTTTGATTAGAGAAGAGTTGCAATATTATTTTTTTCTTAAAGTTGATACACCTTAATATTTTCACACCATTTTTGTCGCACCTGCTTTAGCAAGGTGCGATATAGGAGTTCACTTTTCCGTCCGTCCGTCAGTCCATCCGTCCGTCCGTCCGTCCGTCAGTCCGTCCGTCCGTCCACAATTACGTCGACCCTAGCGTTCGGGTCCATTATTCTCAATCTATGATACCTACATTCATCAAACCTGGTATAAAGTTTCTACCTAGAATGGTCTCGAGGAACCTTGAACTTATTTTGACCTTTGACCTATTTTTCATGCTCTAATGACTTCGTAAAATTCTGTGCCGGCCGTCCATCCACAATTACGTCGACCCTAGCGTTCGGGTCCATTATTCTCAATCTATGATACCTATGTTCATCAAACCTGGTATAAAGTTTCTTCTTAGAATGGTCTCAAGGAACCTTGCACTTATGTTGACCTTTGACCTATTTTTCATGCTCTGATGACTTCATAAAATTCTATGCCAAAAAATATGTCAACCCTAGTGTTTAAGTCCATTTCTCTCCATCTATGATACCTGCAATCTTCATACCTGGTATAAAGTTTTTTCTTAGGATGGTCTAGAGGAGTGTTTCCTTTGTTTTGACCTTTGACCTATATTTCATGCTCTGCTGATTTAGTAAAATTTCACGGCAAAAATTACGTCAGCCCTAGAATACTGGTCCATTTCTCTCAATCTATGATACCTACTGTCATCAGACCTGGTATAAAGTTTCAATTTAGGTTGATCTAGAGGATTGTTGCACTTATTTGACCCATATTTCATGCTCTGCTGACTTCGTAAAATTTTACTTACAAAATTAAATTGACCCTATCATTGAAGTCCATTTCTCTCTGACAATCTATGAGAGCTAGAATCATCAAACCTAGTATAAAGTTTCATCTTAGAATGAACTCGAGGATTAATGCACTTGTTCCAGCCCTTGATATATATTTCATGTGCTACTGATTTTGTAAAAGACCTAGTGTACACTTTCCTCTAACCATGGTATGTACTACTGAGAAAGCGTAAGGCAGGTGCGACATAGCATTCCGCGGAATTCTTGTTGCAAAGGGGAGCAACCTTTGTGTCTTACTGTTTGTCACCCCAAACAGCGAGTCCCTCCAAAATTGGATGTATTTTAAACGAATTTGCCTTCTTTTTAGCTCACCTGGCCCGAAGGGCCATAGTGAGCTATTGTCATACCAATGCGTCCGTCGTGCGTCGTGCATTGTCACGCAATGTGTCCGTCAACACCTAAAAACAAATATTCAAACATCTTCTTCTGTAAAACTACTGGTCCCATGGTTCTCAAATTTCAAGTGGAGCATGACCTGACTCCAGGGTCTCAGAATTGTAAAATTGGGTCAGGTTGAAAATCCAAGATGGCCGCCATTACTAAAAATAGCAAAAACAACAAAATAAACTTCTTCTCCAGAACCACTAGGTATATTTGTCTGAATTTTGGCATGGAACATCAGTAAAACCTTGGTATTCAAAATTGTAAAAATGAAAAAAATCTGTAGCGGAGTTTTGTCACAGTGACCTACTTTCTGTTTATGAGTGTAATTTTGCTCAAATGCCAATGTCAAAAAAGGACCTATTTAAACAACTTCAAACAACTTCTTCTCTAAAACCACTGAACCCATGGATCTCAAATTTCACATGGAGTATGACCAGACGGCAGGGTTTCAAAATTGTAAAATTGGGTCAGGTCAAGAATCCAAGATGGCCGCCGTTACTAAAAATAGCAAAAACAACAAAATCAACTTCTTCTCCAGAACTGTTTGGTATATTTGGTTGAAAGTTTGCATGGAACATAAATGGGGCCTTGGTATTAAAAATTATAAAAATAAAAAAAATCTATAGCGGAATTAGGTCACAGTGACCTACTTAGCGTTTACAAGACCGATTTTGCTCAAATGTCAATATCTCAAGAAAATGCAACCAATTCTGACCAGATTTGGTCAAAAATGGTTCTTGAATGGAATTATTTCAATTTTGTGCCAGTTGACTATCCAAGATGGCCACCATGGGGGCCGTTACTAAAAATAGCACAAAGATAAAAATGACAATTACTCAAGAACCCTTGAATGGAATTGGACCAATTTTGTGTCAGAATGTTCCTTGCATGAAGCCGTTTCGATTAATTACAATTCGGCATTCCAAGATGGCCGCCATCTGGTGTTACTAAAAATAGCACAAACATAAAAATGACAATTACTCAAGAACCCTTGAATGGAATTGGACCAATTTTGTGTCAGAATGTTCCTTGCATTAAGCCATTTCGAGTAAGTGCAATTCGGCATTCCAAGATGGCTGCCATCTGGCATTACTAAAAATAGCACAAACATAAAAATGACTGTTACTCAAGAACCCTTGAACAAGCTGGCCTCTGTTACTAAAAGTAGCAAAATGTGAAAATAAGAAAATCTCAGTGGAATTGGACCAGTTTTGTATCAGAATGGTCCCGTTGCATAATAGCCAGGTGAGCGATATCAGGCCCATTTGGGCCTCTTGTTTATAAGTTGTCACCTTTGGAGAAAGTAGGTGAATGTCAAAATGGTAGCATTGCTTCCTATGAAAGTGTATCCATTCATTTCGCACAGTCCTGTGCATGCTGCTGAGACTTACAAAAGAACATCAGCTTGTCCTTGTTTAAAGATTCAAATTGGGGCTTCAAAGATGGCTTGAAAGTGATATTAGTTTTGTTTCCAACTTAAAGCTGAAAGATACATTATGTTAATTGTTATGTTAACAATGGCAATTGTACTACTGGCATCATATTGTATGATGCCAGTAGTACAATTCCGATTGTTAACATAATCTGATGTAATTATTGACATCTCATTTTTCTGTCTTGCCTGTGACTTGTTGAAATGCTGATAGATGGAAAGAACAAATGATTAAGCTTGGAATAGAATACTAATACACAATTTTTATCTTGTTTCAGGAATGAATTTTACCGAGATTTCAAGAAAAGAACCAGTCCACTGATTCCACTACCTCCTCCTTGTTACGGTTGTCTACCACGACCAGTCAAATGTTTATTCTGTTGTGAATTCCCGCTTTACGACAACCTGAATGAAGAAACTGAGAAAATCAATGTTACAAAAGAAATTGCCGAAGGCAGAGACGATGCAACTAATAATGTTTGAATATTGTACTAGAGATATATGAGCCTGTTTGAGCCATGTCTTAAGAAAAAGTGCTAAAAAGCATAGGGTTACTTTTAAACATGCTTATACAAAAGTACGGGGAGTTATTATTGTCACCCTGATGTCGGATTTGGTATTGGTGTGGGCGTCAACAATTAAAGTTTTACGGCAAAGATGTTTTTAGCTCACCTGAGCCAAAGGCTCAGGGTGAGCTATTGTGATCACTCAGTGTCTGTCGTCCGTCGTGTGTCGTCCGTCGTCAACAATTTGCTTTAAATGACATCTTCTCTGAAACCGCTGGGCCTAGGTCTTTGATATTTGGTATGAAGCATTGTCTAGTGGATTTCTACCAAGTTTGTTCAAATGGTGGCCCCAGGGTCCAAAATGGCCCTGGGGCAGGAGGTCTTGAGTTCGAAATTAAAATATACTTTAAAATCTTCTTCTCCGGAACTGCTTGGCTCAGGTGCTTGAAATTTGGTATGTAGCATTGCCTAGTGGTTCTCTACCAAGTTTGTTCAAATGGTGGCCCCAGGGTCCAAAACGACCCTGGGGCAGGGGTTCTTGGGTTCGAAACTAAAATATACTTTAAAATCTTCTTCTCCGGAACTGCTTGGCTCAGATGCTTGAAATTTGGTATGTAGCATTGCCTAGTGGTTCTCTACCAAGTTTGTTCAAATGGTGGCCCCAGGGTCCAAAACGACCCTGAGGCAGGGGGTCTTGGGTTCGAAACTAAAATATACTTAAAAATCTTCTTCTCCAAAACTGCTTGGCTCAGATGCTTGAAATTTGGTATGTAGCATTGCCTAGTGGTCCTCTACCAAGTTTGTTCAAATGGTGGCCCAAGGGTTCAAAATGGCCCTGGGGCAGGGAGTCCTAGGTTTGAACCATAGAAATACATAGAAAAATATTTAAAAAATCTTCTTCTTCAGAACCATTTGGCTCAGATGCTTGAAATTTGATCTGTAGCATTGCCTAGTGGTCCTTTACCAAGTTTGTTCAAATGATGACCCCAGGGCCTAAAATGGCCCCGCCCTAGATGTTAGGGAGTTTGAACCATAGAAATACATAGAAAAATATTGAAAAATCTTCTTCTTCAGAACTACAAGACTCAGATGCTTGAAATTTGGTATGTAGCATTGCCCAGTGGTCCTTCACCAAGTTTGTTCAAATGATGGCCCCAGGATCCAAAATGGCCTTGCCCCAGGGGGTCTTGGGTTTGAACTATACAAATACATAGATAAATATTCAAAAATCTTCTTATTCAGAACCGAAAGGCTCAGATGCTTGAAATTTGGTTTGATACATTGCCTAGTAGTCTTTTACCAAGTTTGTTCAAATGGTGGCCCCAGGGTCCAAAATGGCCCTGCGGCAGAGAGTCCTAGGTTTGAACCATAGAAATACATAGAAAAATATTTAAAAAATCTTCTTCTTCAGAACCATTTGGCTCAGATGCTTGAAATTTGATCTGTAGCATTGCCTAGTGGTCTTTTACCAAGTTTGTTCAAATGATGACCCCAGGGCCTAAAATGGCCCCGCCCTAGATGGTCCTTGGTTTGAACCATAGAAATACATAGGAAAATATTTGAAAATCTTCTTCTTTAGAACCATTTGGCCCAGATGCTCGAAATCTGGTATGTAGCATTGCCTTTTAGTCCTTTATCTAGTTTGTTCAAATGATGGCCCAAGGGTCCAAAATGGCCCTGCGGCAGGGAGTCCTGAGTTTGAACCACAGAAATATATAGAAAAATATTCAAAAAGCTTCTTCTTCAGAACCACTTGGCTCCGATGCTTGAAATTTGGTATGATGCATTGCCTGGTGGACTTCTACAACGTTTGTGTAAATGGTGGCCCTGGGGTCAAAAATGGCCCTGGGGCTGGGAGTCTTGGGTTCGTAACTAAAGTATACTTTAAAATCTTCTTCTCCAGAACCCCTTAGTGCAGATGCTTGAAATTTGGTATGATGCATTTCCTAATGGTCCTTTACCAAGTATTTTCAAATGATGGCACCAGGGTCAAAATTGGCCCTGCCCCATGGTGTCCTGGGTTTGAACCATAGAAAATACAAAGGAAAAATATTCAAAAATCTTCTTCTTCAGAACCACTTGGCTCAGATGCTTGAAATTTAGTATGTAGCATTGCCTAGTGGTCCAGATTATTCAAATGATGGCCCCAGGGTCCAAAATGGCCCCACCCCAGGGGGTCCAGGGTTCGAACCATAGCAATACATAGAAAAATAAAAAAAAAACTCTTCTTCAGAACCATTTGGAAATGGTTGCAAACTAGCAGGTTTGTTCAAACGATGACCCTAGTATGACCTTTAACCTTTTTGTTCAGGTGAGCGATTCAGGGCCTCTTGGCCCTCTTGTTATTATTATGCCCCCGCATCACATGATGCCCGGGCACCCCGCATCACATGATGCCCGGGGCATATAGTGTTTCGGTTGTGCGTACGTTCGTACATAATTATGTATGTGTGTCCAACCGTCTGTCCGTCTGTACGTACGTGATCCTGTTAAACTCAGGTTAAGATTTTTGTAAGAGGTAGATTTCAGGGTTCCTGTTATTGTAGCAACTTGAAATTTTGTATGAAGGTTTATTTTTGTTTATTTTTGTAAGTACAACAGGAATATACAAGAATCAGGTCATGAAGGTCCATATGTCACGGTCCACTGACTTCGGACTTAGGCTAATTTTGCAAGGTTAAGATTTTTGTAAGAGGTAGATTTTAGGGTTCCTATTATTGTAGCAACTTGAAATTTTGTATGAAAGTTTATTTCTGTAAGTACAACAAGAATATACAAGAATCAGGTCATGAAGGTCCATATGTCACGGTCCACAGACTCTGGACTTAGGCTAATTTTTCAAGGTTAAGATTTTTGTAGGAGGTAGGTTTTAGGGTTCCTATTATTGTAGCAGCTTAAAATTTTGTATGAGGATTTATATCTATAAGTTCAACAGGAATTTACGTAAATCAGGTTATGATGATCTATATACCACGGTCCTCTGACTTTCTACTTTGGCCATACAGTAACTCTTAAACTAAATAAAGGGCTGCAGTTTGTTTCTCATTTCAAAGTTCGAGCGTTACTTGGCATATGGCCTTATATATTATACAAGTCTGCCTCTATAAACCTAGTTACTCTACAAGTGCCAGTACTTTAATCAAGGTGCCATCTTACTCAAGGCATTGGGCGGGGGCATCTGTGTACTGTGGACACATTTCTAGTGTGATGGGCAAGGCACTGTCTGGTGAGCTATCTTGTAAGGGTGCAGGTCTTGTTATTTCCTTATGATGATAGTCAGGGGACATTGCATTCTCCTATCTTCCATCACATCTAAGAAAAACTTGTATAACTGTCTCACAAAGTTTGCAGACATTCTTTTTGAAACTTTGCAAAATGTAACATGCATACTAAAAGTTAAGTCTGTGCGAGGTTAAAGTGATTGGCTTAGTTTTTAGAGGCATTGATTGTACAAACTTTACATTCACATTAGTAAATTATCTGACTTCTGTGTATTTTTGGCAGAGGTCCAAGTTTGGAAATTTGACCAAAACTACACCTAAATTAAAAAAAAGATCCTACCTATTTTTCAGAGGCTAGGTTAGGCTATGCTTTTATTCATGCCATAGGAGAGAATTCTTGTGACATGGCTTAAATATTGTGAAAGTGTGTGTTTATAAGTTTGAGACTGTAAGAAGGAAATCCGGTGCTAATAGTGTGTTTAGGTAGAAACTGATTTTACAGCTGATAGTAAAATGAGCCATGACACAACAAAACCAAAAAAGTGGTATGTGGGCCAGGCAAAGATGCAGATCAACCAGAGCAGCTGCCCAGTTTGATCAGGGTCTTTGCTGTGGGTTTTAGGGTAGCTTAGAACCTAAGCTAACTGCATGAGGACAGTGAAGACTCTGATCAGACTGGATGGATGCTGAAGCTGATCTGAGTCTTTGCTGGGTGCACATGCCACTTTGTTGGGTTTGTTGTGTCGAGGCACAAATAGTGTAAAAAGTGCTGCTAGGATAAACTTAAGTTCCTTTAAGTACTGCACCCAGTTTTTCAAAGTCATTAGCTTAACAAAGTCATTAGTCAAGGATTTATAAGTGTACTTGTACACATAAGTTCAGATGTGCTAAAATTTTTACTGGAAAAATGTGTGGAGCTTTTACAAAAGCTCTTCACATTTATTCAACAAAGCAAAAGGCAGTCTTTTTGCACACTATATATTTGAAAAATATCTTACTAATAACGGAACATAATTTGTAGTTTTGAACAACCAGGCCCTGGTATTTTAAAACCAATCACTGATTATCCTAGCAAAGTGCTAAGAATACACTAAATGGAATGACAAAAAATAGACCATGATCAGACTTCTCCTGTGGGAGTAGTTTGGTCTGGGTGAATGTTGTTAGCTCAGGCTATTTCAGCATTTGGACCAGCAAATTTTGTAGATATTGGAGAATTAAAGAATTGGATGACTAGGATATCAGTGAACTTGAAATGCCTATATTGTTTAGCATACCCTAATGTGCATAAGTAATAGGACACATAAAACCTTTAATTTTCCATTTTTCCCAAATGGAAAATTAATGGTTTTTATGTGTCCTCATATTTAAGTACCTTCAGGTACTGTTTAAACAGCTTCTTTGATGCCAAGCCTGAATCCCCTAGTTGCTATTGTAATCCAGATACGGTATCACCAGTTGGTGAAAGGGCATGTGCCATGCAGGCTGTGTATACCTTGCCTGAAGTGAGTTGTGATTAGTTTGATAAAATTTGATATACAGTCCAACCTGTATTAAGCAAGCACCTATAAAGGGATAGTCAAAATCTGCTTGCTTAAGACAGTTGCTTGCTTAATACAGGTACATTTCAATGTATTTGCCTGTTTTGGGAACTGAATACATGCTTGCTTAATACAGGCTGCTTGCTTAATAGAGGTGGCCACTAAGACAGGTTTTACTGTATCTGGAACTGGTATCTAATGATTTTCTCAATACTTTAAGGTATATGGGTCCATTTCTTGGGTTTTAGCTATTTTTACGAAGGGAGACAACTTTTGTAACTTCCTGTTTACTCCCCTAGAGGACTAAGGCCTTTTGATAAGATTAAATCTTAAAGGAAAGAACTGGCTCCTAGAGCTGAGTCCAGTGAGTAAGGCAAATGGAGGCTAAAATGAAAATAGCAGAGTTACTTCCCTTTAAAGTGTACCCATTTACCTCAGTTTATTGAAACAGGTCCTTAAACGGAGCAAGACTTGTTTCATACATATGATGCAGATATAGGTTGTCATGCTCCTGGCAAGCTCATGCCAACAAATTTTTTTATCTAACAAGTATCTCTTGAAATCGTAATTCATTTAACTGAGGGCTGTGTTTTCAGGATGATAGTGGCAAGACTTTTGTAAATTCAATTCATAGTTTGTATATGATTTATCGTTTAATCTTAAATAGATGTTGTGATTACTTCACTGAGGAATGGGTGGACGTTCGGCGCCCTGTTACTGCGGCTATGGATTCTTTCTGCGGGGTAAATGTCGATATGAGAATTGAAATACACACACACTTCACTGAGGCAGCTCTGATTGGTCACAGTGTGAGGTTAGAAATATGAAATATGAGAAAAATCAAACTTGCACTAGAATTATCCTGAAGACCCCGCCCTATCAGGAGCTCTTTATATAAGCCAAAATATCAGGGTGAATGATCACGTGGTTTTCATGTCAAGGAAATACTGGAAATTCCAGTACAACGATTGCTTCATGGTTAGTTTTTTAAGGATAACTTCTTTGTTGCCAAATGCAGTCTTATAGAATTAAGCGCAGTGAATGCGTGCTCGCAAGTCTTTTTAACTGGTGTTCTTGTTTTTACTGAGAGTTTACTTGTTTTCACGTTTAAACCTCCCCCAGTTTTGAAGCAACAACATCATTCACATGCCACAGCCTACTTTCGGTTTCGGATGTTGGGGGATGATTAAATACGAAAACTATAAAACTTACTATAAAACAGCAAATATCGTTTGAAAGTACTCATGACTACACATTCACTGCGCTGCAGTTTGAAAGAATGCATACAGAAACAATGAAATTATGAAGAAAAAAAACGTGAAGAATTTCCAGGGTTTCCTTGTCCAGAATGACGTTAGAAAATGACGCAAGAAAGCCCTTGATCATCCACCCTGAATATATAT